>LNAC01000198.1:1823112-2117738 GCA_002007465.1 Ailurus styani
TTTAAAAAAAAAAAAAAAAAAAAAAAAAGAAAAACTCACACCTCATACATATCCACTCACTTATCCTCCCCTCTTTTTCTTAATTTCGCATTCTTGGTATCTTTGTCATTACTGTATCTATATCTCAAACTTACAGTAATTTTTCACATTTATTTCCTTAATTACATAGGTCACATTTCCATAATTTCTTCTGTCATATATTCTGCTATCCAGCATTTCTTTAATGAAATAAATTTAATTTTTAAGCACCTAAGAAATATTAGTATTTTAATAACTTGTACAGGGATACATTATATGATAATATCTTCCTGGTATTTAGGCCAGCATCGCTTTCAAATAATGTACATGAAGATAAAATTAAAATTTCATATTATAATCACAGAAATTTACTGGAATTCTGGGGTATTTTTTTTTAAGATTTTATGTATTTATTTGAGAGAGAGAGAAAGAGATAGTGAGAGACAGCACAAACAGGGAGGAGAGGAGGAAGCCCAATGTCGGGCTCAATCCCAGGATTCTGGAATCATGACCTGAGCCAAGGGCAGGTGCTTAATGGATTGAGCCACCCAGGCGTCCCTGGGATTCTGTTAATTTTAGTAAGAATCTGTCTTCTAACTTTATGCATTGGGTACCATTACTCTTACATTCTTTCTTAATTTTAGGGACAAAATTAAGACTTGCACTAATAGCATATTGTCCATCAACCAACATCTCTATCAAAAAGTAATGAAAATAACAATATATATCCTTAAAAACCACATGATATTGCATTTTCTAGAAACAGAGACACAGAGTGTCCAAAGGCAGTAAGGTTACTTCCACCACCATGTTTCTGGCTTCATCTGCTCAGTTCCATTAAAACACAATGAAGGTCATATTATGACCTCTTACTTCAGGAATGCATTAATATAAAAATTACATTAAAATCAACAAAGATAGACTGTGAAAAAACTGAAGTACATAAAAGTCTTCATAGCAGAAAGGAATGGTGCAAACACTAGGGCACCCAACAGTCCAGTCTTCTAAGCTCCTCTAGGAACACTGAAGCTATAAAGGGAGAACTTAGAAAAGGAGTAATCTCTACTTACGGTTTAAAGACTAACTATCTTTATCCAGAAAAACCAGAAAATTCAGGTAAGTCTTTTAACATAAATAGATGGAGCTTCCAGAGAGGAATTTAAGAAGTTTTACAATGGTCACAACAGTGATGTCTATAGTCAGGGAGTAGGGTAAGAGTGAGAGGTGGGAACAGTAACACTATTCCAACAATTCCAACTGAAAAAGTTTTTTCAGTTAACTCGTCTGAGATTTGCCTTTCTTGAGAAGACAAGAGATAGAAAGCAGCAAGGTACAAACAAAATCTGCCCCTAGAGCACCACACAAATTCATAGACAAAGTTTCAGACTAAGTGGTCTAAGTCATCGGGCCCTTTTATCCTTTATCTTAGACTTTTAATTTGTCCTTGACTCTTAACTGCCCCTCAAATAAAAGAGACATAAGTCTGTGGTCCTTCTAGCTGTCTTCCAATAAGTTGAGTTGACTTCAGGATGTCTCAACCTAACAGGACAGCTAAAATATCCTAGGACCACTCCAAATACATAGAATCCCCCCAACTAAGAGTAAACTAATGTAAGACACTAAAGTCAGGCTAATGACTGATTGGAGTTAATGAATGGAACTAATGAAAATCACACCAGTCATACTCCAGTCCCAGTTTGCTTATCCATGCCATAAGCATTACATTCTTGTCCAATGTATATATAGGATTGTACATCATATAATGTCCTATACAGAACCTTGATATTGACTATTCAGTTATCATTCCAAAGTCTGGCATCCCATACTGGCACAGCATTCCATGCCCAGCATCCAACAACCCTGACTGAATCCCATCTTGAATACCATCCAGGGAATTTTAGTCACCAAAAGTATTAATCAAACAGCAAACAGACGCATAAATAAAGTAACGTCACCTCCAAGAACCCAAAAATAGCATCTGTCAAAGCCCTAAAGAATAACAGCTAAGAGAACAATGTTTTCAGTTATCTCATTTTTTAGTTATGGATAATATTTATGTTACTAATAACTAGATTGCCAATGGCATCTCAAGGATTTTAAGGATGATAGAGAAAGAATCTAAAATTATTCTGATTCATAACCCTGCCCATGTTCTCCTATTTCTAAAAACGTGGAAAGTAGAAAAAAGTAAGGATGGATAAGAAAGGAGAAATGTAGAATATTCAAGCAAGGGGAAAATAAATTTAATATTTTTAAAGCATGGCTACCTTTGTTTTGAAATATCTTTTGCTATCTAAGCATACACAAAATATGATATAGGACAAAATTATCTAACTGATTTACACCAAATGGATGGAATAGAGGGGACCTTAAATACATTAAGAAAATGGCTTTTGTGGGGCACCCGGGTGGCTCAGTGGGTTAAAGCCTCTGCTTTCGGCTCAGGTCATGATCTCAGGGTCCTGGGATCGAGGCCCGCATCGGGCTCTCTGCTCAGCAGGGAGCCTGCTTCCCCTTCTCTCTCTGCCTGCCTCTGCCTCCTTGTGATCTCTCTCCCTCTGTGAAATAAATAAATAAAATCTTTAAAAAAAAATGGCTTTTGTGTTCAAATTGCCAATCAACAAATGGAATGAGCCCTTTTAGTGGGATTCACTCAAAAGTCACAGGCTATACAGAATTTCTAAGACACATACTGTCCAATACAATGGCCACTATCCACAAGTGACTCCTGAACACTTGAAATGTGACTACTCCAACTGAGGAAGCAAATTTTCTATGTTATTTAATTTTAATTCATTTAAATTAAATTTAAAACTGATAGTCAATTCAATAATTAGAAAATTTTCGTGTGTTTGAAACAACCTAGGCACATGAATCTACTTTTTCAAGGATTAATTTTATGAAATTTATAAATTTATATTAAGCATTTCTAATGAAAATTTGGCATTCTGATTATAATGTGCTCTGAATGTAAAATATATGCTAAAACTTGAAGACTTGTTATGAAAAAAGAATGCAAATATCTCAATAATTTTCATGTTACTTACATAACAAAATGATAACATACTGGTTCAAACTCATCAGTAAATTAATTTCATTTGTTTCTCTTTATTTTTTGTGATTACTAGAAATTTTAAAATTACACATGTGGTTTATATTATACACCTTCTGAATGAATAGTACAGATTTAGATCATAATAACATTATTGCAACCCAGGGATTTCCCTTGGTATTTCACACAGAATCATGCACATAATTGACCCTCACTACATACATGTTGTCTAAATAACAATTGTCCATATATCTGGGCAAATATTTCTTTATTTTATTTTATTTATTTGACAGAGAGAGAGAGAGATCACAAGTAGGCTGAGAGGCAGGCAGAGAGAGAGGAGGAAGCAGGCTCTCTGCTGAGCATGGAGCCCGATCCGGGCCTCAATCCCAGGACCCTGAGATCATGACCTGAGCTGAAGGCAGAGGCTTTAACCCACTGAGCCACCCAGGCACCCTGGGCAAATATTTCTTGTTATACTTCCCAAAAAATTAATTTGAAAAGGAATTTACTTTTCAACAAAAAGATGTTTTTGGAGGTAGGTCAAGAAAAAGAGAAAAAGGGACATTTTTCCTCCTATTATTCAGAGAACCCGCAATTAGTGGAGAGAGGTCAGATGAACTCATCACACTTTTATCAAGTCCCCACAATGCTCCCAAGCATCTGCTAAACACCCCTTCTCACTGGGGTTTTTCCCACCCCTCTCATCATGGCTGCATCCAAAATTAGCAAAATTCCAAGAACTCTCCAACAGTTCTGAGGAGCTATGGAAAAGACAACAGATAAGGAGGCTAGAAGCAAGTTGCTGGCATTGTAGAAAATTAGCTAAGTCTTGGTTTTGCCATACATCAACAATGAAAAAGTTGCAACCTCTATAATCCTCATTTCCTCATTCATAAATTTGGATTAACAATACTAACTATCTATTAGGATTTATTTGTTAAAGAAAAAAAGGTTAAGTACTTAGTGCTTCAAACACAGTAGGAACTCAGTAAATGGTGGTTAAAAAGAGATTAAAAATCTTTTAATTTCTTTTAAAATCAGAAGAAAAAGAACACTTTTAAATCGAAGAAAATGTTCTACTATATAATATTAACATTCTCCTCTTTAGATCAACACAGTCATAAAACAAATTTTACGATTTCATGGAGGAAGGGACCCACAAAGGCAAAGCCTAATTGTGACACAGCCCTGCCAGGTAACCAGAAGGAGCATACAGCAAGAAACCGAGTGGTGCAACACCACTCTGAACATTAGGAATCACAGGCAGCCTGGTAGCAAAGATCCTCACTGCCAGCAGAGAAAGCATGAAGAAACAATATGCTTATCAAAGGGGCAGATAACTCCATCACTAGTCACAGAATGTATGTGGAGTTAATAACTCCAAAGGGATGTTTTGACAGTTCTATATCAGGCTCTCCACCATCCACAAACCTTCAAATACACCACTGACCATACACATCAGCACAGAGAAACTGGCCCCTAATGTACTTGGCATTGTGTTCAGCCTCACTACTGTCCTGTTTTCCCCTTGGCATCTTGCCCTCACCTGATACTTCCTTTTTTATACTTCCTTATATTTCCTTTTTATATCTGCCTCTACTGTCAGCCTGTTGAGTGATGACACTACTATGTCCTGAGTTATGACTTCTGCCTCTCTACTGCCAGAGGAATCTCCTCTCGTGGTCCTGCCTCAGACCATCCTGGGGCCATTCTGCCCTCTTCCACCTTGCTCTTCCAACCCCTTGGCAGAACTTCCATGCCCTCCAAAGCCTACAAAAAAATAAGAGAAATTTATACTATAAGTATAGCACCTAGGAACCAGACAAATATGATTTTGAATTTCTGGTTCAATTAAATGTCATTCAGCGTAAACATCTTTGATACTCATTTTATTTGTCTTTAACATGAAGATAATGGGAAGCACTCCTCATTGATTCACCCTGCCCCTTGTAAGTGGGAAGCAGTTAGTATATCTAATAAATGGTACTTTTTTCACCTCTGTTTCAAAAATAAAGATCTTGAATTAATTTATTCAACAAACACTTGTAGACTATCATTATGTGTAGATATTGTTCTAGATACCATAAACATACAGGAGATCAAAATAGAGTTCCTGACCTCAGAGAACTTATATTAATGTATAGAAACAGACAATAAAAAAGAACAGTAAACAACATGTTAGATAAACAGATGATGATAAATCTTGGAATGATAAAGAAAGATAAAACAGAGTGCGGGAGGGGCACCTGGGTGGCTCAGTTGTTAAGTGACTGCCTTCAGCTCAGGTCATGATCCCGGAGACCTGGGATCGAGTCCCACATCAGGCTCCCAGCTCCACAGGGAGTCTGCTTCTCCCTCTGACCTTCTCCCCTCTCATGCTCTCTCTCCCTCTCTCTCTCTCAAATAAATAAATAAAATCTTAAAAAAAAAAAAAAGATTGTTTAAAAAAAAACTGAGTAAGGGAGATAATGACTGGGGCGTGTATAATTCTATTATATAAGAGGGTGAAGGAAGGTGACATTTGAACAGAGTCCTATAAAAGTAAGCAAGAAAGTCATAGACATATTCAAGGAAAGAACCTTCCAGAAAAGAGAAATGATAAGCAGAAAAGCACTGAGAAATGGATATGTATGGCATGGAACAAACTGGAAGAGAAACTGGAAGTGGAGCTTCCTCAGTTTTTAGTCACCATTGCTTCATCCATGAACAAGAACACATAGTTCATTTCCCATTTGGAATGGGAAGAAGAAGAGGGACTGAACAGGATGCAAGGCTGGGAAGCTCCATGGTCTGGCAGTGCATTTTCAATTTCAATTCGTCAAACATTTTTTTGAATATATGTAAGACTCTATACCAGCCTCTAAAAGAAAAAGATACAGAGAAGGTCACTGATAACAAAGAATTCATTTTTTTTGAAAAGTTACATGTATTCAGAACTTTCTACATGCCACTTTACATGTAAACACAAAACCCCTTCACAGAAAAATAAAATCATTTTTGGACTTTCTATCCTTTTGGTTCATCTATTCCATGCCAATTCTCCCTAATTAGTGCAGATAACTGAAAGTTAATTTTATTTTCCAAGCAGAAAATAACTAATTGCCCCACCAGCTGGGAAGTGGAGTATTTCCAGATTGTAATTTTAATGGTCATTTAAGAACAGAAGGGACTCAAAAATATCCTTTAATCCACCTCTCTGCCTGCACGCAGGAAACATCTCCACTTTGCCCTGGTAGCTGGTGCTCACTGCCTCCAGTCCATCTCAATCACTGTGCTTGGCCAAGTTTTATGCCAACCTATACATGTCCATCTCTTAGCAGGGAGGGTACACTGCACGGTATTTTCACATATTTGAAATTTTTTATCTCTACTCACTTAAAAAACAATATTATTCTCATATTAACATAGTAATTAAACATATAAACATAATAATAAGCTTCTAAAAAACTATTCCAAGTGACAAGACTTACTATATGTTTTTTGGAGTTAGTAGAAATTTTTTTGTTGTCTTAGGCTTTGTAGATCTGGCCATAAATTTTTATTTTTGAATGGAAAACTGTAAGAAGGTAAGTCCCTTTCCTGTTATTAAGGCTAAGCAAAGCAAACATTATTTTAACCTTTGTTGTGCTTCTGGCTTAAATTTTCTCCACCACTTTACTGGACTTCTCTTGCATTGCCCAGTGTTGGGTGTTTGTACTTTTTTTTCTCCTACATCTGTTTTTCCTCAAACTCTCTTAAGTTTCTGTACTTCCTGTATAACTTTCATTTTCCTTCTGTGACTTTTTCTCCTGCTCCACTGTTTCTCTTGACATATACCAGTAAGCTACATCTTTACATTTTTTTTACTCACTTTTTTCCTTTTCCTTTTGTTTCCACCACTTTTTAAAATCCTACTTTCTCTCCTGCCCTGGTAAATCCAAGTCTCATGCCATTATGAAACGTAACCAGAGCCCTACCTCTCTTCCATGATGTAGTCGAGCCTTGGGCTCTCAGTCCATTTCCTAAATAACCAAGTTGTCCAGAAGAAACAGAAGAGACAACATTCAAGTCTAGGGTCTCAAGTGTAGCAAATTACATCAAGTTAAGAAATACTGACATTATACCACTGCCAACTTTCATTTCACATCTTATCTACAATATCTAAGGAGAAAATAAGGGTAGCACCAATATCGGCAAGGGACTTATCAAAACGAGAGAAAATTTTATTTCCATTTTTAAACTACTATATGATTTTTAGATAGAATTTTAAGGTTACTGAGTTAGAAAAAATATGAACTTTGATCGGGATGGCATTCAGATCTACAACATACTGGCGAGCATTAGTAGTAGCCCAATGGATCAAACAGAGCAGTTAGCCCCTAGAAGCACAAGCAGACTACAGTCCAGCTCATCTCTTCTACCTCATTAGTGTTTCTTATTTAACATGCCTCTAATCTCATAACTGACCCAACTGTATACACAGATTTTCATTTTCTATTTCACCCTCTCAGCTCCATAAGTGAAATCTGTACTCTCCCATGAACTAGAAAATTAAACTGATAATAATCATGGTAGCCAGAATAACCCCCCCACCCCCCCACCCCCCGCCAACACACACAAAGAGCTGTATATCCTAACTCCTGGAACCTGTAAATATGCTGTCTTACATGGCAGAGGGGAACTAAGGTTGGATATGGAATTAAGTTTGCTAATTAGCTGATTTTAAAATAGAAAGATGACCCTGGATTACTCGGGTGGGCTCAATATAATAAGGGTCCTGGAAGGAGGCAAGGAAAGAGAGGAAGAAGAGTCAGACTCACAGGGATTTGATACAAGAAAGGCCCAACCTTTCATTGCTGGCTTTGAGGAAGGAAGGGACCACAAGTCAAAGAAGTGCGGGCAGCCTCTAGAAGCTGGAAATGGCAAAGAAACATGATTTCCCAGAGCCTCCAGAAGAAACGTGATCCTGCTAACACCTTCACTGGAAACCCATTTTCGACTTCTGATCTCCTGAGCTGTAGGATAATGAATTTCTGTAACACTAAGTTTGGAGCAATTTGTTATAGCAGCAATATCAAATTAGTACAATAATAAAGCCATAAATAGTTTCATCATAATCATTTTTAAATGTGTAACAAAGATTTCTCAATGTATAATTTAAATTTTTAAGCCTAGAATCTAAAGTGGGCTCCTCCCCCACAACAACTGTGTTTCTGAATTTTGATGTGACTGTTTTCTTACAGCAAAACTGAATTTAAAAATATTACATTTAAAAATATTTTGAATACTATCTAGATATGACATTGTCTAAACAGTTTTTTCATATAAGGAAATGTTATCAGAAACATTAAACTTTCTAAATAATTAAATCATTAAACTTTCTAAATAATTATTATAAGATTTATATTTCATTCTAAAATAGCTCTAATAGTCTCTTTTCTAATTTTGTCTCATATTCTTTTTCATGGAACCATTTTAATCCTAAGCAAGATATTTGAGTTTCTGAAATACCAGACTTATTTCCACACAACCAAACTTTTAAAGTGAGTAATTTTTGGAATATATGTGAGTAAAGTTCTAAAATCGTGTTAAGCAACGTCTCTAACAGAACTATTATTTGAATGTTGAACTTTTGGGGAACTTTACGGCCATTTTTCTATTTTCTCTTCAAGTCAGAAATATTTATATTTTCTATATGCATGATTTTAGACGTTAGTTAACCTTTTCACCCTAGTGTGTCAGACAAGATTATTTAAGATTCCTTGATACTATGACTTTAAAACATGCATAGACATTTAGTAAGAATGGTGAGTACGAGAAAAGCATTCCAAACATTTCTTATCCATGGGTAAACTTAAAATGCTAAGCTTAAAGTCAAGCTTAATTACTGTTTCTCAATACAGTGTCTGGATACATATTGCCACGATGCCAATCTTATGTTTTGGCAAAGTGGGTTTTTTCAAATGTGGCAGAAATCTCCCTAATTAAAATATGTTTTGCTGGCCCTTCAGGGAATGTAGGAGAGGAAGAGTGCATAAATCCCCTCAGTAGAACGCTCTCCTTTTATGGCCAGTCCTCATCCCTAACCAAGATCACCTTGTGAAGTTCCTCCTATGAGAGAAGAAAATGTATTAGCAGACTTTAATTGGATTCCATTAGCATTATCTAAAGCTTAGTAATCCTTCCAAAGACTTTACTCGAAGATCTTCAGTATTAGGTGTTCTTCCAAGGAGATAATGTTGTATAATATTAGAGGGTCTATTAATGTAATATATCACATCAAAAATGAAAATATTTTTAAATCATGTTAAGGGATGCTAAAATACACTTAATAAAATATTTAAGATTAAAAAAATTTTTAAAGTCAAGCTTAAAATTACAACTATCAAAAATTAATTTTAAAAAATTAATTACCAAACTGATGGCTACCAGCGGGACGTAGGTGAAGGGATGGGTGAAATGGGTGATGGGGATTAAAGAGCACAATTACAAATGGAACTGATTCCCTAATTTCTTTTTCTGCTGCTTCATTACTAGTGTAGAGAAATGTAGCAGATTTCTACACATTAATTTTATATCCTGCAACATTGCTAAATTCCTGTATTAGTTCTGGTAGTTTTTGGTGGTATCTTTCAGGTCTTCTCCATAGAGAGTATCATGTCATCTGCAAATAGTAAAAGTTTGACTTCTTCCTTGCCAATTCGGAAGCTTTTATTTCTTTTTAGTGTCTGATTATTGGGACTAAGACTTCCAGTACTATGTTAAATAGTCATGGTGAGAGTGGACATCCCTGTCTTGTTCCAGACCATAGAGGAAAGGCCCTCAATTTTTCCCCATTGAAGATGATATTAGCTGTGTGCCTTTCATATATGGCCTTTATGATGTTCAGGTCTATCCCTACTTTGTTGAGGATTTGTTATCAAGAATGGATGCTGTATTTTGTCAAAAGCTTTTCCTACGTTTATTGACAGGATAATATGGTTCTTATCTTTTCTATTATTAGTGTGGTATATCACATTGATTAATTTGTGAATATTGAAACACTCCTGCAGCCCAGGAATAAATCCCACTTGATCATGGTGAATGATTCTTTTAATGTTTTGTTAAATTCAATTTCCTAAGATTTTATGGAGAATTTTTAAATCCATGTTCATCAGAGACATTGGCCTATAATTCTCCTTTTTAGTGGGGTCTTTGTCTGGTTTGGGAATCAAGGTAATGCTGGCTTCATAGTAGGAGTTTGGAAGTTTTCCTTCCATTTCTACTTTTTGGAACAGTTTGATAATATTAAGCATTAACTCACATTTAAATGTCTGGTAGAATTACCCTAGGAAGCCATCTGGCCTAGGACTTTTGTTTGTTGGGAGATTTTTGATTACTGATTCAATGTCTTTGCTGGTTCTGGGTCTGTTCAAATTTTCTATTTCTTCCTATTTCAGTTCTGGTAGTTTGTAAGTTTCCAGGAATTTGTCCATGTCTTCGAATTACCCAGTTTGTTAGCATATAGTTTTTCATAGTATTCTCTTATAATTGTTTGTATTTCTTTGGTGTTAGTTGTGATCTCCCCTCTTTCATTTGTGATTTTATTTACTTGGGTCCTTTCTCTTTCCTTTTTGATAAGCTTGGCTAGGAGTTCATTAATTCCTTCAAAGAACCAGCTTAGTTTCATTAATCTGTCTACTGAATTTTTTGTTTCTGTATCAATTATTTCTGCTCTAATCTTTATTATTTCCCTTCTTCTGCTGGCTTTAGGTTTTCTTTGCTGTTCCTTTTCTAGCTCCTATAAGTGTAAGGTTAGGTTGTACATTTGAGATTTTACTTGCTTCTTGAGGTAGGCCTGTTTTGCAACATACTTCCCTCTTAGGACTGCCTTTGCCATATCCCAAAGGTTTTGGACTGTCATGTTTTCATTTTCATTTGCTTCCACATATTTTTTTATTTCTTCTTTAATTTCTTGGTTATTCCATTCATTCTAACCTATTCGTTCATTAACCCATTCATTTAGGATGTTCTTTAAGCTCCATGTATTTGAGATCTTCCAAATTTTCTCTTGTGGATGACTTCAAGTTTCATAGCATCATGATCTGAATATATGCATGGTATTATCTCAATCTTTTTGCACTTGTTGAGGGCTGATTTGTGATCCAGTATGTGATCTATTCTGGAGAATGTTCCACGTGCACTTGAAGAAAATGTGTATTCTGCTGCTTAAGATGAAATGCTCTGAATACATCTGTTAAGTCCACCTAGACCAATAAGTCATTCAAAGCCTTCCTTATTGATTTTCTGCTTAGATGATCTGTCCGTTGCTGTAAGTGGGATGTTAACGCCCCCTACTATTATTGTATTATTATCAGTGAGTTTCTTTACATTTATTATTAAATGATTTGTAGATTTGGGTGCTCCCAACATGGGGGCATAGTATTTACAATTGTTAGATCTTCTTGATGGATAGATCACTGAATTATGATATAATCCTTCATCTCTTCTTCATCTCTTGTAATAGTCTGTTTCAAAATCTAGTTGGTCTGATATAAATATGGCCACTCCAGCTTTCTTTTGACTTCCATTAGCATGATAGATGGTTCTCCATCCCCTCACTTTCAATCTGCAGGTATCATTATATCTAAAATGAGTCATATAGATGGATCTTGGTTTTTCATCCATTCTGACACCCTCTGTCTTTTGACTGAAGGATTTAACCACTTATATTCAGAGTGATTACTGAAAGGTATGAATTTACTGCCACTGTATATCCTGTAGAGTTTGTGTTTCTGGTGATGTTCTCTGGTCCTTTCTAGTCCTTGTTACTTTGGTCTTTTTGTCTCCACTCAGAGATCCCCTTAAAATTTCTTGCAGGGCTGGTTTTGTGGTCATGAACTCCTTTAATTTTTGTTTGGGAAAGAATCTCTCCTTCTATTCCAAATGACAGCCGTGTTGGATAAAGAACTCTTGGATGCATATTTTTCCCATTCAGCATGTTGAGTATTTCCTGCCACTTTCTTCTGGCCTGTCAAATTTCTGTGGACAGATCTGCTGCTAACTTTATGTCTCTACCCTTATAGACTAAAGACCTTTTGTCCCTAGCTTCTTTCAGAGTTCTCATTTTATCATTGTATTTTACAAGTTTCACTATGATGTGTCTTCATGTTGACCTGTTTTTGTTGATTTTCAGAGGCGTTCTCTGTGCCTCTTGGACCTGAATGCCTGTTTCCTTCCCCAAATTAGGGACGTTCTCAGCTATAATTTGTTTGAATAAGCCTTCTGCCCCTTTTTCTTTCTCTTCATCTTCTGGGACTCCTATGATATGAATGTTATTATGTTTTAATAAGTCATGGAGTTTCCTCAGTCTACCTTTGCGATCCATTAGCTCTCTTCCCCTCTTCTTTCCAGCTTCATTATTTTCCATAATTTTATCTCCTATATCTCTGATTCACTGCTCTGCTTTGTCCATCCTCATTTTTATAGCATCCATTTGGGTTTGCATCTCAATTATAGCATTTTAATTTCAGCCTGACTAGATTTTAGTTATTTTATCTCTGCAGTAAGGGATTCTCTAGTGTCTTCTATGCTTTTTTCAAGCCCAGCTAGTATCCTTATAATTGTTTTTTTAAATTCTAGTTCAGACATCTTACTTATATCTGTATTGATTAAATCCCTGGCTGTGAGTTCTACTTCCTGTTCTTTCTTTTGGGGTGAATTTCCCTGTCTCATAATTTTGCCCAGAAAAGAAAATAAGAAAGAAAACAAAAACAGGGATGCCTGGGTGGCTGAGTCAATTAAGTGTCTGCCTTCAGCTCGGGTCATGATCCCAGGATCCTGGGATCGAGTCCCACATCAGGCTCCCTGCTCAGTGGGGAGTCTGCTTGTACTGCTGCTGCTCCCCCTGCTTGTGCTCTCTTGCCACCCCCCACCCCGGCAAATAAATAAAATCTTTTAAAAACAAACAAACAAAAACAGGAAAAAATAAAATAAATGACAAAATAATATATAATATATATGAATAAAAAATTTTTAAATAATAAAAAATTGAAAAGGAATTGAAAAAATAAGAAAATACATGAAAAACTAATAATGAAAAAATAACAAAAGTAAAAAAGGAAGCTAGATCCTATTTCCCCTAGAGCTGAAGTTTTGTAGCACTCTATGACCAATAGACTTGGTGCTACCAAGTTGTTTCATGTCGGTCTTCAGGGGGAGGAGTATCTCACACTGATTCTCAGGAGAACTTGCTCTAATGGAAATGCGCCTCTAGGGCACAGGGGGGCAGCACTTGTTGTAAGTGGCTCCCACCTCCACCAGGTACCGCTGTTTTGTTCCTTGAAGGCTTTCAGTTCTGACAGGTGTGATGAATATGCAGCGTCCCACTCTATAGCCCTGGAGCTGAAGGTCCATAGCCCCCACTCTTCAGGGAGCCCTCACACAAGAGCAATCAATCACCCCTCATGCCCCCAGTTTCTGTCAGAACCCTGTGTTCACTCTGCCTGAGTCTGAGCATTATTATCTCAGGCGCATGACTGTTTTGAAACTCCTAATTTAGGGACTCCTGTGGGGAAGATGTGCACTGTTCTCTGGTGGGGGGGGTGGGAGAGGGTCTCTCTCCACTTTTGTCATTGGCTGGCGTGCCCCAGGAAAGCAGTCACATTACTGCACAGTGGTTCACAGTTCATGGCAAAACAGAACAGAAAGCCAGCACCAAGACTCATTGCTCTTGGCCAGCTTCCGCACTGCTCTATGCCTGGGAACAGGGCAGCATGTTGGCACCACTTACTCTTGCAACCAGATCTTCAGACCACCCTATCACTCCTGGGACTCCACCTTCTTTGCCACCTGAGCACCTTTAAGACACATCCCCTACAGTAGCAGACTTTTCAAAGTTCAGATTTTGCACTCTGCCGCTTATGATACTTTGCGCGGTAGCTTCCTCCAAAAGCAGACCTCCCTCCCTGCCACCATACCCCAGGTATATTTCCCCCAAGTCAACTCTCTGCACCTACTACTTTCCAAGAGGTGCTCATTTTCCTATATATAGACTTCCACTTTTTGTCCTCTCACACCTCCAAATGATTTCTTGGGTGTTCAAGATGATTTGATAACTATCTAGTTGTGTTCAAGAGACAAGTTTAGGGACCCCCTACTCCTCTGCCATCTTAATTCCTCCTATAACACTGTATGTTAACTACACTGGAATTAAAATTTTTTAAAAATTAATTACCAATATTAATTAGACAGTCACTGGGAAATGCTCGGTTTCACTTATATATATACCATAGATATGACTGAATCCCCCAAAGTACCACCCCAGTTCTTCCTATTCTCTCAATAGCCACCACAGGTGTTTCAGGTGTGTCATTCTACTGATAATATGGAAAGTAAAAAGTTTTATAAATCTCATTTAAAAAGCTAAGGATCCTAGGCAGAGAAAAAAAAGAATGAACTCTTTAGAGATTTCTATCAGAGAAAATTCCAAAAGCAATTCATTCACAACCTTTCATTTCCCCATTCAACCTTCTATAAGTCTCCAGCCCTGCAAGAATCTCAGCAATGAGCTATGAGGAAAGACACTATCTGCAGGTACAGGCAAAAAAAAGTTCACTCTCTCTGTAACCAGAGATCAAATCTTTATCTTATCAGTTTTCATAAGTCCTATGCCACCATTCTGGTTTATCTTACAAACTGTTGACCTTAGCTGTAGACATACCAGCATTGACCATTACTTACCAACCTCTTGAAGACCTTCTAAACAACAAAAAAAATTAGAATAGGGTCCCCTTTAAAATATATTGGACATATAGTTGAATTTCTAATTCTCCTTTTAAATTTGTTCCATGTATTATTACAGGCTCATGTTATCTTAGAGTGGGACATGATTTCCTTTCCTGAAAAAAGCAACATATTGTCCTTTGGCAGACAGTTATTGTGTAAACTTGCCACTGAACTATTTTGCATCGCATTACACAGTCTGATTTGCCAATGGGTAATTACAGCAATCATTTACTTCCTCCATCTTCACAGCAACATAGCAATAAAACAAGGAGTCTGATGGTGTCACTTACATGGAATGCATTACGATAGAAGTGGATACCACATTCTTACACTCTTCTATTCACATGTATGCCTTTATTCCTTCAGGCTTTCATGCCTGACATAAATTTACTGGAATCCTAGCCTCCACTATATGTTACGTCTACAACTCAAGAACATCCAGGCCAAGAACATAGTGTTCCATCTTTACAATCAAATACAGATTTCCCATTAAAAAGAAAATGTTCTATTTCAAAAGATTTAATAGTATAGTCTTTTAAAAATAATTCCAGATGGCTAAATTTTATGACTGAAAATGTCCCACTATAAGAAGTATTTTTGCTTTATTGTTATTTGAACTAATTTTTAGACACTAGATATCTTACCTCTTACTGTTTCCTTATAAGAGATAGGTTGAGTTTAGGAGTTCCACCACATTTTCTTATATTATTTATTTCAGCTATTTTTGTACCTATTCAAGATGACTTCACTCTTACTGACACATTTTCAGTGACTGATTGTGCAAGACATGTTGATATTTTCCTACACTGTTTTGCTACTTTTTGTATCAACTTGGCCATCTTTTCTCACTCACTTGCAACTCCACCCTCTTTTCTTTGAAGTCTCTGTCTACTTAAATTAAAAATAAATTTCATTGAGCAGAATGGCTTATTACATCAAAAGGAAAAAAATTCAAACAGAGCAGTGATTAAGTACATAACCTTTAACTGAAACGAGTATTTCCAAAATAAACAACACTGAACAAATATTTCCTAATGGCCTATAGAGAGCTCATGTATAACACAATAGCAATGCCTTTATTGCCCCATATCATATTTCACAGTAAATGTCTCCAGCGTGTAAACATGATATTAACATACATGTTCCTGTGATATTCAAGCAATTTGAAAATCAAGTAAATTGAACAAACTCCTTAGCTCCAGCTTCTATTGACTGA
This sequence comes from Ailurus styani, assembly GCA_002007465.1. NCBI lineage: Eukaryota > Metazoa > Chordata > Mammalia > Carnivora > Ailuridae > Ailurus > Ailurus styani. Next base: position 1,839,147 of record LNAC01000198.1, read on the forward strand.
AGTCACATGACTGTACGTCAGGTTAGTTGCCACTAGATGGCTCTATTTTAAGTTGCTCTCTGAAACAATATATGCCCTATAAATAAAGATCTACAGTGAAAGCATAGGCACTGATGGTTAAAATTCTGGGGGGAAAGGGACAGGACACAAACTATACAATGCAATAAATTTTTGTATTTCATTCAAGATATTATTTTGACATTATCATTCTGAAGTAGCTAAATGTAACACACACATAGACATGATGCAAGAAAAAAAGGGAAAAAAATTCTACATACACTTTAACATGCTTTCTGTCACCTAAATGTATAAATTCTTTATCTCATATACGTTAAACATCCTAGTAGCCACCTCATTTTAAAATTAATTTTAAAATCTGGCTAGCATCTTCCCTTTAATGGCTTGGCTGACCCTGGTTTGTGTCTCCATGAAGTCTCCTAGGCTTTTTAGTGTGTCTTCTATTGTATAACTGTGTGTCTTCCACTCACCAGTCTAATTCACCAGGATCTAGTCTCCTTAGATTTCTACTGTCATATAACTGTTATGTTTTTCTTCTTAGGCTAGGAGAGCAAGATTTTCAGTTAGTCTGGTTGCTTCTAAAAGCAACTGCCAGTTAAAGGAACTATAGATGTCTTTGAGTACTTTGAAACACTTACACTGAACACTATAAATGTCTTTGAAAACAAATAAAGGATCTTTAGTTCCTGCATACTCTGAACCATATTTTTTTCCTCAGTTTTAATATAATCACCATGTGCTGAAACGTCACTACAACATATATCTTTCACAATCACACAATCATTCAGAGCCATCCTGCCTCTTTCTGGATGCAATAAGTACTTAAATACATTTGTTAGATGAGTGAAAGAATAGATGTTGGAAGATGCTTTTTTTGTGTGCCCTTTCCTAATCTACCTGTGCAACTACAAAGAGTGATACACAGATATTCCTCAATTTATGATAGGGAGGACACTATACAGTCATCATGGGAAAATCCAACAAGAATCCAACAAGAAAATGTAACAACTGTAAATATTTATGCACCCCAATATGGGAACACCCAAATACATAAAAGAGTTAATAACAAACATAAAGGTAATAATCAATAGTAATAAATAATAGTAGGAGACTTTAACATCCAACTTACATCAAAGGACAGGTCATCTAAACAGAAAATCAACAAAGAAATGAATGACATAGTGGACCAGATGGATTTAATAGACATATTCAGAACATTCCATCCTAAAACAGAAAAATACACACTCTTTCAAGTGCACATGGAACATTTCTCAGAACAGATCATCTATTAGGCCACAAAACAAGTCTCAACAAATTAAAAAAGATCGAAGTTATACCATGCATCTTATCTGATCACAACACTATGAAACTAGGAATCAACCACAAGAAAAAATCTGGAAAGAGCACAACTATAAAGAGGTTAAATAACATGATATTGAACAATGAGTGGGTCAACCAAGAAATCAAAGAAGAAATCAAAAAAATACACAGAGACAAATGAAAATGAAAACACAATTGTGCAAAATCTTTGGGATGCAGCAAAAGCAGTTCTGAGAGGGAAGTTCATAGCAATACAGGCCTACCTCAAGAAGCAAACAAAACCTCCCATACCCAACCTATCCTTACACCTAAAGAAACCAGAAAAAGAAAAATTTTAAAACCCAAAACCAGCAGAAAGAAGGAAATAATAAAGATTAGAGCACAAATAAACAAAGAAACTTAAAAAACAACAGAAAAGGGTGCCTGGGTGGCTCAGTGGGTTAATGCCTCTGCTTTCGGCTCAGGTCATGATCTCAGGGTCCTGGGATCAAAGCCCACATCGGGCTCCCTGCTTAGCGGGGATCCTGCTTCCCCCTCTCTCTCTCTGCCTGCCTCTCTGCCGCCCTGTGAAATAAATAAATAAAATCTTTAAAAAAAAAAAAAAAACCCAACAACAACAACAGAAAAGATCAATGAAACCAGGAGCTGGTTCTTTGCAAAGATCAACAAAATTGATAAACCTCTGGCCAGACTCATCCAAAAAATAAGAGAGAGGACTCAAATAAACAAAATCACAAAGGAAAGAGGAGACATAGCAACTGACATCACAAAAATATGAAAGATTGTAAGAGAATAGTATGAAAAATTATATGCCAACAAACTAGACAATCTAGAAGAAACAAATTCCTAGAAACATATAATCTACCTAAACTGAAGTAGGAAGAAATACAAAATCTGAACAGACCAACTACCAACAACAAAATTGAATCAGTAATTTAAAAACTCCCAACAAACAAAAGTCCAGGAGCAGACAGCTACACAAGTAAATTCTACCAACCATTTAAAGACTTAATACCTATTTTTCTCAAACTTTCCCAAAAAATAGAAGAGAAAAGAAGCTTCCAAACTCAGTCTATGAGGCCAGCGTTACCCTGATTCCAAACCCTAACAGAGACACCACAAAAAAGAAAGAACTACAGGCCAATATCTCTGATGAATATACATGCAAAAATCCTCAACAAAATACTAGCAAAATGAATCCAACAATGTATAAAAAAAATCATTCACCACGATCAAGTGGGATTTATTCCTCAGATGCAAGTGTGGTTCACTATTCACAAATCAAACAATGTGATACATCACAACAATAAGAGAAAAGGTAAGAACCATATGATCATTTCAATGATGCAGAAAAAGCATACAATAAAGTACAACGTAATTCATCATAAAAACCCTCTAACAAAGTAGGTTTAGAGAGAACATACCTCAACATAATAAAGGCATTATATGAAAAACCCACAGCTAACATCATACTCAATGGGCAAAAACTGAGAACTTTTCCCCTAAGTCCAGGAACAAGACAAGGATGTTCACTCTCACCACTTCTATTCACCATTGTACTGGAAGTCCTAGCCACAGCAGCAATCAGTTAAGAGAAAGGAATAAAAGTCATCCAAATTGGTAAGGAAGAAGAAAAATTTTCACTATTTGCAGATGACATATTACTGTATGTAGAAAGCCTAAAGACTCCACCAAAAAATTAGTGGAACTGATAAATGAATTCAGTAAAGTCACAGAATACAATATCCATGTATAGAAATCCATTGTATTTCTATACACTAATAATGAAGCAGCAGAAAGGGAAATTTAAAAAATCAATCCTTTTACAATTGCACCAAAATTAATAAAATACATAGGAATGAACTTAACCAAAGAGGTGAAAGACCTGTCCTCTGATAATTATAAAATATTGATGAAAGAAACTGAAGACAACACAAGGAAATAAAAAGACATTCCACGGTCATGGGTTGGAAGTTGGGTTGTTAAAATGTCTATACTACCTAAAGCAATTGACAGATTTAATGCATATACTCACAGCATTTTCACAGAACTAGAACAAAGAATCCCAAAATTTGTAAGGAACCACAAAGACCCTGAATAGACAAACAATCTTGAAAGAGAAACACAAACTGGAGGTGTAATTCTAGACTTCAAGTTATATTACAAAGCTTTAGGAAACTAAACAGTATGATCCTGGCACAAAAACAGACACACTGGTCAACAGAACAGAATAGAAAGCTCAGAAATAAACACACAATTATATGGTCAGTTAATCTTCAACAAAGGAGGTAAGAACATGCAACAAAAAATGGCTACCAGAGAGGAAGTGGGATGGGTGAGGGGGTGGGTGAAACAGGTGGTGGGGATGAAGGAGTGCACTTGTCATGATGAGCACCAGGTGAGGTATGGAAATGTTGAATCACTATATTGTACACTTGAAATTAATATAGTATCATACGTTAACTACCCTGGAATTAAAATAAATACACACACACACACACACACACACACACATATAAAGGTAGGGGAGTGAATGCATGAAAAAGGATTGGCACTTGTTCTCCCCTGCTCAGATCTAGCTCTGGACTTCCCCAAAATAACCAAAGAATGTTTTAAACATTCTGAATGTGATATCCAGTAAGCTCTACATGAGAAGCCATTTCCTTAAGAAGGGGTCAACATTTTTTTCATTCTACTGAAAAACATCTCTGATAAATGTATTTCTAAATACTTCAAATTAACAAGCATTTTTTTTTTAATTTTATGATTTTATTTTTAAGTTTTTAATTTTATTCTTAACAAGCATTTTTTAAATGCTACAAACCTAACATCATTCCAGGTTCTAGGTATGATAGAAAAGAAATAACATTATAGACACTGGATTCATGAGAGTCTCACAATTTGTTGAGGGAATGGGATTTATATATATGAAACCATTACAAGCACAACAAAGAAGTTTTTAATACATACACATAATAAATATCATTCTGGGTAATTCATAGCCACCCTGCTATTTCTCATCACCGGCTATCCTGATTCCAGATCAAACGATCCAGGGCCCTGTGGCACCTAGGTGGCACAGTCAGTGAAGCAACTGACTGACTCTTGGTTTCAGCTCAGGTCATGATCTCAAGGCCATGAGCTGGAGCCCTGCCTCAGGCTCCCCGCTCACCACAGAGTCAGCTTGACATTCTCTCTCCCTCTCCCACTGCCCTTCTCTCTCAAGTTATCTCTCTTTCTCATCTCCCTCTCTCTAAAGTAAATAGACCAATCTTAAAAAAAATAAAATAAAAAGATCCAGGGTCCTGACTGGCCAAGACAAAACCCTCCTAGACAGATATAGAGGGAGGCCTGTAGGATAAGACAGAATATCCGTGTTACTAAAAACTATCTCATTCCCCGGTGCACATTTGTGTAGGAAAAAGTGACCAAAGAGGTATCAGTATCATATAGTATATTGTGGACATCTGAGCTTCAAGTACTTATTGAAATAATATAATGCAGAAAAAAGTTTTAAGAATGTGGAATAGAGGGCGCCTGGGTGGCTCAGTGGGTTAAAGCCTCTGCCTTCGGCTCAGGTCATGATCTCAGGGTCCTGGGATCGAGGCCCGCATCAGGCTCCCTGCTCAGCGGGGAGCCTGCTTCCTCCTCTCTCTCTGCCTGCCCCTCTGCCTACTTGTGATCTCTCTCTGTGTGTCAAATAAATAAATAAAATCTTTAAAAAAAAATAAAAAGTAAAAAAAAAACACAATAATCTCTATTAAAAAAAAGAATGTGGAATAGAAAGAGAACTGGAAAGAGCAAGGCAGAGGTTTGAGTGAGTCATTTTTAAAGTGACAGTTATTAGACTGAAACAGTCCCACTGACTGAGGCGTGTGCACATACTAGATCTGTTAGGTGGGTTATGCCTAATCCTTACAACCAACTTTCAGAGTTTGCAGATTTTTCACTTATATTTAACTGATGAGGAAACTAAAACTCCAAGGGTTTGAGTGATTTGTCCAAGGTTTCACAGCTAGGGAAAAGTGGATAAACGGATTCAAGTGACAGTTGCCTGACTCTTAAACCTACAGTTTTTGCACTCTGCCAAGTTTCTCCAAACTCCACATGGGCCTGGAACCCACACACTGCACACACATCTCAAGTGTAGCAGATGGCACAGTAAAAGGTGCCGTGGAGCAAACGTCCGGCAAACGCTGATTAGCTCCTTGTTAGGGCCAGGCGCTGGTGGGACATACAAGAGTGAAGAGGCAGGTGCCAGCCCTGCCTGTCTCGTGGGGAGTCAGACACAAGATCAGGAGCAGACAGAAGGGAAGAGGAGGACCTCCACATCATCTCGCACATCAGAGACCTGCTTTCCTACCCGCTGTCAAAAGTGGCACAGGAAGGTTAAGTTACACAACATAAGGTAAGTTCACAGACTATGTCCAGTTTCAAGCACCGAAAGCAAAAGGTGTGACAGCAGAAACAGGATGTGATAATAATAATGACAACAATCAAAATATGCTGAGTTCATACTAGGTGCCAAATACTCTTTTATACATTTAGCATATGTTAATTCATTTAGCATAAAAAGGATAAGAGCCATTTTTAGGCTAAGAACAGGAAGCAGAATAGGATCAAAACTGGTGATCTCCTCAAACCTTCACGTCATTTTGAACCTCAATAAACCACAGGGCTTTGTCTCAATCTACTTCAATATCTACATATCACCTGTACCAAAATCATTTTGGCAGACAATTTTCATTACAAATAATGACACTAATTTGTCTCTACAGATAGAGACAAATAGGAAGGAAGGAAGGAAGGAAGGAAGGAAGGAAGGAAGGAAGGAAGGAAGGAAGGAAGGAAGGAAGGAAGGAAGTAAAGTGGGGGGAGGGAGGGAGAGAGGGAGGGAGGGAAAGAGGGATGGAGGGAAGGAATAAATTCCATTCAACAGCCAGGTCATTTATTATCAGGAGTATATTTTGAAGCCAACTCATGCTGTCCAGCCCTATGGGAAGTTTCCTTTCCAAGCCTCAACCTATTCTTATCAGAATGGAGTTGTCTTTTTGAATAGTTATTTCTCCAGTCCAAGCCTATACCTTGGAAACATGGACCCTCTACTAGGTCTTAATTTATATCAGCCTCATTGACACTAAAAATAAATATTAACTTTTCTGCATTTATGCCTGATATCTAAACTGTATGCCTTGCTTTGTAAGCAAAAATGTAGAACCCCTGTACTTGGGGGTCTGTCAGTAGCCCTGCACTCAAACTGACTGCTAATAAAGGACCATATCAGACGTAGCAATAAGAAAATAGCACAAGAGGCGTCTGGGGGGCTCAGTTAGTTAAGCATCTGCCTTCAGCTCAGATTATGACTCCAGGGTCCTGGGATGGAGCCCAGTGTCAGGCTCTGCAGGGAGCCTACTTCTACCTCTTCTTCTGCTGTTCTCCCTGCTTGTGCTCGTGCTCTCTCTCTCTCTCTCTCTCTGTCAAATAAATAAATAAAACCTTTAAAAAACAAAACAAAAGCAAAGAAAATGGCACAAGATTCGAACAGACACTCAACAAAAGATAACATCCAAATGGCTTAAAAACATAGGAAAAAATACTCAATGTCATTGGTCATAAGGGAAATAGAAACTAAAATCACCATAAGGTGCTACCTGCCACTGACCAAAATGGCTAAAATCAAAGACGGTCAGCACCAAGTACTGACAAGGATGGGAAGCAGATGGAATTCACAGACACTGTCTGAAGAGTGTAAAATGAAAAATGCTTGTCAATGTTTATTAAAACTGAGTGTATATATACACTATAACGGGGCAATTCTACTCTTAGATATATACTCAACAAAAGTGTATACATACATCACAAACAGACATCTGCGGCACTCTTTATGATGGCAACATTATTCATAATTGCCAAAAACTGGAAATTACCCCATGTATCCATCCACAGTGGAACATACATATAAGTTGTGCTATATTCATATAATGAAAAACACAGTAATGAAAATTGGTGATCTGCAACTACACTCAAATACACCACTAAAACTCACAAACATAACGTTGAGAGGAAGAAGTTAGACACGGAAGGCTACCTACTGTTTCATTCCTTTTATATAAAGGAGTATGCACACAAGCAAAACTAATACATACTGGTAGAATTCACAACAGTGATTATTTGGGGAAAGAGGACTGTGATGGCAAGGGGGCACAATAGAGGCTTTGGGGGCTACCAGTTAATATTCTATTTCTTGATGATCTGGAAGCTGGTAACATGGGTGTGTTCACTCTGAAAATTCACTGAGCTTTAAACATATGATTTGTGTGCATGTGCCTTTTTCTGGATAGTTACATTCCATTAATACTTCACCAAACAAGCAGGAGGTGGGAAGACATGTATGGGTATTATGTATCAATATGATGAATATTTCTGTCTTCAACACAATCACTGCTAATATCAATGCCTCTAATTCCATGTACTAAATTCCTCTTAGAATATGCCCTAAGAAAAGTATTTCTCTTGAATACCTATTTATGCTTCATTTATTAAGAAGCTTAGAGCTCAACTGAACACTTTGATGCAGTAATTATTTTTAATGAAAGGTTTTTAGCATTTTAAAATCTCTAATTCAATATTTATTTTATTTAAGCCATTTTGAATGATTCCATCATATTTATGTTTATTCAAGCAACTAACCTCCTCAAAAGCTTTCTGGAATTTATAAAAATGCATACTTGAAAGTAGTAGAATAAATCAGGGATCAGATATAGCCTCTGAAACTAGATAAATTTAGAGGAAGGTATTTTATTTAATTCATAGTATACGCTATATAAATGTTCCTATAATATAACTACTAACTTTTAAGCAAAAATCTACCAATCATCCATCCGAGCAAACAATTTCAATGTATTAAATGCAAATATTAAATCCAAGTAGACTATACCAACCATCTGGTCATTACACTGGGCTATTTCAGACTAAGCCTATCTCTTATTTGGTAGAGAAGAGACGAAATTTACACCATCTTCATAATGAAAGGTTAACATTATAAAACCTACAAAGACATCCTCCAGACAAGAGGAAACTTACTATAACAAACGAATTTGAGCATGTAGCCAAAAACTCTAATTATGTGAAAAATAAAACCAAATGTAACAATACAAGTGGTGGCAAACCAATAAAGATGCTATTTGATGAGTTTACTATAAACTCCAAATAAAGGATAATCGGAAAGAACTGATGTGGGACAGAGATAAGAATAAAATGAATAGAGCTTATTTTCCTGTTGTTTGTAAAAAGCAAATAAATGTCAAATTGTGTAACTAATGAAAATAAGTGAACATCAAATATTTGTAAAGGGGTTGTTTCAAAAAGAAAATCCAAACCGACTTTCAACTATTAATAACTTGAGCTTCCTAAAGGGATTATTTGATTTTAGGCTGCTATTGTTGTTGTTGTTGCTGTTGTTTAAAAAGTATTGTGACAGACTTTCTCCATTAAGCAGAACAATCATACATTTTTATTTCCTGCCTTACTGGTAAATATCCCACAAAATTCATTTATTGATTCTTTTCATTCTCCTAACGAAGTATGTTACGCTTCCTTTTATTCTATTTTCTCTTTCTTTCTCACCAAATAATATTTCTAAAATAATAATAGGTAGATAATAACAGTTAACACATGTTGAGTGGTAACTATAAGTCAGGCACTCTTTCAAACATACTACATATAAAAAATGGTTTAATCTTCAAAACAACCTGATGGGGTAGGTGCTATCATCACCAGCATTGTAAAGATGTAAAAACTAAGGCAGGGAGGACTTAAGTTATATCCCAAGGTTACCTAGCTAATGCGTTAAAATCCAAACCCAGTAATACAAAAATATTACTCAGGTTAATTATTGACCATATGATGAAATGGATATGTAAAATATAGATATTCAAAGGTTAGGTCTATAGGAAAAACAACTTTCCAACAATGTTGAACTATTTAATCAGCATTATCTTCTTCCAAATTACCACTATTCACCTAACAACAAAGCACCCTGAAGTTAAAACAGAAAAGTCTCTGTGTTAATACCCTGTAAGTGAATGGGGGCATTTTGTTTTGAAGACTACATCAGCTAAAAGGTTTTCCTGAATCAGAAGTGAATATTGTAAAACTAATATTGTAGAGTGTCATATCCAACATCAGGAGAGTTTGAGAAACCTCTTCAAGGTTCCTCAGGAATCAATTAAAAAAACAAACCAAAACATCCCACCGTTCAAGGGTCTCTCAATCAGTAGCAGCTTTGTTGGTAATCAAATAAACAGACAAATAATATAAAAATGGGTAGATACCCTCTGTCTCAAAAGGAGTAAATAAAATAGCATACCTCTTCTTCAGAGTCTGAGCAGATGATCTTTGAAATAAATTTGTTGAAGAAGATGGTCAAGGTAACATCTGCAGCACTTCAGGAAGAGATTAGACAAAGTCTGGTAGGAGTGATGGTGATTCATCCTGAAAAATACAGAGACCCATAGTAAGAGGTGATTGTGCATATAAGAAACACACCCGAAGACAAATAGTGAAAGAAAGGAAAAACATTGCAAGACTGAGCAGTTTATTTTAAAAAGAGATTTAAGTTTAATGCTTTTAATTAAAATAATAAAAAATGTTTAAGTAAATACAAGGTTAAAAGAAATAACTTGTGAAACATATGCCTAAGAAGTAGGAAAATACTATTTGGAAAACTGTGATAACTTAAAAATGCATACTATAAACCCTAGATTAACCACTAAGTTAACAGAAAAAAGAGGTAAAGCTAAATAAGGTAACAGAGGAGATAAAATGGAACAATGAAAGTACACTTAATCTATAAGAAGATAATAAAGGAGAAAAAGAGAGACAAAAGAACAGAGAGCATATAGAACACAAGAAAAAATAAGAAAAACATATATTAAAACCCAACAATATAAAAATCAGAATAAAATAAAATGGTCTGAATATTTGCTTTTAAAATAGTTAATAAAAACTGTTTATTCAGAGACAACATGATCATATACATCAAAAATTACAAGGAATTCACAAAAGAGTTGTTGGCACTAATAAGTTAGCAATGTGGCAGAATACATGGTCAATCTAGAAAAAAACAATTGTATTTTCATATACCAACAAAGAAAGATGAAGAACTAAAATGTGAATATATACATTCAACATGTTCTTTTTCACATATATGATATAATGTATTCTTACGTACTATGCATATTTACAAATAAATTATAATAGTACCTAAATACCTGAAATATTTAGGAATAAATTTAAGAAAAGATTTACAGACCTGCACACTGAAAACTACAAAACATTGCTGAGAGAACTTAAGACCTAAATAAATGGAGAGATATACCATGCTCATGAGATACTGAAGACTGTTAAGATATACATTCACAAACTGATCTAGAAATAGCACAATCTCATTCAAAATTCCGCAAAGATTTGGGGTTTTGAGGGTTGTTTTTTTCTGTTTTGGTTTTAAAGTTCATTCTGAAATTTATATAGAAATAAAATGCACCTACATTAACCAAAGCATTAAAAAACAAAACAAAACAAAGTTGAGGGTTTACTTCACCTGATTTCAAGACTTACTGTAAAGCTACAGTAATCAGGGCAATGCATTATTGGCATAAGGACAGACATACAGATCACTAAACAGAATCGAGAGTTAAGAAATAGACCTACAAATGCATGACTGATAGATTTTCAAAAAAAATGCTGAAATAATTCAGTGGGGGAAAAGGTAATCTTTTCAACAACTAACACTGAAACAACTGAATATTTATATTAAGAATAAAAGAACAGTGACTCTTACTTCATACCGTACACAAAAATTATGGATCACACAAAAAGAAATGGATCACAGACTGAAGCATAAAAGTACAAACTATAAAACTTCTAAAATAAAATATAAGTGAAAATATTCTTGAATCTCAAAATCTTGTAAATGAAAGAAAACACAACACACACGCAGTATGAATCATAAAAACAACAGTAAACTGGACTCATGAAACTGAAAACTAATACTCTTTACTTCAAAGTATGCTATTTAGAAAATGAAAAGACAAGCCATAGACTGGGAAAAAATATGTACAGTATTTCTGACAAAGAACATGTACCCAGAAAACAAAAAGCTCTTGAAGCTCAATAATAGGAAAACAATGTAATATTTTTAATTTGGCAAAAAGACTTAAACTCTCTATTAGAGAAGATATACAAATAGCCAATACCCATAGGAAAAGACGCCTTATTATCACTGGTCACCAGGAAAATGCACATTAAAACTACAATGAGCTAACATTACATACTCATTAGAAGGTTAAAATTAAAAAGAGTTACAAGTGTTGGCAAGGAAGTAGAGCATCTAAACCTCTTATACAAAGATGAAATTTAGAATGGTACATTCACTTTGGAGAACATTTTGGCAGTTTCTTAGAAAGTTAAACATTTACCATGTAAATGAAACATTCTAATCCTAGATACTTACCAAGAGAAATTAAAGCATAAGTCTACCAAGAGACCTGACCACAAATATAGCAGCTTTATTCATAACAGTTCAAGTCTGGAAACAATCTAAATGTCCAAAAACACATGAATGTATAGATAAAAGGTGGTCTAGTCAAACAATGGAATATTATTCAGTCATAAAGAAAACTACTGATAAACATAATGGATTACTCTCAGAAACAAAATTCTTAGTAAAAGAAGAGAGGAAAGAGTACATACTGTATGATTCTACTTTAATGAAGCCGTAAAGGAAGCAAGTCTAATCTATAATGCTATAAAGCAGACTAGTAGTTGACTAGGTCTAGTGGAGTAGTGACTGGCTGCTACAAAGAGTTTGAGAAAAAATTTTGGAATAATGGAAACATTGTATATTTTGAGTGGAGTCATGGTTACATGGGTCTATACATTGGTCAAACTCATCTAAATACATATGTGAAATTAGTTCATTTTATTGCATATGTCTCAAAAAAGTTGATTTCAAAGGAAAATATTCCCTAAAAATGACAAAATAAAAAAGGCCGAATCATAAGGAGATCTGAGTATTAACTCAGCCCAAATAATCTAACTGAACACTGAGGTCATTCATTCAACATAGTGGTTTATACATGTCATTTTGATTAAGCCAGAAAATTTTGACTGTATGGTCCTGAGTTAGAACTAGCTAAAAGAAGAATCTGCATGAGACCTGGAAGTCAGAAATGAAGCAGCAGCCTTACTTTCTGAAGATTACAGTGGTTAGATACAGTAATGGACTTAGAGGTACCCACGGGATCCAAATTGTCTTGATCTCTTCCACTCCATATGTAGCTCCACTTACCAAGTACTGACACTGTTGACAACTAATGGCTGAGATACACCACCAGATACTTGGTGTGGTACCAGAGACGTGGGATCTACATAGAAGTACTATTGCCTCTTCCCCCATATACTTTTGCCCTCCTTTTGCAATATGATTTTGGTATCTGAAATGTTTGATTTTCTCAGATTAACTGATAATTCTTCTCTGATCATCCAGCTTCCCTCCTGGACTTTAACATTCCCAATCCTTTCTAAAATTATATAAGAACTAATTCTTATAATAAATCTATTATGACAGAGGTTAGCAAATCTTTTCTGTAAAGGGCCATAGAGCAAATATTTTAGGCTTTGTAGGCCAAGAGGTAAAACCAGATATATTACATAGGCACATGTGGAAGCAAATTTCCACACATTTTTGTTGATGAAATTCAAAATAGAATAATCATAATTGAGTACAATTTTTATAATACATATCTACTAGTTACAAAATGAAAACGTTTGGTGGGGGTAACACTGCTTTTAACTGGGATTCAAAGTTAGTGTTCCTTACCCCCTGAGCACGCAATATTATTTGAGCATATTCCTCACTTACTAGGCATTGTAAGAAGTCTATTAGATTCTTGTCTTGATATTTGTCCTTTAGCATGTCATTAAATTGAAAACCAATTTTTTCCAGTTGAAGAACAAGGTGGAAACTCCTCAACTGCTAAGTTAAATGGATTTTGAAATATGGAAATTTTTTTGCATTTGCATCAAGATCTAAAAAGCATTTGCTGGCAATGGGAGAAAATATTTGCAAAGCATATATCTGATAAGGGAATATTTGGAGTACATAAAGAACTTCCACAACTCAGCAAAAGAAAAACATAATCCCAATTCAAAAATGAGCAAAGGACTTGAATGGATATTTCTCCCAAAGAGACATACAAATGGGCAGTTAAGTACATGAAAAGATGTTGGGCATCACTAACCATTAGGGAAATTCAAGTCAATAGCACCATAAGATATTACTTTACAAAAAAAAAAAGATATTACTTCACACCCATTAGGAGGTAGATACACACACATACACATGCACATATTGGCAAGGATGGAGACTGGAACCCTTGTATATCGCTGTAGGTGGGAATATAAAATGGTGTAGCCACTGTGGAAAACAGTTTGCTAGTTCCTCAAAAAGTTACCATATGGTCCAGCAAATCCACTTCTAGGTATCTACCCAAAAGAAGTGAAAGTAGGGACTCAGATACTTGTAAACCAATGTTCACAGCAGCATTATTCATAATAGCCAAAACACGGAAACAACCCAACTGTCCATCGACAGACAAATGGATAAACAAAATGTGGTGTATCTACAATGGGATGTTAGTCAGCTTTTAAAAGGAATGAAATTCTGATATATGCTACAAAATGGATGAACCGTAAAAACATTATGCTAAGTGAAATGAGCCAGATAATAAAGGACAAATGCTGCATGAGTCCATTTACATGAAGTACCTACAACAGGCAAATTCTTAGAAACAGAAAGTAGGACAGAGGCTTTCAGAGGCTGGGAAGAGACATAAATGGGAGTTATTGTTTAATGGGTACAAAGTTCGTCTGGAATGATGAAAAGTTCTGGAAATGGATAGCGGTGATGGTTTTACAACACTGTGAATGTTCTTAATACCACTGCATATCCACTGAATTGGACCCTTAAATGTGATTGAAATGACAAATTTTATATTACATATATTTCACCACATAAAAAAAAAAACCCTAAGAGCTGCGAGAACTATCATTTGAGCTTGGAAAATATATGTGCTGAAAATGTATTTAAGAATGAAAATCTCACTTCTTTACTTCTTTAACTTTTGATGGTACTAATGTATATAAAGCAATTTAACATTAGTCATGACTGAAACAATATTAGTTGTCATTCAAATGGCTTAACCAGGGGCGCCTGGGTAGCTCAGCGGGTTAAAGCCTCTGCCTTTGGCTCAGGTCATGATCTCAGGGTCCTGGGATCGAGTTCATCGGGCTCCTTGCTCACCGGGGAGCCTGCTTCCTCCTCTCTCTCTGCCTGCCTCTCTGCCTACTTGTAATCTCTCTCTCTCTCTGTCAAATAAATAAACAAAATCTTTTTTAAAAAATGGCTTAACCATAGTATAAGTTTATCACAGAAGTGCTTTTTGGCCTTTGTAATTTTAGGTTGAATTTATTCAGAAACATCATCAAGGCTTCAGCAAAAGGTAATTTCCAAAGCCACATAGTATGCAAAACTACTGGATGAGGGCAGTTCTTCTGAAAAATTTCACTCTCTTTCATAAACTCAAAAAAAATCACAGTTAATACTTTGACAGTGCTAACCAATTACATTGCTATTTGGTAAGGCAAGTGAAAATATTCAACTTTTATTTCTGGCAAAATGTCATGGAACTGAAAACAGTTAAGTCTAAAAAGCTAATAAAGTTTATCATTGATGACATTGGTTCAAAACACAAGATAAATTCAAGTAATGCCTCTGGTAAATAAGAGAATGAATAGCCACAGAGTTTAAACACATTTTCATAAGCTTTGTCAACTTGTCCAATTATGTCTTTTTCTGGTCCACACATATATGACCACCATCGGAAATAACACATCTTAGCAGAGTCCACTTCAGGTTGTACCAAATTAGTATTTTCTCATCTTCTTTGAAAATAATCTCACCTGCAGTTGTTCCACACAAACTAGCCATAGGGGCTAATTTTTTAGTCTATTTAAACTTGGTATTGACTTCAAATAAACAACAACAGAGCAGTATCAGTACCATCTACTGATTCATCAAGAGCCAAGAAAAAACACTTAAAATCATTCACCTTGTTTTTTGACTGTTGATGTTGCTCCCAATGTCTTCAACTCTCTAAGCAATTGTTCTTGCCAAAAGGTTAAGAGTCTTAAACAAGTTTATTTCCTCTGAATGCATTTCTTTGGTTGCTGCAGTCAAGCACAATTTAATTAACTCACTATTGTTAACAGCTTTCCTTGTTTTGCTAACAAATGAGACACCCAGAAACTAACTTTGATTGCAATCTCACTTTCTTTTTTCATTTTTGTGAACAAATTCTTCTCTGATGAGATACTCCGTTTTCAGTTCTCTAATTTTTCTGTCCTTCGCATTCTTATGAGTTGGAAATAGTGTAAGTACTTAGTCTGGTAAAGCAGACATAATACTGTGTTCTTTTAGCACAGGTATAATGTTATTGCACTAAAAAAACACAATGCTTTGCCATCTACTTCAATAAGAAAATAATTCACACTCCACTGTGCCTTGAAATAACAACATTCCAAGCCTACTTTTCTTGTTTTGACACAATAGGTTTGCACTGGTAATACTAATACACAAAAGTCACAATTTGCCAATATGTTTGGCACTTGAAACACGGTTGATTTATAACGGCATCACTAGCATTTGCGGTGTGCCAAGCAGCAGGGCAAAGCGATGAGAGTACCACATATGGTCTCTGTTCCTGCTACAATCCTGTCTTTTTAACATGGACACACTCATTGATAACACACACATGAGGAGTGTGGCTGTGTGCCAATAAGACTATGAAAAATGAAATTTGAACCTCATATAACTTTCATATCATAAAATATTTTTCTTTTTATTTTTCTCTACCATTTAAAAACATAAAATGCACTCTTAAACGCTGTATAAAAATAGACATGGGTTAGATTTGACTAGTGGGTCATCATTTGCTGACTTATTCCATCAGTCATAGTGGTTATGTCTCACTGACTAAATTTTGATTGACACAATATACAATCAATGCCAACTATGTGTCAGACCCCTGCCAGACAAAGAAGATGCAAAAACTATGACAGGGTCTCTCCTCGAAAGGTCTATATATGTTCAATGGTTTCTATGATAAAGATTTAACAGAGATTTGCCAGTCACCTAGTATATACTTGGCATGATATTGCCAAGAATACCAACAACTTTACTCTTTATGGCCTTTTCAACCTTCTTTGGGAAATGAAACATCCCTATATTATTTATTTCTGTATAACAAATCACCACAAACCAGGCAACTTAAAACCACATGCATTTATTATGTCACAGTTTCTGTGGGTCAGGAGTCCAGTTACAGCTTAACTGGGTACTCTGCCAAGGGTCACCCAACTATAATGAAGGTGTTAGTGAGGCTACCTCTACCTTCTCATCTGGAAGTTCAAGTGGGAAAGAGTCTGGGAACAGACTCTCTCAGACTGTTGGCAGAGTTAATTTCCTTATGGTTCTCAGAGGAAGGATAGTAGCTTCCTGCCTATCATCTGAAGGCCTCCCTCAACGCATAAAGGCTACCCTAAACCCTGTACCTCCCAACATGGCCACTTCCTCAAAGTCAGCTAAGGAGTCTCCACAATGAGTCTGCAAGCCAGATGGAGCGTAATACAACCATAACATAATCAAAGGACTGACCTCCCATCACCTTTGTCATACTTTATTGGTTAGTAGCACGACATAGTTTCCACCCACACCCAAGAAGAGGAAATTATACAAGAGCATGAACATCAGGAGGTATATACTATGGGGGGTGCAGGGGTGCCCTCCAGAGATAAATTGCTAGGGGCCCAAAGAGGAA
Source organism: Ailurus styani (assembly GCA_002007465.1). Taxonomy (NCBI): domain Eukaryota; kingdom Metazoa; phylum Chordata; class Mammalia; order Carnivora; family Ailuridae; genus Ailurus; species Ailurus styani. Next base: position 1,856,423 of record LNAC01000198.1, read on the forward strand.
TACAATAAAATATAGGATCAAAAGGGAAATGATGTGATAGAGACCACTGGTTTTCTAAGCACCTAAAGAATAAAGAATACAGTACAATGTTGTGATGAGCACTGGGTGTTATACAAAATTAATGAATCGTTGAACACTACATCAAAAACTTATGATGTACTATATGCTGGCTAACTGAACATAATAAAAAAAAGAATACAGTATAGGCAAGAATTACTAAGTAAGACCTCATGAAGAAAGGAAGGTCTCAGCTTGTCTTTGAAGATTATATAGACCAAAACACTCATAAAATTCACTGGGAAATGGCACCATTCATGAAAATGCAGTAATAGTAACATAACTGGAGATTTTCAGTAAAATGCTGAGGATCTCCAGAATTTTTTAATTCTTTTCAGGACAACTATCTATCATTACCAGTTTTTTCCAAATGTTAAAATGTGAAACATTGTCAGTATTTAAATCCAGAAAAACCTCAGCTTGCCCAAATGAAAGAAAGCCCTATACAAAACTCATTACCAACTAAAAGAAGAAAATAATAATTGCATTCATTCCAGTCCTACTTAATTTTATTTAAATAATTAGATAAGTTATGTTACTAGCATTCACCATTTCATGTAGTAGATACAGGAGAAAAGAGAGAAAGGAACGAGAGGAGAAAGGGAGATGATTTCTATTTCTCCAACAATCTTACAGAATAATTACACTGCTGCAGAAATGGGTCCAAATATGGAGACTCTGATAAACTATTAGCACAGACTACGCAATGCAACTGATGATGATAATGCATGTTTACTATTCTTTATAGGCAACAGAACTAGTTTCATAACTAAAGGAAGTGGGCATTTCTGACTTCTCATATTCAAATGTTATTTTTGATTCAATTCTAGCTTCCTTATTTAAACATTCTTTTCTCCCAAATTAGCCAAGAGATTCTTTCTCAGTGAGCACAAACCACATGGAAAGTTACAGTTTTTAAGTTGCTCCCATTTCTTAGTTCTCGGTAAGCCAAACAGATAACATTGCTTCAGATTCAGAAATCTAACTTAAAAATTCATTTTTGGGTTAAGAAATAGCATGGAAATTTCCTTCCCCAAAAGATAACTTTAAGAGAGCCATGTGAATTCTTAAATGCCAAGAATTGGCACAAACATGGATCAAATGATCCAAAATGCTAGATATATCCACGTATGGACTTAATGTCACCAATAAGTATATTAAGTGAAATATAATCACATTAATGAAATAGATAAATGAGATAAAGATAGAGATATAGGGCGCCTGGGTGGCTCAGTGGGTTAAAGCCGCTGCCTTCGGCTCAGGTCATGATCCCAGGGTCCTGGGATCGAGGCCCACATCGGGCTCTCTGCTCAGCGGGGAGCCTGCTTCCTCCTCTCTCCTCTCTCTCTGCCTGCCTCTCTGCCTACTTGTAATCTCTCTCTCTGTGTCAAATGANGAATAAATAAAATCTTTAAAAAAAAAAAGATAGAGATATAACTCAGGGAAGGGAAGGGAAGGGAAGAAAGAAAGAAAGAAAAAGAAAGAAAGAAAGAAAGAAAGAAAGAAAGAAAGAAAGAAAGAAAGAAAGAAAGAAAGAAAGAAAGAAAGAAAGAAAGAAAAGAAAGAGAGAGAGAGAGGGAGGGAGGGAGGGAGGGAAAGAAAGAAGGAAAGGAAGGGAGGGAGGGAAAGAAAGAAAGAAAAGGAAAGAAAAGAGAAGAAAAGAAAGAAAGAAAGAAGAAAGGAAAGAGAAAAGAAAAGAAATAGAAAGAAAAAAGAAAAGAAAAGAAAGAAAGAAAAAGACTCACAAAACTTTAGGGGTGGTATATGGTAATGATTATTTGACTAACACCATGACTTACCATATATGCTGTCAGTCAAAACTCATGCCTTGATTTCCTTTTTTTTAAAATATTTTATTTATTTATCATATATAGAGAGAGATTACAAGTAGGCAGAGAGGCAGGCAGAGAGAGGAGGAAGCAGACTCCCCACTGAGCAGGGAGCCTGATGCGGGCCTCGATCCCAGGACCCTGAGATCATGACCTGAGCCGAAGGCAGAGGCTTTAACCCACTGAGCCACCCAGGCGCCCTTGATTTCCTTATTACTAGTCACAGCAGAACAATTTTCGTTGTTTTATTTTTTAATATTTTATTTATTTATTTGTCAGAGGCGGGGAGAAAGAGAGCAAGCGAGTGCGGACAAGCAGGGGGAACAGCAGGCAGAGGGAGAAGCAGGCTCCCCACTGAGCAAGGAGCCCAATGTAGGACTTGATCCCAGGACCCTGGGATCATGACCTGAGCCAAGGCAGACACTTAACTGACTGAGCCACCCAGGGGTCCCAATTTTCTTTGTTTTAGAAGTTTAATTCATCAGGCTCTTCTTGAACTCACCATTTCCTCATCTATGTATTCAGACATCAAATCCCTGACGACTTCCCTTCCTTTCCAAACCCACTGCCTCCACACTTGGTTTAAGGACTTCCTACCTCATGCCTGGACTATTACAATTGTCTCGCAATAGCTTACCCTGTCTGAATTTTCTCTGTCATGTCCCATCCTCCACATTACTAATGGGATTGATCACTCCCTGACAGAATAGGCAGCAAGAGCTTCCTTTGATCTAAAAGGTACAGGTTTCCTGTCTTTACTTCAGTGGGCTTGGAACTATCCCTCAGGATCCCTCTATGCCTACCCAATTTGAGAATATGCTTCACAAAGCTCATCTTTTTCCTTATACCTACTGCACTTTTATTTATGTTGTTCTTTTCTCCTGGGAATCCTACTCTATATCCCTCAACTCAATAGCATGTCTTCCATTAAAATTTCCACAGACATGCCATCATCCTTTTTCTGAATGCAAATGCAAATTTCAGTTTTTCATCAAACAATAGCTAGTATTGTAACTAGTCTTGAATAAGTTTTATCTCTCTTGCTATAGTGCAGACATACGTGGATTATTTATGTTTTGCTCACAGTATGAACAAAAAAAATTCTTTTTTTTTAAGATTTTATTTATTTATTTGACAGAGAGAGAGAGATCACAAGTAGGCAGAGAGGTAGGCAGAGAGAGGGGGAAGCAGGCTCTCTGCCGAGTAGAGAGCCCAACGTGGGACTCAATCCCAGGACCCTGAGATCATGACCCGAGCCAAAGACAGAGGCTTAACCCACTGAGCCACCCACGCGCCCCCCCAAAAATTCTTAAAATTACTTTGGAATGAATGCAATAATCTTGAAAAACCAAATACCATATATTACTATATGTGACCACTCTATAAAATGAAAGTATTTAACCAATATGTAACTAACAGACTAGATGGAAAATTATTTTTCATTTCCATTCTGTAAGTTTATATAGGATTAGCATTAGTGGCTGACCATGAATTAATAAACTTGAAGCTATATTAACAACAAAAAGTGGCTGTATTAACAACACAAACCTGAAATAATGAAGACAGTCTAAGAGGCACTCCATTTGATCTTTTTATGAAACATTTAATGCATAGACTGCAAACTTCAGTCAATCTAAGCTTCACATTTCATGAAGTGATCTTTTAAAATATGACTTCAGAAGTTTTCAACCTAATATTTTTGTGGCCTCCAATTATTTAGTAGCTACTATGTGTTGGATTCTGTCCTAAGAGCTTTACATACATTCTTATTTAATCCTCACAACAACATTGTGAAATGGGTATTACTATCCTTATTTTCTAGATGAAGAAACTGAGAATCAGGGAGGTAAAATAACTTTCTTGGGACTTCACAGCTAGAGAAGGGAGAGCCAGAATTAAAACCCACATTTATCTGACATCAAAGTTTATGCTCTTATTCACCTCACTTCAATACAGATTTCTCCTAAATAGGAACACCAAAATGTCATTTTAAACCTCCTTTTTACCTATTATGGAATTTTGAGGATATTGGCATGTCATTTTGTCTTTTATGGGCAACAATAAACAAAGTCCTTTCTCACTCTTTCAACCAGTGATAATATTTACAGAGCTTATATTATTTAGCCCAATTTATTTTGATTTTGTTTAAAATTCAATTAACCATGACAATTTTAAGGTAGGTCTAGAAGAAGAATTTTGCATCATCAGCCTCTTGTGAAAACTAAGATCACACAAAACTTAAGTGGCATGCAAATGTAATTTAGAATGATTGAATGTAAGTTGATACAAATGCTGAAAATACAATTATGTTATGCCAATCAGGTTCCCTGAAAATAAAATAACTGTGTAAGGAATGTTTCACAAGTATTGCCACTTATGTCATCTTAGAAGAATGATATATGTTGGAAAAATACTAATCTAATTTCAGAAATTAACCACTTTAGAGTGGTACTAAAACTAAATATTTAGAAATATGTTTTTATATTTTAATGAAATGGGAATTCATTGCTGTATCAAAGGACTTAATAAAACCATGGCTAAAATAAAGCAACCAAAAAAACTGGGATTTTTTTTTAATCAACTCAAGGTAACCTACAAATTTAAAATACAACCCTACTTTCTACATGCTCTATTTCTTTGTGTACCCTGGTTAGGGACTATGGAATTTTTGTTTTCGGTAGAGAAAATGGTATTTTTACGTGCTTGGTAAATCACTGAAAGATATCTATTCATTCAATCACTTATTCAATAACTAAGCTACTTACTGAGCTCCAACTGCATGTCAGCCATTCTTCCATGTACCATAATAGAGCAGTGCATAAGACAAATAAGATTCCTACTCTCCAGAACTTACCCTCCCATAGAGATCAATAAATAAGTATACAAGTCAGTAAGTAAGGTAAATTTAGTGTCAAGTACTATGAGGACACTAAAGGAGGCTAATATAAGAACATCAAAAGAGTAACATTAAGTTGGGTGGACAGGGAAGATTATTTTGAGATGATGGCCTCTGAACTTAGAGTTGTATGAAAAAAAGTAGGCCCATAAAGAACTGGGCAAAGAGACTTCCAGGTGTAAGGAGTGATGCATGCAAAGGCTCTAAGATACAAAGGAGCTTGACCAGTTCAAGAGAAAATAAGGATGCCAGTGTGACTGAGTGCTGCAAGCAGTGAGAGACAGGAGAGGAGTCAGTGCTGAAGAGGTAAGAAGTCCAACTCACTTTGTTGACCACGTGCAGACCTTTGTATTTTATGTGAATACAATATTATGCGATAGGAAACAAGGGTATAAGTGGGCAAGTGAATGATGTAACATGATTTATACTACAAAGGAAAGTTGGTCCCATCACATTGTTCAAACAAACCAATACTTTATCCTTGGGTACAAACACAGAATGACAATGAATCTAATCCCTGGCTTGGATTTATAAGGTAGCCTTCCCCCACAGGAACTCAATATGCTCAATATGCTCTGGAAATCACCATCTGTTTGATTCTCCCAGTATAGGTTTTGTTCTTCATCTAACAGCTAGGGCTTGAGACAGGGTGTGATTAACTCACTTCCATCCCCTGTAAATAATAATGACCGTCACCATGGAAAATGCACCCCAGTAGCAAGTTTGTGGCTGCTGTCTAATCAGGGCAAGTATCTTGTCTTGCTGATTTCATTGAACACTTTTCCTCATCCTTCACTCTGACAGAAGAATTTTTCTGAGTGCTTCTGGAAGACAAAGTCATGCTTGCTAAATTACAAGCAGACAGGCAGTACTGCTTTAATTGATGAATGGTATGAGTGTTATGAGTCACTAAGCTCCAAACCAACTCGATTTAGCCACTTGAACTATTCAGTCATATCCTAAAAACGCATGGTAGGGAGTGAGTGTCTTATTGCTTTTAGGAAATGGAATCCATAAATAAAAATAAGATGGTATTTGGGGTGCTTTGCTGACTCACAGTACAGACAAGTCAAATAAACATTATCTTCCAGTTTTTCAGCCCAGAGATCAGAAGCTTAAAAGAAGTCAATCTTGAAAGTCAACCCATTAACCTCTGCCTCTCCATTATCTTGTGTTAGACTTTCAGAAAAACTTCTGTATAGCTGCGGCTCCTTAAACCTCGTAATCTCGAGAAGAGCTCAGAGGACTTGACATGTCTTAGGAGCTGTTAAAGTGGGGTTAGGAGATTTAATGAAAATTTAAAAGATCACAGAAACTCTTTTTGCAAGCAAATGAATGTGTTTCCTTAATCTTTCTGCAAGCCTTTTGTTGTATAATAATATTTCTGCAAGAAAGTTGCTACAATCATCACTCAGGAGTATTATTTCTTTGAATATTTTCTTTGAAATTATTAAGGACAAGAAAGTGTTGATGGAAGAGCCTCTAAGCTGTTCGAGTGTCACTTCATGGCAAAGGATTCTGTGGGCAAGTCCCACTGTGGAAGATCCTTTCTTCTAATAAATTGAAAGGGTAATAATTTCCTACTATAGCTGGTTTTTGGGTACATTACCATTCCTTCTCGGTTTCCTTAACCTTGTCCACACCTCTATTCATAGTCCCTTCATTAAATCCTTTCCAAGTAAACCATTTTGACAGTGCCATCTGCTTTCTGCTGAGATCCTGACTGATTCTATACCTGACCTCTGATCAAAGACAGACCAGAATCCTTTGAAAGAGCAGTCACTTAAAATCTCTCTGAACCATCAGAACCATCTTGTCCTTTGCCCTTCACTGTCCTTGTTGTAATTATTATGCTGTCACACTGATCCCGGGCACCTAGAACTAGTTTTTAAAAAAAAAAATTAAAAAAAAAAAATATATATATATATACACATACACACACACACACACCACACATACACACACACGTGAACAGCTCAGACCAACCAGTAATTTCTTGAGCATCTACTATATGCCCAGAACTGTGCTTTAAACTAGAAAAAATATAGGTGCAGAAGATATTGTTCCTGCTACCAAGGAACTCACATTCTATTGAGTAAATATACCTTCTCTAAGCTAAAAACCCTTAAGAAACTTCTTATAGATATTTCTCCCACATAAAACCAACCCATGTATAAAGAAAGGAAGTGCAGAAGATTGACTCTACAATAATTATCATCCAGAGGCTGCAAATTACTAATGCTTGGAGAGGTTGGCAGGAATTCAGGTACATGAGGAAGAGTAGTAGATGGGGCTGGGGATTTAGTTAAAACCAGGTAACAGGGGGTACTGAATGCCATACTAATTGATTTATTTGGGCATAATCTGATAGGAAATAATATATCTTTAAAAATTCCTAAATAGGAGAGCAAATGATCAAATCTAAATTGTAAAGTATTCCTCTGGTACAATAAACCAAAGATCCTGAAAGGAGAAGGAAGGAGACCACGTATAAAATTACAACAATGCCAGCAAAAGGCTGAAATAGTGGGCACAAAAAGGAAGAAACAAAAGGCTGCAGAAACTGAAAAGCAAATGGAGACAGTGCATTAATTATAGCAGTAATACTGAGGGACAGGAGATCTTTGGTAAATTGTTGTGAGTTACATAAGTGTTAACTCAGATATCTTTGGTCTCAGTTCAAATTTACTGATTTTTTACCTGACCCATACTTCTGCTCTGTGTCAGTTACTGGAATATTTTCTACTTAGAAATAATTAACCAAAACGTTCATCTGATCCACTATTGCTCCATTTTAATGAAGTTTCTGAAATGCATCTGTTCCTTTTTTTTTTAAGATTTTATTTATTTATTTGACAGAGAGAGAGAAAGAAGCAGGAGAGGGAGAAGCAGACCCCCCGCTGCATAGCAAGCCTGATGCGGGACTCAATCCGAGGACCCCAGGGATCATGACCTGAGCCAAAGGCAGACGCTTAACCTACTGCATCACCCAGGCACCCTGGAATACATCTGTTTTAATGAAATAGCATGGTGGTCATCATTCTGTTAGAAAGAATGTGGTGTGGTTTTTCTGTCTTACATCAGACAATAAGGAAAACACTGGAACCTTTGTAATGAAGAACTGAAGCTATAATCATGGCTCAAACATGAAGATTCCATCACATTTCACTTTCTCCATAAACTCCCTTCGAAATGAATGAGAAAAAGTAGGAAACGTTCCTTCATCTTTTAAAACAAGGAAAGAGAAAGTAACATAATTATGCAAATGAACAGATATCATATGGGGAGACTGTTTATGATAGTATCAATCATTGCTAAAAACAGAAGTATGAAAAGATTGAATAGCAAACATGTGTCGACCCAAACTGAAGATCACCTACATGCAATGAAGCAATTCTTAAAGTTCCTCCTCTATCATTTATTTCTCCATATTGAATCTTCAAAGAAATATGCTAAGACAAAAATCAAAGCCATTATAAGTTTGGCACCCCTTAAGGCTCAGTGCTTAGTCCTTGACACTCCCTCTCCATGTGTACTCCATCTGAGAGCTCATCTACCCAATACAGCTTCCAATACCTTCTCAATACTCTAGCTCCAGGCCTGCCATCTCTCCTAACCTGAAACCCCCTTTTCTCTTTCTGTCTACTGGACATTTCCACACAATGTCTTGCAGTTGCCTCAAATTCAAGCTAAACATAAAAAATAATACAAAATAAAACTAAAAACTCTAAAAATCTAAAGCAGAATCCATCATCTTCCCTCTTCTACTTCTGCATCAATTCACACCATCAACATCGCTGCATTCAAAGGACCACATTCCCCCAGGTCCTCCAACCCTGAAATCTTGACATCGTCTTTTTCCACTCCTCTATTTCATTCATTCCTATAAATGCTTCCTACCAAATGTGCATTATTCTTCATCTCTAGTACTAATCTCTAGTATTAATCCATCTGGATTAACATCCATTTTAGTTGTATATATGATCTTACATATTCCTCCACAGCAAAATGTTGATCCAAAAAAAAAAAAAAAAACCACCACCACCAAAAACAAAAAAACAAAAACAAAAAAAAAAACACTGCCTTGAATTCCAGGACTGGCTCTGACCAAAATGTGTAGCCTTAACCAAATTCAACTTTTTTTTTTTAAGAAAGTGCCCGAGAGAGAGAGAGAGAGAGAGAGAGAGAGAGAGAGAGATAATGAGCAGGGGGTGGGGCAGGAGAGGGACAAGCAGACTCCCTGCTGCACAGGGGACCCAACTCAAGACTTGATTCTGGGACCTTGGATCATGACCCTGGATCAGACACTTAACCAACTGAGCCACCCAGGCACCCCAGCAAGTTCAACTTCTTAATCTCCAATTTTCTCATATGTAAAATGAGGATAATAACAGTAATAGCTTCACAGAGTTGTCAAGAGGATAAGATGACATAATGTATACAAAGACATAGCACCACTGTTAGCAGCTAATAAGAATCAATAAATTTTAGCTGCTGGTATGATCATTACCTCACTCAAATCCAAAGTATCGTATATTATAGTCAAGCTAATTTTAATTAAACTTTACAACACTGCCTTGTTCAATTTCCATTTGTGCACCCATCTACATCATCAGAATACTTATCAAATTTTTCTCTCCTGGAACTTGCTTTATTTGCAAAGTTTTTCTTAACTTATGATGGTGCTGAAAACACCCTACAAGATGCCTCCCCACTTTCTCACCAATAACTCCAAGTATCTAGGGCCTTGGAAGTTCTCCATTTTTGGTCCTTTTCTAATTCAAAACCAAAAAAGGAAACACCAGCCATTAACACATTTTTGTTCTTAAACTGAAACCTTAAAAAAGTCATTCACTTTTGACTGAGAAAAACTGGAGTTCAGTATCAGGTGCAAATATAATTTCTTTTGGAAAATATGATGTCTATGGCCCGGTCAGGTGGATCATGGGATCTGAATAACTGATTTAATTATGAAGTTTTCACAGACAGGTGGGGTTCTGCAGGGACCTCTGTCAATATGCTCTGATAAGTAAACACGACAGCACTCTGAGGCTGGGAAATGTTTCAAACCCTTTTACAAAAGTTGAGGATTTGGCATTATTTTTTCTCCCCATCATTTTTAAACGCTATTGTGTTTCAAAGGAAATTCAATCCAGCTGTTTCTGCTTCTTCAAAATGCTGTTGTTTTGTAAGAGCTATTTGATGTCACAAAGCCCAGTGAGTCTCAACAAAGCCATTTGCTTCCCAATAGAAGGCTATAGATCTCTCCAAGGGATTAATGAAACTAGAACCTTGGGCATTTTAGACCTCACAGACCTCTATTACGTTTCTAGAGTTTCTCTAACTTGAGTCTGCTTTTTGAAGAGCATCTCAATAGGAAATTGCTCTCCACCCCCCGCCCCCCAGTTTCATTAGTTACACACTTCAAAATGTAGTCTCTCGCTCATATTTTATCTTTTCAGAAATTCTAATTCTGACCATTGTGTCACAAATAGGGAACATGTTATCTGAGGAAACAAAACCCTTGTGATAAGTATTGAAAATTTTTATTTTAATCCTGTAATAATGACAACTTTCTAAGAAAAAGAAATAGTTGCCTCATGTGGCAGGTCTAAAAACAGACTTTTGAGAAAAATATCTTACATGGAATTAAAAATTTAACAATCATGAGAGGGCTTCCTTTGCCTAAATTTCCATACTGGAAATTTCTTAAAAATAAATACAAACTAGTAGACACAGATCATTTCATAAGAATAAGCTGAACAGGGCGCCTGGGTGGCTCAGTGGGTTAAAGCCTCTGCCTTCGGCTCAGGTCATGATCCCAGGGTCCTGGGATCGAGGCCCGCATCGGGCTCTCTGCTCGGCAGGGAGCCTGCTTCCTCCTCTCTCCTCTCTCTCTGCCTGCCTCTCTGCCTACTTGTAATCCCTCTCTCTGTGTCAAATAAATAAATAAAATCTTTAAAAAAAAAAGAATAAGCTGAACACTACAGCTTTTCTTCTTAAGAGTAAGCTACAATTGTATATAGAGTCCTGGGGCTCTGAACTGAAGCAATGAGGGAAATTAAATTTCAAAGTAATTAAAGATGCAATTTAAACAAATTACAATTTTGCTTTCCTGATGTCACCAGGCTTTTGTTACTGCTTTCTTAAATAAGTCAGTGAATTGAGAAAAAGGAAATAACTCAAATTAATGTGTTTTTGAACTCCATCAATCTGGTCGTAGTAAGCTTTTCTACAGAAGATGAATCTAATCAAAAGAGGAAAGAGAACTGTTCGTGCTAATTTATTAACATTACTGTAGTCTGAAAACACAAAGATTCCAAAATACCTACATAACTAATATGTGAGAATGCCATTGCATTTCTTTTTATAAAACCTTCCCTCTAAATATATTTACAGTGATGACTATTTGATAAATATGGAGCCAAGACTAACATGAAGTTTAATGTGATATCAACTAAACCTCAATGGTCATTTACTGGCTGATTGGGCAACAGGAGATAAAAATCTCCTAACAGGTTACCAGAAACCTATCAACATATATGAGGGGGTTTTCACCTTTGGCGAGTCCTTCTCACTTCACATGGTAATTTTTTGTTGATGGGCCTGGGAGTCTTCCACAAGATAAAATTCTGCAAGTTATTTTCCTTTTGAGTAAGATACTAGAGCCAGTTAAATAATGTTAGAGCTAGTCACAATGTGAAACGTGTACTTAACTTGAGAGACAGCAAAAGAAAGAGCAGTCTCAGGTGAGACTGCCAAGAAACAGAACAGATTCCCTTTGATTCAGATCACACAATGTTACGATACCCCAGGATGGGCGGTTATGGGCGCCCAAGACACTGACATCTTGCACACGTCCTTTTCCCTTTGATATAGACATAATCTTGTTAAAATGGAAATGTATTAGGAAAGTCAAACAATTAATTGATGCAAGAAAGGTTGTTTCATGTTTTGTGTAAATCAAAGCTGAAAATTCATTTGAGGAACAGCACTGTATGGTAGACTAAACACAATTTGGCCTGAGTATAGCGTTTGGTGTGGGTGTTAAAGTTGTTCTGGGCTACACATGGTCGGTAATCCTCAACAGAAATGTTAACTCAATTTGTCAGTATTATCTTTATGTCAACAGTAATGCTTAAATATTTACAATAGGCATAGTACGCTGAGAGTTAGTAACGCAAGATAAATTGGAAAAATGCTAACAAAATGGATGGTACTAATAGAAAGCGCTGGCACTATAGTCTCTGATTTTATATACAAGAGGCTTGCCCGAAGGTAAGATTTTATTAGGTTCTATCGTTGATATGCCTCTCCAAAAGTTTCCTTAAAAAATGAAGAAAAAAGATTAAAAGTCTTTTAAAAGAAGCAAAGCAATGACTTTGCTAAATGTATTCCATATTATAAGTCAACGGTTGAGTCTAAAGTACATGCTAGCTACTATGCTTAAGACATAAATATTGTACAACTTGAACTTATATGCATTCTCCAGATATACTGCATTTTTAAACTCTCTACAGAATTAAACAGCTAGCATGTTAAAATACAGAACAAAGAGATAGGAAACAAGAGAAAATGCCCTCTCTCTTCTTTCATTTCCCCAGTCCTGCTTCTGTTGCTACTGTTTGTTGTGTTAAAGGAGTGCTACATGTTTAAATTCCTTGTATCCCCAGTTCATTGAAAAAACAGAGATAAAACTAATAAATACATCTCCTGAAGTAAAACACTGCTACCACACCAAGCTACCTAACAAAAAATCAATCTTTAAAAATATAAATCTCAGGCTACCAAAAGCAAATGACAAAAATTCTTATGTCAAAAGAAGAAAAAGAGGAAAATGAAAGAAACAAATGAAAGACATATAAGAAGTGGAACAGATAAAATTATGAATCAGTAGAACTGTGCTTCAAGTAAGGGAACAAAAATGAAGTGAAATTCCGAAATTAACTGCTTCCCATAAAGACTACCATTTGTTGTCTAAAAGGAAAAGAAAGTGAACTGAAGGAAGCAAAATGTATTTCCACTTTCAAGTCACTTTTAGTTTTCAAACCTCATCTAGAATTAATTCATTTAATTGAATCTCTGTTTAAAGGGGGAAAAAGGCCACTTCCTTGAAATATGAACAGCCCTACATCATTATGCTTTGCTCCTTCCCACCATTCAAGCTGTCCTATAATAATCTGGCTGTGACTTTATCAGAAGACTTGATGGGAGATGTTCTAGCACTGAGAAATGTGCAACAAATGTGTCTGTGACACGTGCTTCAGGACCTAATATTTCCTGAAGGATTTTGCATTTCATTGCAGAAAAAGCAGATGAGTACTCTATCCCAAAGAATCTTCACTTTCCTTTCCTGTGAGAGATTTTTCAATCCCAACTGGTAGAGGAGAAATCTAGCAGAGGTGGTCCTCAAGAGCAGCAGTGTCCATCACCCCTGTCATGTAACCCTCTGGTTTTCACTCATTTCTTCCTTATGTCACATGGACTTGGGCACAATTACTTTTTTAAGCTTCGAAAAACTTTCAAAAAGAGCACTAAATAATCCTTAGGATAGATTGTTCAATCAGATAAGTAATGAAAAGAGAGAAGAACAGATACCAAAACCAGTGACTTTTTAAAAATCTGCAACTCACTAGGCCTGTTGCTATTCACTTCCATTTTAATAAGACTAATCTTAATTCCTTTATAAGAAACAATTTAAGATCAGGAGCACCTAGGTGGCTCAGTCAGTTAAGCATCCAACTCTTCATTTCTGCTCAGGTCATGAACTCAGGGTGGTGAGATCAAGCCCCACATCAGACTCTGTGCTCAGCATAGAGTCTGCTTGAGATTCTCTCCTTCTCCCTCTGCCCCTCCCCCTGCTCACACTCTCTCTCTCTCTCTAAAATAAACAAACAAGCATACAAATAACAAATAAGTACATAAAAGCTTTAAAAAAGTAACAAGGAAATATTCGTTAAAAAAATAATTTAAGATCACCATACATACTGGCTAACAAAGATTAATATAAGTTAACAGACATAGTAGATGAAGAAAGGATAATCTAGTAGATATTGAAGAGAGAAGGATGAAGAGATGATGACCTCCCAGAAAGCTAGAGTCATGCCTTTTAAAAAATAGTAGTTAATAGAGGCGCCTGCATGGCTCAGGGGATTAAGCCTCTGCCTTCGGCTTGGGTCGTGATCTCAGGGTCCTGGGATGGAGCCCCGGGTCAGGCTATCTGTTCAGTGGGAAGCCTGCTTCCCCCTCTCTCTCTGCCTGCCACTCAGCCTACTTGTGATCTCTCTCTCTCTGTCAAAGAAATAAATTAAAAATCTTTAAAAAAAATAGTAGTTAATAGATTCCTGCCTCACGTTGAGGTCTTTCATCCATTTTGAGTTTATCTTTGTGTATGGTGTGAGAGAATGGTTGAGTCTTATTCTTCTATACATAGCTGTCCAATTTTCCCAGCACCATTTATTGAAGAGACTATCTTTTTTCCACTGGATATTTTTTCCCGCTTTGTTGAAGATTATTTGACCATAGAGTTGAGGGTCGATATGTGGGCTCTCTACTCTGTTCCATTGGTCTATATGTCTGTTTTTGTGCCAGTACCATGCTGTCTTGGTGATCACAACTTTGTAGTAAAGCTTGAAATTAGGCAACATGTTGCCCCCAGCTTTGTTTTTCTTTTTCAACATTTCCTTAGCAATTCTGGGTCTTTTCTGGTTCCACACAAATTTTAGGATTGTTTGTTCTAGCACTTTGAAAAATGTCAGTGGAATTTTGATTGGGATGGCACTGAACATGTTGATAACTCTGGGCAGTACAAACATTTTAACAATGTTTATTCTTCTGATCCATGAGCATGGAATGCTTTTCCATCTTTTTGTGTCTTCTTCAATTTCCTTCATGAGTGTTCTGTAGTTCCTTGAGTTCAGATCCTTTACCTCTTTGGTTAGGTTTATTCCAAGGTATCTTATGGTTCTTGACGCTATAGTAAATGGAACTGATTCGCTAATTTCCCTTTCTATAGTTTCACTGTTAGTGTACAAGAAAGCAACTGATTTCTGTGGATTGATTTTGTATCCTGCCACATTACTGAATTACTGTATGAGTTCTAGTAGTTTGGGGGTGGCATCTTTTGGGTTTTCATATAAAGTATCATGTCATCTGCAAAGAGAAGAGTTTGACTTCTTTGCCAATCTGAATACCTCCTATTTCTTTTTGTTTTTTGATTGCTGTGCTAGGACTTCTAGTACTATGTTGAACAACAGTGACGAGAGTGGGCATCCTTGTCATGTTCCTGATCTCAATGGAAGGCTGTCAATTTTTCCCCATCAAGAGTGATAATCACTGCAGCTTTTTCATATATAGATTTTATGAAGTGGAGGAATATTTGCTCCATCCCTATACTTTGAAGAGTTTTAATCAGGAATGGATGCTGTATTTTGTCAAATGCTTTTTCTGCATCAATTGAGAGGATCATGTGGTTCTTCTCTCTTCTCTTATTGATTTGTTCTATCACACTGATTGATTTGCAAATGCTGAACCACCCTTGAATCCCAGGGATAAATCCCACCTGATCATAGTGGATAATCTTCTTAATGTACTGTTGGATCCTATTAGCTAGGATCTTGTTAAGAATCTTGGCATCCATATTCATCAGGGATATTGGTCTGAAATTCTCCTTTTGATGGGGTCTTTGCCTGGTTTGGGGATCAAGGTATTGTTGGCTTCATAGAAAGAGTCTGGAAGTTTTCCCTCTGTTTCTATTTTTTGAAACAGCTTCAGAAAAATATGTATTATTTCTTCGTTGAATATTTGGTAGAATTTCCCAGGGAATCCGTCAGGTCCTGGGCTCTTGTTTTTTGGGAGGAGACATGAACAGACACTTCTCCAAAGAAGACATACAAATGGGTAACAGACACATGAAAAAATGTTCATCATCACTAGTCATCAGGGAAACTCAAATCAAAACCACACTGAGATACCACCTTATGCCAGTTAGAATGACCAAAATCAACAGGACAGGAAACAACAAGTGTTGGAGAGGATGTGGAGAAAGGGGAACCCTCTTACACTGTTGTGGGAATGCAAGTTGGTGCAGCCACTTTGGAAAAAATGTGGAGTTTCCTCAAAAAATTAAAAATAGAGATACCCTATGACCCTGCAATTGCACTACTGGGTATTCAGCCCAAAGATACAGATGGAGTGAAAAGAAGGGCCACATGTACCACAATGTTCATAGCAGCAATGTCCACAATCACCAAACTGTGGAAAGAGCCCAGATGCCCTTCAACAGACAAATGGATAAAAAAGATGTGGTCCAATTGGGGAGGGTTTGTGCTGTGGTGAGTGCTATGAAAGGTGTAAGCCTGATGATTCACAGACCTGTACCCCTGGGGCAAATAATAATTGGGGAGGGTTTGTGCTGTGGTGAGTGCTATGAAAGGTGTAAGCCTGATGATTCACAGACCTGTACCCCTGGGGCAAATAATAATAACAAAAAAATTAATTAATTTAAAAAAAAGATGTGGTCCATATATACAATGGAATATTACATAGCCATCAGAAAATATGGTTTCACTTACTTGTGGAACATAAGGAATAAAATGGAGGACATTAAGAGAAGGAAAGGAAAAGTGAATTGGGGTAAATTGGAGGGGGAGACATAAGAGAAGGAAAGGAAAAGTGAATTGGGGTAAATTGGAGGGAGAGACAAAAGATGAGAGACTGTGGATTCTGAGAAACAAACTGAGGGTTATGGAGGGGAGGAAGGTGAGGGGATGGGTGAGCCTGGCTGTGGATATTAAGGCAGGCACATATTACATGGAGCACTGGGTGTGCTGCATAAACAATGAATCTTGGATCACTGAAGAAAAAATAAATAAATAAATAAATAATAGTATTTAATAGACATTTCAGAGATTTTTAAGAAATCATTGTCCCTCATGGATATTATAAACTGGGGAGGGGAGTATTTGTAAGCATTTAGTGTGTAATACTACTACCCAATCAGAGAAGTCCATCTCCTCTTTTCTTCACATATAAATCTATAACCCTAATATTATTGATTTGGGTTATAATTACTACCTTTAATTTTAAATTGTAACAGCTATTACTACCAATAATGATGATAGCAGCAATGTCCATCACCTCTGCCATATAACCAACCCACTGGTTTCCACTCATTTCTTCCTCTTATGTCACACAGACTTGCAGAAAATCATCTGCTTTTTCTGTCCCTCCTACAAAGAAGGGACAAATTGATCACAGTTTACTCAAGGAAATATACAGTGGATGATTCATGAACAATTACAAACAAACATGTATCCTGAATATTCCAATAGTGAGCTGAATACCAAAAGTACCCAAGACCCATCCCATGTGGACCAAACCAACCTCTTTTGCGCCATCTCCTAAAATTTCTCATTTTTTTCTTTTGATATACTTTCCTCCCTTTGTATATATTTTTCCCTCTATCTCAAGTATTCTTCCCTCTTCTCCAAGAACCTGGTTAAATGTTACTTCCTTTCCCACATTCTCACAGGTGGCTGGGTACTCCTGCTCTTGATTCCCACAGTACTATTATTACTATTATTATTACAGCAGTGATCCCATTGTTGCTGGCTCCTTCACCAGAAAATTAACACCTCGTGGGTAGAGCACGCATCACAATACCTGGCATGTAACAGGCTATCTACTGCCACAAGAAGACTTTATTACAAATAACCTCAAAACTTAGTGGCTTAAAAAAAATAGTGATTTATTACTGCTCACAAGTGAGCAGGTCAACTGAGTGGTTTTTCAGGTCACAACTGGATTCGCTCCCCCATCTGCAGTGAACAGTGGATTGGGTAGGCTCTGCTGTTTCCTATTGTGTTATATCTTTGCGGTCACTTGGCCTCAGCTCTCCTCTGTGTGCATCTCACAACCCTCCAGCAAGCTAGTTTAAGCACCAACTCATGACTGGGCAGAGAAACAAGAACAAGCAAGTTCAATCACACAAAGGATAAATGAAAAAATGCACAAGTGCTCCTTAAGCCTGTCTGTGCCACGCATGCTACTATTGGCCAAAGCGAGTCGAATGGCCATCCCCAGACTCAGAGTGAGAGGGCACGATCAAAGGGCATGGGTACCAGGAGGTAAGAAAAACACAGTCACTAGTGACAGTGTTGTACTGCAGGAATTAAAAAATGACTCTTGTTAAAGGAGGAAAGGGCTGTAAGGGACAGATTTATTCAGGGAAAGATTAGGTAAATTTGTAAATTAGGCAGAGCTAGTCTTTACACCTCCCTTTTGGCTACATAACCTAACAAGCAAAGAAAAGTCTAACATAGCTCTTGGCATACTGTAAGCACTCAGTAAATATCAGTTCTCTTCCTCTTCCCCCTTCTCTGCTTTGTTTTCTTCCCCTTTTTATGTAGGCTTCTGTTTCAGCACTATCTTCCTCAATCCCCCATTGGTCTCACACTCAGAATGATGGAAACTCCTGAGACAATATCCTCACTTTGCTTAAAAATACATCTTTCCTATATCTCCTCAAGAGGTTGTCAAGAATAAATGATCAATTCTAGTTAGCTAATTTCCAAGCTTTAATGACTATAGTTGCATTTTAAATACCTTAACTTAAATTAAAGAGTAATTTCAGGAACCATAAAGGCAAGTGTTGTCTTTGGACACTCCTACAACCACACCAACTTATTGAGTTCCCGTCTTCCAACTGTATGTTAGATCTGCTCTGGATTCTGTTACAAGTCTTGAAGACCCAAGACAGATGAACCACAGCATCATAAACCAATAGCCTTCATTACTGAAAATGTATCATTAAATAGATAATATTGTGCAATTATTTTTTACATAAGGTACCATGAAAATTAAAAGGGCCACAATCATTTTTCAAAATCAATTAAACTATAATTGACAATCATATGGCCATAAACTTTCAGTGCCTAAACCTTTTGTGATTTACTTTCCAGAGATTGAGCTGCTGCATCATTATTAAAGACTCTCCTAAAATTAAAGAGAAATGAGCAGCAATAGGCCAAGGGGGTGGGGAGGGTAAGCAAGTAAGAAAGACAAGCACATATTTAGTGACTTATATAGCTATTTATCATTATGACACAGAAAATTAATGATCTCAAAAAATACGGAGCCACCAGTGGGCACTGGGACACCATGAGGAAATGCCTGGTTCTTCTTATAGGTAATACAGAGAAGAAACAACAAATGTTTATTGAGTGCTACCATAAGCAATGCACTCAGTAATGGGAACTACATTTTGTGGAGGACACAGATATCATACCTCCCCTAAATAATTAAACTTACAATCTAGAGCAATATACAGACTTTCAATCTAACCATTGCATGATCTAACAGATGTGTTTCCAAAACGCTGGGTTTTCTTTTTCAGGCACTTGAGCCACCAAAGAAGTAGTAATTAATTTCAGGTGAAAGGAAAAGGAGAATCTTGAGAAAAGAATAAATATTTCTTTCAAACCTTAAAAGATTAATTTGATTTTGACAGTGGTAATTGGAAGGGCATTCCAGGCCTAGTGAGTAACACAAAGCAAAGGTAGAATGAAAAAGTTCCTAGTGTTCAGTGGGGAACAGTGACAGAGTGGTGAGGTATAGGTAGTGTGTGAGTGTGAGGGATCATCTCAGAGATAATGTGCCTGGAATGATGTGATTTGATATCAGACTGAGTGCACACAGAATACCACATTAAACATATAACCCGCACCTGGTCCACAGCTTCCCCTCTTTCATACCTAGCCCATTCACATGCCAGGGACTGGTTCTTGAAATTACTCATCAGTTTAAGTTAAGGTCTTTAAAATGCAAATATTAAAATAAATAAATAAATAAATAAATAAAATTAAAAAAATAAAATGCAAATATTATAGTCATTAACACTTGGAAATTATCTAACTAGATCTGATAACCAAGTCTTGACAATTTCTTGAAGAAATGTAACACAGGAAGGAGAAAGAAATGAAGGATTATCACAGCTTCTGTCTGGGGAATGGGTTGGAGATGAGCAAGAGGAAAACAAAGAGGCCAGATAGGAGGCTAGTGCTGTAATCTGAGCAAGAGGTGGTAGCTTCAATTAGGGCAGCAGTGATCGGGGATGAAGAGAAAAGTAAGAGATATGACAGCCACTGAAAAGGAAGCTACAACACAAAACACTGTGAATAAATTTTTGTCAAGTAAATGGATTTATCCCTAGGCTACTGGGCAACCAAATATTGTTGAGGATGGAAATTATGAGATTTGTATTTCATAATTCTGACAGTGTAACAGTGTGGCAGTATGGAGGACAGTTTAAAGATGGGAATTCTGAGGTGAAAAAATTAGTTAAGAAACTGATAAACATGCAGGGAAAAGAGGACTAAGGTATAGAAATAAGACAAGGCAGAATAAAGAGAACTGAAAAGATGGAATTTTAAAGAAAGAGCTAGGTGAAGTTAGAAGCCACTTTAGTAGTGAGTTTAGAGAACAATAAAGAGCTAAAGGCTTGGGGCGCCTGGGTGGCTCAGTGGGTTAAAGCCGCTGCCTTCGGCTCAGGTCCTGATCTCAGGGTCCTGGGATGGAGCCCCACATCGGGCTCTCTGCTCAGCAGGGAGCCTGTTTCCCCCTCTCTCTCTGCCTGCCTCTCTGCCTACTTGTTATCTCTCTCTCTCTGTCAAATAAAAAATATTTTTAAAAAAAGAGAGCTATAGGCTTCTTACAAGGTGAGATACAATATGGTTAACAGAAATAGGGCTCAAAAGAGAAAAGTCAAGTTTGAGGAAGGAGAAGTGAGCAATTGCCTTTTAAACATATTGCACTTGAACTGAGAGATAACCACATATAAAAGAACCATCATGGTTCCTGCTGGCCCGTTATCAGGACCAAATTTGGGAACCAGGTTCACAGAGCCTACCCACGAGGCAGAGTAGCTGGGTTGTGAGGCATGCTGCTCAGCAGCTGTCGACAAATGTATTTACTTTTGAAAACGGGAGGCAGGCTAGTCTCTTTGGGCATGAATATATAGTATTAAAAAAGAAAGAGCCAGAGACAAGACATGGCTCCAAATTTGCCCTGGAAAGGCAATGTGCATTAGATAAGGGACTTCACACTGAGAGACGCTCAGACAGCTCTCTTGCCCACACTCCCAGTGTCAGACTCTGTACAGGGAGCCCCACAGTAAGAGGGAAGCCCTGAAAAGTTAAGAAAATGCTGCATTTTCGTCAGGCAGAAGGAAGTCTGGCAGTGTGGTTTTCCTCTGCTCTCTTTCCATGTAGCACAAACGGGACAAGATCAATGGCTGCAAAGTACACCACCCAGAAGGGCCCAGAGAGGTCTGTGGTGCCGTCATAAAATGGATGAAACCCAACCCACCCGACAGTACCAAGTAGTACACCAGCTGCTAACTTCAGCTGTAAATGTGAGCAGAACAAGCACCAACCATCTGAGGAAGGGACACAGATGCAGAGAAGCAAGAGACACCTTGCCCAAAGCCCCTAATTTTCTGCTCAGACCATCCCCCCGCCTTACCATCCAGCACCACCCACGTAGAACAGATACCATCCTAGGAGCTGGGAAGAACAGGAGAAGATTACAAGAGACTGGGCATTCAATCCTAGACAGACCGGACTTTACCCAAGTGAAGTATTTAAGTTACAGTTGCTCTCAGGTTTAATACAATGGAACATTTAGTATAGTTATTTTGGGGGAGGGGATCTCAGGAACAGAGGTCCCCACTACCTAGAGGGTAAAGCTGAGTAGGAAGGCTAGATTAACTACTGATAAAATTAATAAATTATATTTCTCTGCACATGCAAGTTAAAATGAGTTAAATTTTTGACCCCACCGTGGTAAATAATAAGGGTAATGGTGATAGTGTTGGTAATATTGGCTAGATAGGTTTCTCAATTGTCACATTAGCAGGTGACAGTCACCTGTCACGGCATTCTCAACACCAGGCATCATTTGACCTAATAAAAGAGGCAGGAAAAACATAGTTCATTGGATGGACAGTGAGACAATCTCACTGGTACTGGAGTAGAGTGTTGATTGATATAAATGTATAGAAATGATCCCGAAACCTTAGAAGACCAGGGAAAGTCTTCAACATCCAACTAAGGAAATATTTCTTTGAGTATAAAAAGTAAACTCATGTTTTTAAGGATAAGAATGGCACTGGGGACATCTGTGCTTTAAGAAGATTAACCTGACAGCTGTGCATGGGACAGTCAGGGGATGAGGTGTCAGCAACTATAGGTATTACAGATGGGGCAAACTTGGAAGTTAGGAGTCCTAAGACATATTTTAACTATGATCGTTCTATAGCTCCCCAATCCAAAAACATCTGGAGCATTTTATGAGATGAACTGAAGTTAAAACGAACCCTGGAAGCAGTCCTAACATGGAAAAGGCCGAAAACATGTCATGTACACCACTGGAAGCAAGAGTGTAGGAATGGGAAGGCAGGTTGTGTTACAGAATGATGGATGGAAACAGATGCCAGGAAGACCGTCTATCTTCATCCTCCTACCTCACTGCCAACTCGCTGAGTATATCTAGACCACAGCAGGGCAGGCCCCCAAATTCTGAAACACACATCCTAGAAATAGCCCACATGAGAGATGGTGAAGACAGGGGCAGAGTGATGGCCCACGAAGGCAAGGGTGCAGGCAGATGTGAGTGTTGCTCCGAAGGAACAACAACCTCAGCAGGCAGTAAGAAGACCCAAGGAACAATACAGCTCTGCCATCAATTAGCTACACGACTAGAGGAAATTATTTGTGCTCTGAACAAAATGAGGCATCGTAAATGTCTACCAAAGTACCTCTCACAGCCGATGACTCCAAGATCTCAAAGTTCCTCCTTCCTGCTCTGAAATTCACAAATGCGTACGTACCTAAAGTCATGTTTTGCAAAATCCAGTGCCGTATTAGCCTTTTTGTGGTAAACCCATTGGTTGCAGATGGGTTTCTTGTTCCGATTCAGTGTCACTCTGCTTCTATTCAAGGAGAAAATGAAGAAGCAGAAATGGAAATGTTCTTAAAGAAAAGGCCAGAATTTTCTAGACTGTCACAGAACTGTTCTGTCGAGGCTGTTTTCATTTTAGTACGACTTAAAGGAAAACCCAAAAGACTCTTTGCATAAATATTTTAAGGATAACACTTCTGATTATATTAATTTTCTATATTATTTTCTCTATTAAAATTTTGTGGTAAACTATATAAGCTATGGCTTCTCATAGTCTAGTTATTCACCAAAATACCAAAAATAAAACTTGCCAATTGACTACCCTGCTTCAAATGATTTTTAATTAATGAAAACGTTCCTGGCTTTAACTAAGGAAGCATATAAAAAATATACCATAGCTTAAATAGGTTGATATTCTCATTTTTAATACCACGACATAAAATTCCTGTCTTTAAAACTGATCTTAGCTCTAAAATCCTATGCCACCTTCTACCCAAAACCCATGTTATCCCGTTTTACTTATGCATCATGTGTTAGTTTGATATGTCACTCCTACAGAAGAATTTAAAAGTCATAATTACTCCAGATTGTACCTTTCATATTTCTTTCAAACTTGTAGTCTTGTGCCCTATTTCACACCATTTTTACCTTAATCCCCGAGTTATTTTGCTTCTTGATAATGAGATATTTCTCTTTCATTCACAAAAACATCACTCAGAATACTACATGATACATAGATTTGTCGTTGAAATATCCAATAATTTTTTTTCTGAAAAAATAATAGTATTGCAAGGGTGCCCCAGGTCTCTAAATTTCCCAGTTAACATCACTTAGGTGATTACAGATGAGTCTGCTAGAAGAGCACCATTAGAAAACAGAAGCATAAAATATTTCCTATGAGTATTTTCAAAATTACATAGCTAGAATTACCTATATGCATGAGCATATTAACAAGTGTTTGGATTTCCTGACCTTAGCTTTTAGAGGTAGATTATTTTTTATGATATATGACTATAATATTTCCTCTCTATTTCACAATCCTAGTATTTTCAATAAGGAAAAATCAAATTATATTTATAGCATATACATGTAAAGAACTGATCTATAAAATACACCTGAGAATGTGAATCTTGCAAAAAGATCTAGTTGTTAAATGAAATCCAATAAAATACGAATACATCTAGCACCCTTGAGTAAATGGAAGCTCATAAATATGCTTGAGCATTGAATATTTACTACCATATGAGTTAAAGAAAAGCAGCGGTGCTTTCAAGTTGAGCACAAAAGTAATGTTTTGAAAGTGCGTGAAATCCCATCTTGTCTTTGAGCTGTCATTTAAGCCCTTAGACTTTGCCCATATATTCTATCCGCTATCCTTGTTCTCAACCTGTGTTACCTGATTCCCAGGTACGGTTATTTCCATCTTTTGTTCACAAGTATTTCCTCTTAACAATACACCATTCAGAAAAAGGTATGTCTTTGAATTGTCAACTAGTACTTTGTTCTGACAAAAGATATCACTCTAGTGTTTTAAGACTATATGTTAGAAATATTGAAATTAATACCATTTGTTGACTATTAGAAATGAGTTTATTTGACAAGTGGTATGTTACAAAGTACAGTCAATAACACTAAAAAACAAAATCCCACATTCCAAAATGTGTAACTATTTAGCATAGGTTAATATGATATCACTTTAAGGAATCTAAAAAGATTATTCTCAGGTCTGATTTCAAAATGAGTTTGTTATAACATATTCATTATATAGTAAGGTCTCTGTTCCCCAGACAAGAAGAGGCAAAAGATTGGAGCAAGTTTGAGTAATTGAAGGAAAAAACTAACTGATCATAATTTCCTTGTGTTGGTGTAGATCAAACATACAAAACAAGATCTCAATTGCCTAGAATCTGAAAGAAATGTAACTGAACAACAAAAAGAGAATTAGAAGAATTGCACTGCACTTCCTTCAAGCACCTAGATAGCCTATTTCTGATGCAATACTACAATAATAATGGAAAACATACATACCTATAAAAAATCAAAATCTAAGAACAACTTTGGAATATTAAAATTGTCTAGTATGTTAAGTCTACCAATGCATTTAAAATCTTATTAACTTTTATTTTAAATAATATATTTGAATTTATATTGAATATAATTTTAGATATAATTAGATTTACAATTTGTTAAAATATTTTAAAGCACACACCACACATAAAAAATTATAATTTATTACATTTTACTTGAAATTTTAAAATGACAATATTCTTACTATTGCTTACAACAACTGTGAAATAGACTGTTTTGATTCATTAATTATAACATGTATTTTCAGGTCCTGATATTTTTTTTTAAAGATTTTATTTATTTATTTGACACAGAGAGAGAGATCAGATCATAAGTAGGCAGAGAGGCAGGCAGAGAGAGAGGAGGAAGCAGGCTCCCCGCTCGAGCAGGGAGCCCGATGCGGGCCTCGATCCCAGGACCCTGAGATCATGACCTGAGCCGAAGGCAGAGGCTTTAACCCACTGAGCCACCCAGGCGCCCTCAGGTCTTGATATTTTAGATTTAAATTGGTAAGCTGTCTATAATTAAAATTTTTAGCTACTGGTTGATCAAAAGTGCTAAAGTCATAAACATGTTCTCTACTTTTTTAATTCTCATACTTCTTTTGTTTTTACAAAAATAAACCACATCATGAAAAATTATCATATCATAGGAAAAATGAACTAGTAAAGTACCTGCCAGGTAATATGATTTAAAATATTTTCTAGATCTTTCCAGAGATATTTAGACATACGCAAGCACATATATGAATCATACCTGTATTTTCTCAGAAATGGTAGCAAACTCTACACACTGTTCTATAACTCCCTTTGTTACTTAACAGTACTTCTCAGAGATTTTTTTTTATATCAACAGATAAAGGGCTTCTTCACTCCTCTTCTATAGCTGTATCCAATTCCAACAGAGGGGTGCACCCCAATTCACATCACATCACATCAGTCCACTACTGCTGAGTACTTATTTTCATCACCTTTTCCTATTAACAAACAGCGCTACAGTAGATATCCTGAAATAAAAGTCTCCTCCTACATAGGTAATAATATCTATAGAATAAGTTAGTGGTGGAATTTCTGGTACAAGGGATATTGTGCATTTGTAAATGTGATAAACACTTGCCAAATTTCCCTCCATACACACCGTCCCAATTACACTCCCATTTACCATGTGTAAGAATAATGGTTTCTTCACCCTCTTCCAACTCAAGGTGCCATCAAAGTGTTTTTATCTTGGCCGGCCTGACGGATGAAAAATGGTACCTCACTGGGCTTCATTTTCTATTTCTCTCACTCTAAGTGAGAATGAGGGTCTTTCAATATGTTGAAGGATGCATTTTTAAAGAAACAATCTGAGGTACAATTTGGTAAATCGGTTATGAAGAATTTGATACTACTAATTTATTGACTCTAATACGATTCCGTTACTACAGTTGTTTCTGCCCAAAGCCACTCCACTGGCACACAACAGCCCATCCTCTCCTGAGTGCTCAGTGATGCCACTCCTTCGGTGCTCCCCTCTCCTGCTCCAGTGGGTCATTACCATTTGCACACAGGCACCCTACATCCCCTCTTCAAAACAAAATCAGAATCTTCCCTGATCCCTAATTTCCTTCCAGATTTCATCTCATTCCTCTGCTGTCTTTTACAGCAAAACTCCTCAAAAAAAAGCACCTAGGGCACCTGGGTGGCTCAGCAGGTTAAGTGTTTGCATTCGGCTCAGGTCATGATCCCAGGGTCCTGGGATCGAGTCCCTCATCGGGATCACTGCCCAGCAGGGAGCCTGCTTCTCCCTCTCCCTCAGCCTGCCATTCCCCCTGCTTATAGTCTCTTTCTCCATCAAATTAATTAATTAATTAATTAATTAATTAAATCTTTTTTTAAAAAAGCATCTACACTCACTATCTTCCTTATCTCCCGTCTCAACTTTATAGTCCACCTTCCTTCCTCAACATTCCAAAGAAATAACTTGTCAAAGTCACTGGTGACTTTCAGGTTGCTAAAGCAAATGGATATTTCCCAGGTCATCTTATCTGACCTGACAGCAGTATCTGAAATTCTTGATCATACTCTCCTCCTTAAAACACTTTTCACTGGGCTCCCAAGACACCACAGTTTTGGGTTTTCCTCCTACCTCACTGGCAACACCTTCTGCCTCTTTGCTGATTTCTCATCTCCCCAGCTTGCAAATGCTAGATATTAGAGCATGCCAGGGATCAAACCTCAGATCTTTTTTCTGTCTGTGCTCATGCCCTAATGATCTCATCCAGTTTCTTTCTGTATATACCAGCTGTACTACTAATGCCACCAAAAGTATATTTCCAGCCTAAATATGTGCCCCGAACTGCAGACTTAAATAGTTCTACTGTCTATTTGACATATTGCCATAGGTGGCTAACAGGAATATCTAAAGACTCCAAACACCTGATTTTCACCTCATCCCAAATCTGTCCTGATCATATTCTTCCCTATTTCAGTAAATTGCAAATTCATATTTCCATTTGTTCAAGCCAAAAATCTTGAAGTCTTCCTTGACTCCTTCCTTTCTCTTACACCCCATATTCAATACATCAGAAAATCCTGTTGGTTTTAATATTCAAAATGCAAACACTTTTTATCACCTCTACCTCGATCATGCTGGTCCTAGCCGGCATCATCTCTCACCTGGATTATTGCTGCATCCTCCTAACTGGCTTTCATCTCTGTCCCATAAAAGCAAATCTCAAATGCTAGCCAGAGTGCTCTTTCTAAAATATGAGTCGGATTAAGTCCATTTTCTATTAAAATTCCTCCAATACCGAGGCACCTGGGTGGCTCAGTTGGTTAAGCCTCTGCCTTGGGCTCAGGCCATGACTTCAGAGGCCTGAGATTAAGCCCCACAGGGAGTATGCTTCTCCCTCTCCCTCTTCCCCTCCACCCTGCTCATGCTCGCTCGCTCGCTCTCTCTCTCTCTCAAATAATAAATAAAATCTTAAAAATAAAATCCTTCAATATCTTACCTCTCACTCAAAGCAAAATCCAAAGCTATATGAAGGCACAAGATGCCCCACGGTCTGGCGTATCTGCCTTTCTGAATTTTTCCCCAAATGGCTCTCGCCCAGTCAGTACTGGACTGAGGGTCTTTGCTGTTCCTGGAGCACACCAAGCAGGCTCCCACTTCATGCTCATGTACCTGACGTTCTCGTTCTCTGGAACACTCTCCTTCCAGAGAGCCATAAGCCTTGTTCTCTCCTTTCCTTCAGTTATCTACTCAACCCTCACCTTATTAGAGAAGGTTTTTCTAATCAACTATGTAAAATAACAACCTCCATCTGCTGGTATTCCAAAAAGAGAAAAGGATATTCACTAGGGCACAACCAAACGGATTTCCAAAATCTCTGTGATTGTTTCTCCCCAGTCCAAATTCATCAAGATGTTCTTCTCACCAAAATGCTTAACTTGGGTATCTCTCAGTTTCCCCATCTATAAAATGGGGACAATAGTACCTACTCAGAGAAACATTATGAGAGTTACATAACATGTAAAAATATTTAACACAATTCTTGACACAAAATTTAATAAATATTAGCTATTACTATTTTCATTATCATTACTGGTTTTATTTCTAATACCACCACCAACTGAAATCAGGTACTCCTTACACCACAAATATTACCATAGTATTATCATAACTGATCTCCTCTCCAGTATTTCTCCATTCAAATAAAACAAAAATTAACCACCATAAAATATCCTCTTTTCTCAAAAACATCCAGTTACTCTTTAGTTGCCCAGAGAATAAGATCCAAGTTCCTCAGCCTGACATTCAATACCCTGCACAACAGGCCTTATCAGGACTTATCTCTATAACTGAATTCCCCACAGTTTTGAATCAAGTCCATGCTCACACTTTGCTCTCAGAGTACCTCACACACCCTCCCACCTGAGCCCTTTACAAGTATCACTCCCTCTATCTAGAATTTTGTTTCTCCTTTGAGTACCTAAAAGCTCTAGTTATGTTCTGATACTCCCCCATGCTTTTACTGAATTTTTGTCACTTTAAAATACCATACCACGTATTGCCTATTCCAGATCTAATAGTAATATAATGTGAACCACATGGGTAATTTTAAATTTACCAGTAACAACATTACAAAACTTCAAAAGAAACAGATGATATTAAATAAAATAATACATTCAATATATGTAAAATATTATCATTTCTACGTATAATCAATGTAAAAGAATTATTACTGAGACATTCTACATTCTTTTTTGTGTTATTCCAAAATCCAGTGCATATTCAGACACTAAATTTTCATAGGAAATAACTGCTCTACATTTAAACTTTATAGAATATACAGTTAAAAAGTAAATTGACAGCCTTTTTCAGGTAGCCAGGATGATGGCGGACTCTCAGCCTCAGTGTGCTACCAAAAGTAGCCAACCATCTTTCAAAATAAAAAGAGGGTCCTGCTTGGAGAAACTGGCAAGGAGAAGCTCCCACGATACTACAAAAACATCAAGCTAGGCTTCAAGACACCCAAGGAGTCCATTGAGGGCACCTATATTGACAGGAAATGTCCTTTTATTAGTAATGTCTCCATCCAAGGGTGGATTTTGTCTGGTGTGGTGACCAAGATGAAGATGCGGAAGGCCACTCTCATCCTCTTAGACTACCTCCACTACCTCCGAAAGTACAACCACTTTGAGAAACACAAGAACATGTCTGTGCACCTGTCCCCATGCTTCAGGGATGTCTTAGATGGGCAACGCTTTCACAGTGGGCAAGTGCCAGCCCGTGATCAAGACTGTGCGCTTCAACGTGCTCACGAAGACATGAAGGCCACTGACAGCAAGAAACCATTCCAGAAGTCCTGAGACTAGACATCTCCCCACATCCCTGAAGAAAATAAAGTTATGTTCCCAGTAAAAAAAAAAAAAAAAAAAAGACATACTCAAGTTGTTTCAAACATTCATCAAAGTTTTTAACTTAATGACATATTAGTTTTTAAATTTAAATTTAAAATAATTAAAACTAAATAAAATTTAAAATTCAGTTCCTCGTTTGCACTTACCACATATCGATTTCTCAGTAGCCACTTCTGGCTAGTCACATGTATTGGACATCAAAGACTTATACATTTCATTAGATTATTAACTAAGAACAGTACCTTGTGTCACTATCTTGTGCATGATTCACCATGACAATGAAATTTATCTCACTGATCACCAATCTTCTACCCCTATAGAGTACTTACTATTATTGACAGCTAATTCAGACCTATGTTTTAGTTGTGAAGTCCTATATGGTCCATTATTGTCTTCTTTGAGTCACTGAAATTCCAAATATATATGTAAAAACACATCTGTGTGAATGTGTGTGTGAAAGAGAGAGTTTATTTTCCCTCAGAACAGTCCTTGACCTCTTGGTGCATATCTCCATTGGTCTCCATAACCAAAAAATAATTAGAAAAATTCAAAAATGATCTGGTATTCCATCTGATCTTGCCATAGACATCAAACAAGGAAAAGCTGACTTGAACAATAGATGGGTTTACTACTAATGCTTTCTGACCACCAATAGGTCTTGCCTCCTTTCCTAAAGATACAAGCTTTTGTCTCTAGACCAACAAGGATGGGAGTCCCGGAGACATAAGAATTCTATAGAAACTAGTTCTATTCCATATCTCACAAAATTTAGTTTAGGAACAGCTGACTTTATTTTTTTATTTTTTTTTTAAGATTTTATTTATTTATTTGACACAGAGAGAGAAATTACAAGTAGGCAGAGAGGCAGGCAGAGAGACAGGGAGAGGAGGAAGCAGGCTCCCTGCCGAGCAGAGAGCCCGATGCGGGCCTCGATCCCAGGACGCTGAGATCATGACCTGAGCCGAAAGCAGAGGCTTTAACCCACTGAGCCACCCAGGCGCCCAGGAACAGCTGACTTTAGATACAACTTTATAGAGGGTCAGTAACCCTAGAGTTATGAAAATTACCGAGGACTAATATTCACAGACATATCACCTAAATTAATACTTAAGGTCAACAAAGAATCCTGTCACAGATTTTATTATCCTAAACACTAAAAGAAAAGGACATATTTATGAAATTTTTCCAGTCTGGGCATAGCATTTTAGCTTCCAGAAGGTTTTCAAGCAAGCATGTGTAGCCCAAAGAAGATCCAAGACCCAGCTGAGTATCAGAGCACACTATCAGGAGGAGGAGGAGTGGAAAACAAGACATTCCAGGAACTGAAGATCCATAAAACCCTCACAAATTCAGATGTGTTACATTATGAACAATAAACAGTTACAGAACAGCTGCTGTGTGCAAAACACACTGCTTTCCCCTGTGATTAAATTAAATCTCCTCTATTTAAGCATCAAGGACCACAATACTCACTCTCCAGAAGCTCAAGTCCTTATATCTGTCAGGCCACAGCATCCCTTCTCATAATAGTAGGTGACCCCTTTCAATCTGGTCCTCAATTCAGGAAAGTGCTGGAAAAGTCCAGTGATCACACTCCTAGAATAACTAACCATATCTATTCTCCTTTTCAATTTTCCCCCGATTACTTCTGTCCAAAAGACGTTGAAAGTCTATTTCTAACCAATGGAAAAAAATTCAGAATGAGTCTTTGTCTATAATTCATCACATTTCCTGTAGCCCAGCCTATGCCACCTTCCTTAAACATCCTTACAAACTTGCAAAAAGTGTTTTTCTGATCAGAAAACCTATATTTCGGGGCGCCTGGGTGGCTCAGTGGGTTAAAGCCTCTGCTTTCGGCCCAGGTCATGATCTCAGGGTCCTGGGATCGAGGCCCACATCGGGCTCTCTGCTCTGCAGGGAGCCTGCTTCCCCCTCTCTCTCTCTGCCTGCCTCTCTGCCTCCTTGTGATCTCTCTCCCGCTGTGAAATAAATAAATAAAATCTTTAAAAAAAAAAAAAAAAAAGAAAACCTATATTTCAAGATAACTATTTCATATTAAGTGCATATTTACTTCATATAGATATAAAAATAGATTTCATTCCTATCTGAAATGTATTGTTCAACTTTTGAAACGCAGAAACCACTTTTTCCTGCTTTCCAGTCCACAGCTGGGTGTGGATTTATATCAAAGTTGCATGGGCCATCACATCACACTGGAATCCTGCTTTCAAAAGCGCAAGCCTAAGAAGATTTTGGTAGACGAGATTTTATTTTCAGAATAGGAATAAAGGAATAGGATAATCCCCATAGATCCCTCTCTAGACCTCCCCAGCCGGCTGCTGTGACTCTTCACCTGGCCCCTCTTGGGAAACACAGGAAAAAGAAAAATGAGAGATCAGGACAGAGCCTGGACACAGCCCTAGGGTAGGATTTGCTAGTAAGTAAACAGCTTCTGACCTGAACTTGCTAGCATTCTCTCTCTCTGAGACAGCAAAAGAGACAGGAGGTGCACAATGGGACTCCTGATTTTCAGTAGGCCTTCAAGTCGGATCACCTTACACCCGTATATTTTATCACTCGAGCACACTGCTTTTCCCAAAAGGATGCCCTCTCAAGCTGGATATTCAGAGTCAAAAACAAGTCACTGGAATCAAAGCCCACAAGCCACAAAGAACCCCACTTAGGAAAACTATATCCCTCAATTGTCAAATTTGGCCACATGGATCACTATCACTTTGTTTTCTGGTAATGGTTTTACTTGGGGCTAAAGATATTTTACTCCATCTTTATAATGTTTCTTGAAAAGGTCCAAAATATAAAGTTTCTCTTATTTAGGAAACAAAAGAGAAAAGAGAAAAAGAATTTCCTTCCACTGAAACTATGATTCTGTATTTAAAGCTATATCATAATATTAAAATATTAATCATGATACTTTACACTTAAATGGTGTTGGTTCTTAGAACAGACACTAAGAACTTCGGGTATATTAACTCATTTAATCATAATTTATCAACTGTAAGAAACTTTTCCCAGTGGCCACATTCAAGTCCCACAGACGCAAAACGATCGAACGTCAGAACTGTTTCTTCCTGTAGGCTTGCCTTTGCCTCTTCCCAAAAGGGAAATGTCAGGAGGACTAATAGAATGTGTAAGATGACATAACACTTCCTTGTCCCAACAGTCCTTATTCACTCCTCATATGGAGACATATCTTTATCCTAACAGCGCCCGCACGACTCTCAACCCGTCAGGAAAACTGACTTGGCAAGCTGCCCTTCCCAGCAGCCAGCAGATGCCAAAGAGAGGAAGTGTATTTGCTCCTCTCATCGGCTGCTCCCTGGCAGATTCCAGAGCTGTTACGGGCTGTGGCTTCAGGCTTATCTAGGGTCGTGTCACATGTTTGTGCTGTTATGTGATCCACCCTGGCTGCCTTGTGCTCCTAAAAGCTTCTCCCATTCAATGACTTTTACACATTTCTAGCAATTGTGAATGAGGTGCCATGGGACTCCCAATCACATGGACAGGCTTTTGTGGGTAGGGGAAGGCAATCTCTCACCACCTGAACACAGCCCAACTGCGAAAGAGGAGCTCCCTCCCTCAGCACCCTGCACTCCGGCTTCCCACCGCCAGCCCCCGCCCCAACAAGTCAATAACCGTTCCCCGCCACCACCTCAGGCACCCATAACCTCTTCACAGAAACTTCCCTTAGCAAACAAGTCTTGAATTGCTACAACCAGGGAACACCTCTTGGGCCTCCTTACTCAGCTTCGCTGGGGCTCTGATACTGTTGACCTCCTGCCCTTGGAACTGCCTTCTCTGGGCAGGGCGACGACGCCCTACTCCTCCCACCACCATGGCTGCAGCTCCTCGGCTCCCTTCCTTGCTTACTTCTCTGGGTTCCCCTTACCTGCTGCCATTACCCAGGTGTCCTAGTCAGTTCAGGCAGCTAGCTAACAATGTACCATAGACTGCATGGCTTATAAACAACAGAAATCTATTTCTTATAGTTCTAGAAGCTAGAAGTCCAAAGAGATCAGGGGGCCAGCATGGTCGGGTTCTAGTGAGGACCCTCTACCAGGCTGCAAATGGCCAGCTTGTTGTTGTAACTCACATGGCAGAAAGAGGACATGAGAGCTCTCTGGGGTGTCTTTTATATCCCAATCATGAAGTCTCCACCCTCATGACCCAGTCACCTCCCAAAGGCCTTACCTCTTAATACCATCGTATGAGCTGTTAAGCGAGCAGCAAGCGTATGAACGTGAGGGGGGACACAATCAGTCCATAACACCAGGTCTACGTCCGACCTTCTCTCCTCCCTTCACTACCACTTTGTCCTACAGAATCATATCTGTGCTTGCAGCATCGACCTACAAGATGTCAACTCTTACCCTCATTTTCAACTCCCATTTCTCTTCTGAGCTCCAGATACACCCTTATAACTTCCCAGGAACATCCCAACCAGCATGTTCACATCACCTCACACTCAAACACATTCTTTTACCACACCCTCCTACCCAGCAAACTCTTTCCTCCTGAACCCCTTACCTCAATTAGTGGCATCACTATCCTCACAGCTGCAGTGCCATTGTGAACCATGGCTATAAATTCTTTGACATACCTGAGATTTCTGAGGTTGGGTCATAAAAAAAACTTAAAGTTCTGCCTTAGTTTCCGGAAGCACATGTTCTTGGAGCCTGGAGCCATGAGGCAGAAAGTTCAATCATGCTCAAATGGCCATGCTTGAGAGGTCACATGTAGGGTGCTCTGGCCACTCTTGTGAGTAAAGAGGCCATCTTTGAAGTGGGTCTTCCAGCCCTGCCCTTCCAGCCCCCAGCCATTCTAGGAACCCCCTGCCATTTGCATCATCCCACAAAACATCCCAGGCTTTATGAAGCAAAGGGGAGTTATCGTCACTGTCTCTTTCTGAATTTCAAATCCACAAAAACGATGGATATTAAAAAAAAAAAAAAAAGGGCGCCTGGGTGGCTCAGTGGGTTAAAGCCTCTGCTTTCGGCTCAGGTCATGATCTCAGCGTCCTGGGATCGAGGCCCGCATCGGGCTCTCTGCTCAGCAGGGAGCCTGCTTCCTTCTCTCCCTGTCTCTGCCTGCCTCTCTGCCTACTTGTAATCTCTCTCTCTGTGTCAAATAAATAAATAAATAAAATCTTTTAAAAAAATAAAAAATAAAAAATTTAAAAAAATAATAAAAAAAAAATATTGCTTTATGCCACTAAATTTTGGGGTGGTTTGTAATGCAACAATAAATAACTATTAGCGTCCCAAGCTTCAAAAATGGGAGTCATTACCTTCTTCTCTCCCATGTTTTTATTAACAAATAATTTCATTAAGGACCTACCATGTGCCAGGCACTATGCCAAGCATTGACGATACCAGTAAATTATGGTCCAGTAGAGAGGCTGTGCAAAGAAAACAAATCCCAACAAAATAAAACAGCATTTCCCAACCTTGTTCCAGAGAAATAAGACAGATGTTTTTCAAAAGAGATGTTTCATGGTCAATCAATTCTGGAACCCTTCAGTAAAAACAAGTTTCTTTCCTGAAATACCTCTCAGGATCATTAGTACTCAAATGTATATAATAAACATATAAGAGAAATCTAGAGTACAGAGGTGCCCAAAATTATTTGACCACAAAACAGATTTGGGGTTTTTGTTTATTTGTTTTGAAGAGAAACTCAAGGAAATAGAGTCCTGCAAAACACTACGGAAAGAATTCATTCAACAATTAGATGTAGAACATGAACTGGGAGTCTAGGAGAAGGGGTGGCAGGCATTTCCTCAGGCATCAGAGGACAACTCAAGGAGGAAGTACCATCTGAAGTGAGACACAAAGAGGAAAAGGAAGGTGCCGGGTGGGCAAGCTGTGGGAAGGCAGACGACTGACTTGTGTAGAGGTACTGAGCAGATCTGGCTCCCTAGGGAAACTCAAAGGAAATGCTACAGAACTCTAATATTTTTGCCCCTTTCTGAGAGACAGATGCTAGAATTTCAAGTTCAGGTCAGAAGCTGTTTACTTACTAGCAAATCCTACCCTAGGGCTGTGTCCAGGCTCTGTCCTGATCTCTCATTTTTCTTTTTCCTGTATTTCCCAAGAGGGGCCAGGTGAGGAGCCACAGCAGCTTCTCATCCCTTTATTTCTGTATTTACAGTAAATGTTTCCTTACTTTAAAAGCTGCTTCTTATGTCTGCACTTTGAAAGTAAGAGATCAACTTGATCTGATGTCCCCGCAACTCTTGATGCCGTGGTTTAGAGAATCCCAACCACATCCAAGTTGCGATTCCTTCATTTACTAGCATTGTATTTTTCAGGTAAGAATAGTGCTTCTAAGTCTGAGGTTATTTTAAATAGTTGTGTCCTGACTCCACATGAGAAATTTTTATTAAAGTGTTGGTACTTTATAGAATAAATGCTGAAAAATTTTACAGAAATTCATTCACAAGGCTATTTTAAGATGATGGGTCAGATTACGAAAAAATAAAAGTGATGATTGGAGGCTGTAGATACTTTGAGTATCTATCTATCTACAGAGAGAGAGAGAGAGAGGAACTACATATATAAAGTATAGAGGAAGAGACTATATTTATAGTCTCTCTCTCTGTCCTTTCTCTCTGTGTCTCTGCCTTATCTCTCTCTGTCTCTCTTTGTCCCTATCTCTCCCTTCCTCCCCTCCCCCATATATATATGTATGTATGTATGTATGTATATACATATATATATGTATGTATGTATATATATACATATATATATGACATACATATATATATACATATATATATATACATACATACATATATATATGACAGACTTGAAAGTCATTTTTATACAAGAAGGATTACCTCTCTCTCTCTCTTTCTCTCTCATCCTTCCAAGAGATGGAGCATCCATGAGGGAATTCTAGCAATTAAGGTCTAATGAGGCATAATCAAAGGCCAGGAATAATGTACCTAACTGGCTCTGATTTGGGAAGGTTTAAAACCAAATAGGTTTTATTCTGGAGCAGATGAACTATGAGCTGCCCAATTAGAGAACATTACTCTAGAATTTCTCATAGAACAATCCACTCTTCGAGGCTAGAATGGTGTGAGCAACAGTGCAAGGTGTGACAGACCACATCTCTGCAAACTGAGACTGCCATACAGAAATTCTAAGGACATCCCTTCAGCTGCTCATGTAAAGTGTCTCTAATCTGACATATTCAAGAATCAAAAAGGAGCACCCACGAAGATGGCCCAGTAGGAGTTCCCACCCCTATCCCCCAAAAGAGATCAACAATTAGACAGCTATCAATGAACAAGAACAGCTTGAGAAGAGCTCTGAAAACCACTCAAGAAACTTCAGCAACAGAGTGGAACAAAAACACCTGAGAATCATCACACAAAAAGGGAAGGAAGAACAGCTTCATTTTGCCTGCATCATCCCATTCCTTGGGCCAGCCCTGCTTAGCTCTGAGAGGAAACTCCAGCTAGAAAGAGTTCCCGTGGCTGGGAAATGGAGAGAGGGGTAAGTGACCAGCTTCCCAGCCTTTTGGGGCACGCCACAAAGGACCCACTTCAGTTTTACCCCACCCAGAGGCCAGCAAAGCCAAGAGGAATTGAGTCATTGAGGATCAAGGAAGAAGAGCAGGGCTATCAGTACTAGCCACGCAGCAGGAACAACTGTGTTTCCCTGCGTCCTGCTCTGCGGAGGATCCCAGTAGATGTTGACACTGGGTAAACCAACAGCCAGCTGGGCTGCTATGGACACCCTGTCTATTTCACCAATGTTCACCCCATGGCATTCACATTCACAGACGCCAGCCCACCTGAGTCCTGTCGCACTCACTGCTCTCCTCTCCCATGCTGGAGCCTGGAACCCACACCAGCACCTGCCCAGGCCTCTGCAGCTGCATGAGTGCAAGAAGCCAGACTAGAGCCTTGAAGCTGACCTCCCACTTCCATATGTGCACTTGGAGCGAGCCCCTCCGCTGAGTACTAACACACCACTGGCCTAATTTCCCTCACCAACTTCCACTGTGTGTGCCCATGGTGAGACTCTGCAGCCACAGAAGGGCACACTCACAGCCAGGGCCCTTACAGCCCTGTCTCCTGTCACCAGCCTGCACCGCTGGGCTTGTTTCCAATTAGCTCCTTCAGCTGTGCACCTGCACCTCACCTGCCTAACTCCTATCATCAGCCTCTCCTGCTATTCATGTGCCCAAGGTGAGACCCTGCAGCCACAAGAGTACATGCCAATAGCCAGGACCTCCACAATGGCTAATGTGCCTGCAGTTGGCCTTGGTCCTCACTCTTGGTCTTGAACCCCACCATTATGTGTGTGTCTTCAGCCAGCACTTACCATACATAGGAACCTGCAGCTGGTACCTGCAGCCAACCAGGTGTACACCATCACCCTGACCATCACCAGTACCTGCCCTGGTATCCAGCCCCTGAACCTGGAGGTGCTGAGGACCTCAACTGACTTTGCAACCACTGCAGACCCCAATACTCACCAAAAAACATACCATTGTTGATGCCAGGGACCTCAGCAGCCTGAGCAATGAGACATCACACTCCCCCCATACTAGAACCACCACACACTCTTGCACCACTAGACCTGTAATCACAGCACACCTGTGCTCCCCAACAGGTGAAAGTCTTTCCTTACTGAAGTCAGTCCATAAAGTCTGGGAAAGATCACTGCTTCTTCAAATGCACAGACATCTACACAGGGCCATAAGAATCAAAGTACTGGGGAAACATGACAACAACAAAATAACACAGTAAACTTCCAATAACTTAACCGAAAGAAATGGAGATACATAAACTGTCCGACAAAGATTTCAAAATAATTGTTCAAAAGATGCTCAGAGAGCTATAATAGAACACAGATAAGCAAGACTTAATGCAACACCATTAAGAAAAACAATCTACACATCATTTGAGTCCCAGGAAAGGAAGACAGGGAGAAAGGGGTGAAAAGGTTATTTAAAAAAATAATGGCTGAGAACTTCCCAAACCTGTGTAGAGATTTAGACATCCAAATTCAGTAAGCTAACAGTCATCCCACAATTTCAGACACATTATTTTAAAAGTGTCTAAAATCAAAAACAAAGAGAGAATTTTAAAAGAAACAAGAGGAAGAAAATTTATCTCATACAAGGGAGCCCCCAAAAGATCATCAGTGGATTTCTCAGCAGAAACCTCGCAGGCCAGGAGAGTATTGAAGTATATATTCAAGATGTTGAAGGAAAAAACTGCCAGCCAAGAATACTTCACCCAACAAAGCTGCTGTTCGGAAATGAAAGTAAGACACATACCCAAACAAACAAAAGCTGAGGGAGTTTATCACCACTAGACCTGCCTTACAAGAAATGCTAAAAGGACTTTGTTGTTCAAGCTGAAACAAAAGAACACTAGCAAGTAACATGGAAACATGAAAATATACAACACACTGATAAAGGTAAGTATATAGTCAAATTCAGAATATGCTAATACTGTGATATGGTGCTGTACTGACTCCTTAGCTCTAAAATGAAGGTTAAAGGACAGCTGTATTAAAAATAACTACAGCAAGAGGTAAAGGATCTGTACTCTGAAAACTATAAAACGCTTATGAAAGAAGCTGAAGAAGACACAAAGAAATGGAAACACATTCCATGCTCATGGATTGGAAGAACAAATCTGTCAAAATGTCAATGGTACCCAGAGCAACCTATACATTTAAGGTAATCCCTATCAAAATACCATCAAAATTTTTCACAGAGCTGGAACAAATAATCCTAAAATATGCATGGAACCAGAAAAGACCCTAAACAGCCAGAGGAATGTTGAAAAAGAAAACCAAAGCTGGTGGCATCACAATTCCAGACTTCAAGCTCTATTATAAAGCTATAATCATCAAGACAGTATGGTACTAGCACAAAAACACACACATAAATCAAAGGAACAGAATAGAGAACCTAGAAATGGACCCTCAACTCTGTCAATGAATCTTTGACAAATCAGGAAATAATGTCCAATAAAAAAAGGAGAGTCTCTTCAATAAATGGTGCTGGAAATTGGACAGCCACATGTAGAAGAATGAAACTGGACCATTTTCTTACACTATACAAAAAAAAACACTCCAAATGGATGAAAGACCTAAATGTGAGATAGGAATCCTTCAAAGTCCTTAAGGAGAACACAGGAGAACCTCTGTGACCTCGTCCACAGCAAATTCTTGCTAGACACATCTCCAAAGGCAAGGGAAACAGAAGCAAAAGTGAAGTATTGGGACTTCAAGATAAAAAGCTTTTGTACAGCAAAGGGACAGAAGACAAAACCAAAAGACAACATACAGAATGGGAGAAGATATATGCAAATGTCTTATCAGATAAAGGGCTAGTATTAAAAATCTAAAAAGAACCTATCAAACTCAACACCAAAAACAAACAAACAAACAAACAATCCAGTCAAGATATGGGCAGAAGTCATAAATAGACACTTCTCAAAAAAAGACAAATGGCCAACAACACATGAAAAATGCTCCACATCACTAGGCATTAGGAAAATACAGATCAAAACCACAATGAGATACCACCTCATACCAATCAGAATGACTAAAATTAACAAGTCAGGAAATGACAAGTATTGGAGAGGATGTGGAGAAAGGGGAACCCTCTTACACTGTTGGTGGGAATGCAAGCTGGTTTAGCCACTCTGGAAAGCAGTATGGAGGTTCCTCAAAAAGTTAAAAATAGAGCTACCCGATGACCCAACAACTGCACTACTAGGTATTCATCCAAAGGATACAAACATAGTAATCCAAAGGGGCACCTGCACCCTAATGTTCATAGCATCAATGTCCACAATAGCCAAACTGTGGAAAGAGCCTAGATGTGCATCAATAGATGAATAGATAAAGAAGATGTGGTGTATACACACACACACACACACACACACACACACACACACACACACAATGGAGTATCACCCAGCCATCAAAAAAGTGAAATCTTACCATTTGCAGTGACATGCGACATGGATGGAACTAGATGGTAATATGCTAAGCGAAATAAGTCAACCAGAGAAAAATAATTCTTGTATGATTTCACTCATTAGTGGAATTTAAGAAACAAAACAGAGGATGACAGAGGAAGGGAGGGAAAAATAAAATAAGATGAAATCAGAGCGGGAGACACACCATAAGAGATCTTAGTTACAGAAACAAACTGATGGTTGCTGGAGGGAAGGTAGAGGGTGGGGTGGGGTAATTGAGTGATGGACATTAAGGAGGGCATGTGATGTAATGAGTACTGAGTGTTATGTGCAACTGATGAATCACTGAATTCTACCTCTGAAACTAATAAACACTATATCATAATTAATTGAATTTAAATAAAATAGAAAAATTTTTAAATCAAAATAACTACAGCTACAATAGTTTGTTAATGAATACATGGTATAAAATGA
Organism: Ailurus styani; assembly: GCA_002007465.1. Lineage (NCBI taxonomy): Eukaryota > Metazoa > Chordata > Mammalia > Carnivora > Ailuridae > Ailurus > Ailurus styani. Next base: position 1,897,583 of record LNAC01000198.1, read on the forward strand.
GGTAAATTGGGTATCAAAAAATATAAAAAGCAGGAGTAAAAAGGTAGGATTTTGGGTTGGGGGGTTGAAGTCTACTTGACACAGAAAGTTATATTAGTTTCAGGTATATAAAATAGCGATTTGAGAACTCTGTTTGTTATGCTATGCTCAACATAAGTGAAGCTACCATCTGTCACCATACAACACTATTACAATACCATTAACTACATTCCTATGCTGTACCTTTCATCCTTGTGACTTATTCATTCCATAACTGAAAGCCTGTACACCTCCCACTCCCGTTCACCCAAAAAGGTAGAGTTTTTGTATGTGATCAAAGTTAAGTTGTTATCAGTTTAAAACTGACCATTTATATCAACAAGATATTTCAAGTAAGCTTCAGGGTACCCCAAAAGAAAACCTATAGTAGATATGCACAAGATAAAGAGAAGGGAATCTAAGTATACTACTATAGAAAATCATCAATTCATAAAGAACAGAAGAAAAAGAAAAAAACAAAGAAACTATAAAACGGCCAGAAAGCAGTTAATAAAATGGCAATGTAAATCCTCACCTAATCAAATTACTTTAAAAGTAAATGGAGTATATTTGTCAATTAAAAGGCATGAAGTAGCGGAATGGATTAAAAAAAAAAAAGACCCAACTATATGCTACCTACAAGAGACTAAAAACAGGGCGCCTGGGTGGCTCAGTGGGTTAAAGCCTCTGCTTTCGGCCCAGGTCATGATCTCAGGGTCCTGGGATCGAGGCCCGCATCGGGCTCTCTGCTTGGCAGGGAGCCTGCTTCCCCCTCTCTCTCTCTGCCTGCCTCTCTGCCTCCTTGTGATCTCTCTCCCGCTGTGAAATAAATAAATAAAATCTTTAAAAAAAAAATAAGAGAGAGACTAAAAACAGCCAAGATATGGAAGGAACCTAAGTGTCTATTTATGGATGAATTCATAAAGAATTGATAATTGTATGTGTATGTATACAATGAAATATTACTCAGCCATAAAAAGAAGTAAATCTTGCCATTTGCAACAACATGGGTAGACCTTGTGGACATGCTAGTGAAAAAAGTCAAGAGAAAGACAAATACCGTATGATTCACATATATATACACATACACACACACACACACACACACACACACACACACACATATATACACATACAAACACAACACTTAGAAACAAAGAATAGAATGGTGCTTGCCAGGGGCTGTGTGGTAAGAGAAATGAGATGTAGGTCAGAGGGTACAAATTTTCACTTAATGAAATGAGTAACATCCAGGAGTTTAAAGTACAGCATAGTGACTACAGTTAACAACACTGTACTGTATACTTTATTTTTTCAGTGATCCAAGATTCATTGTTTATGCACCACACCCAGTGCTCCATGCAATATGTGGCCTCCTTAATACCCACCACCAGGCTCACCCATCCCCCCTCCCCCCTCCCCTCCATAACCCTCAGTTTGTTTCTCAGAGTCCACAGTCTCATGGTTCATCTGTATACTTTAAAGTTGCTATGGGAGTAGAGCTTTAATGTTCTCACTATGACAATAACAACAAAATGGTAATTATTCAAGATGAAAGATATGTTAACTTTGTGGCAGTAAACATTTCATGATACATACATGTATCAAGTGATCACACTGTGCACCTTAAGTTTACAAAATGTTATATGTCAATTATATCTCAGTAAAGCTGGGGGGGGGAGAATCAGAAAAACAACAAATAACCCACAGTGGCATATTTATATGACATTAAAACAGCGTCTACTTCTTCACTCACACTGCAGAGAAGAAAAAGATTCTGTCAAAAGCAGAGTTGCTAATTCAATAAAAAACCACTTTCTGCATCAAATATGTCTCAGAAAGTAAACATGTCAAAACATGATCTTAAACTTATAAGAGCAACTTCAACTTAAAATTTTTCATTTAGATCCCCCATATATTCTTACCTCAGGATTAATTTAAATTTAACTTAAATCTCCTGGTTGCCAAAAAATCTAGCAAAACCTTCACCACACTAGCAGTATTTTCAAGCTGGAATCCATCACGTTTCTTTAAGAAACTTCACTGTGAAAAGCATAAGCTTATAAACGAATAAGAAATCTTCAGAAGCAATCTTACTTTGGAAAGTATTCCTTTTAAAGGAAGCAAAAACTGGAGGTGCCTGGGTGGCTCAGTTGGTTAAGTGTCTGCCTTTGGCTCAAGTGATCAAACCCCACGTTGGGCTTCCTGTTCAGTGGGTGGGGGCGTTGCTTCTCCTTCTCCCTCTGACCGTCTCCCAGCTCATTCTCTCTCTCCCAAATAAATAAATAAAATCATTTTTAAAAAGTAAAAAAATAATAATAAATAAAGGAAGCAAAAAGTGTTGTTCGTGAAGGACACAGGGAAAGTTAAAAAGAAGCTCAACTTTAACCATAATTAGAGAATCAGAGAACTGAGTATTTAAACCACTATGATGTATTATTTCATCACAGACTATCACAACAGTGTAAACTGGTAGTACCACTTGGGAAAACAATTTGGTGTTAACTGTTAAAGTTGACAACCTAAAAATAAAGTTAAGAACCTGTATCCCATTCATCCTACTCCTTACCATGTATGCTAGAATAGTAGCTTTCAAAATTGAGGGTTATGACCCCCAATAAAAAATATTTTTATGTCACAAATCAACACATGCATATATAACACACACATATACATACTGAAGTAAAAGCTTTATGAAACAATCCTCAGCCCTTAGATGTAGAATGCACTCTGACATTTTCCAATCTAGTCTAGCCTAGTGTAAGAATTTTTTTTAAACGCTAGGCACAACCCACTAAATTGATTTCAGATTCCAATGATGATCACAAGCCATAGTTTGAAAGACATGATCCTAGTAAAACTAATACACACCACAAGATAGGTACAAGAATACTCATAACTACATGATTTATAACAGTAAAAAGAAGGAAACTCAATTTTTTATTTTAGATAAATCTAAATATGTTCAAAGAGAAACCATATGTTCATAGAATCCAATACTACATAGCAGTAAAAATGAATAAACTAAGGTTAGATATGTCATCATGAATGAATCTCAGAAACATAGTGTTAAGTGACAAAAACAAGTTAGTAAAAGTGTAACTTCATTTAAACATATCCAAAATCATGCAAAACTAAATATGGTAAACTGTATAATTCTTAAGGAAAGGGGAAACACAAAATTCGGGACAACAAAGGTCTCTGAAAGGCAGCAGAAGAGAAAGGGGATGGAGTGACAGAAGGCCATAAATGGACTGTATATCATTGTGGCTGTGCCATCATAGCCAGCCTCCCCCCAGCACCCCGGGTTGGCCACTTAGGCTCAAACGACTTCCCAACTCAAAGCCCTCTCAAAATACCATTGTCCTCCTATCCGTTTCCACAGCCCTATGCTTACTAACAAAACTGTTCAAAAATAGTTGTTAACCTTCACAGGCACAATATTTGTAATCTAAAGACATCAAAATGAGCTGATAATGATACTGACACTTAAAGGACCTAATGGCAGAGGTTTAGTGAATGTCAACAGGAAAGACATACTGAAATTGGCAGAACTGCAACAGTCAGCAAATTTCATCACCTAAGAATCGCCTATTACACAAGGACCCAGAATAAATTCATCAGATTAGATTTTTACTAAGCAGAAAATTAAATAGAACTACTTGCTCAAAGACAAATAAGAAACAAAGTCTTTGGATGCAACCCTGTTTAATTGAATTTGCACCATGTAGAAAAGAGAAATAATAGATTTGACTGTGATGTTAGTCAGACACCACAGATAAAGCAAGTATCAGTGATATCCAACATTATACAGTGACAACAGGGACAGCGATTTACAGAATCCAATGTAAACAAACTAAAATTTAAGAGCATTTAGTTGTGTTTGTTTATATGATCATCTTAGCAAAAAATTCCAAATAATCTATCTTTCTGGGTGTTGATGCCAACAAACTGGAAATATAAGTTTAGAGTTCAAATAACATCCTCAGTTTTCTGTGAATTTATCTGATAATGGTCAAATACCTTAACAGTTAGATAGTGGACGCTGAACCTTTTTAAGATTTTCTAAGCAATCATAAAGAAGTTCTTCTTCAAAAAGACAAATAATAAAATAATCATTTATTTTTGTGTCATGTTTCTAACTCTTTAGTTGACCAGAACACACCCATGAACTTGAAAGGCCTCAAACAGGCAAAACATACCAAAAACCCATTCGTTTTATTCTTCAAGAGAGGCAGAATTATTCTCAGCTTCTTTCAGAAAAAAACAAACAAAAATCCCTGCAGTTTATAAGTAGTACTATGTCATGACAACAAGAAATCACATTGATAAGACAGACAAGAGGGAAAAAAAGAGCTATAAATTCTAATTTTTCTAGGAGAGATTTTTTTTATTTTTTTTATTTTTTTAAGATTTTATTTATTTATTTGACAGAGAGAGAGAGATCACAAGTAGGCAGAGAGGCAGGCAGAGAGAGACAGGAGGAAGCAGTCTCCCTGCTGAGCAGGGAGCCCGATGCGGGGCTCGATCCCAGGACCCTGAGATCATGACCTGAGCCGAAGGCAGAGGCTTTAACCCACTGAGCCACCCAGGCACCCCAGGAGAGATTTTTTTTTAATACCACCTACTATAGTCCCAACAGTTTATTTTTGCTTTTATTTCCCTTGCCTGAGACATATCTACAAAAGAGTTGCTATGTCTCATCTCAAAGAGGTTACTGCCTGTATTCTCCTCTAAGAATTTTTATGGTTTCAGGTCTCAAGTTTAGGTCTTCAATCCATTTTGAATTTATTTTTGTGTATAGGGTAAGAAAGAGGTCTTGTATGTTGTCCCATTTTCCCAATACCATTTATTGAAGAAACTATCCTTTTCCCACTGGATATTCTTTCTGCATTGTCAAAGATTAACTGACCATACAGTTGTGGGTTTATTTCTGCTTTTTCTATTCTGTTCCATTGACCTATTTGTCTATTTTTGTGCCAGTACCATATTGTTTTGATTACTAGAGCTTTGTGATATAACCTGAAATCTGGAATTGTGATAACTCCAGCTTTGCTTTGCTTTTTCAAGATTGCTTTGGCTATTCGGGGTCTTTCGTGGTTCCATAAAAAGGATGTAATCAATAAAACTAAAAGGCAACCTACCAATAAGAGAAAGTATTAACAAATGGTATATACAATAAAGGGTAAGTAACCAAAATATATAAAGAACTTCTAAAACTTGTGATGCCTGGCTGGCTCAGTCAGTAAAGCATGTGACTCTTCATCCCTGGGTCATGACTTTGAGCCCTATGTTGGGGGCAGACTCTACTTTTTTTAAAATCTTAAAAAAAAAAACTTATAAAACTCAACACCCCCAAAAATAAATGATCCAATTAAAAAATGTGCAGGAGACATGAACAGACATAGCTCCAAAGAAAACATCCAAATGGCCAACAGACACATGAAAAGATGCTTAACATCACTCATCATCAGGGAAATGAAAATCAAAACTACAATGAGATATTACCTCATACCTGTCAGAATGGTTAAAATCAACAACACAAGAAACAACAGATGTTGGTAAGGATGTGGAGAAAAAAGAACTCTTGTATACTGTCGGTAGGAATGCCAACTGGCGCAGGCATTCTGGAAAGCATATGGAGGTTCCTCAGAAAGTTAAAATTAGAACTACCTTACAATCCAGCAATTGCACTATTCAGTATTTACCCAAAGAATACAAAAACACTAACTCAAAAGAATGCATGCACCCCAATGTTTATAGAAGCATTATTTACAATAGCCCAATTATGGAAGCAGCCCAACTGCCCATCAACTGAAGAACGGATAAAGGAGATATGAGATATATATATACACATATAAATGTACGTATATACGTACGTGTATATACACATGCACACACATGCACAATGGAATATTATTCAATCATAAAAGAATGAAATCTTGTCATTTACAATGATATGGATAGAGCCAGAGAGTATTATTGCTAAGTGAAATAAGCCAGAAAATGACAAATACCATATGATTTCACTCATATGCAGATTTTAAGAAACAAAACAAAAACGCTTTTTCCTCAGCAAAAGAAAAAACAGAGAGACAGACAAACAAAGAAACAGATTTTTTTTAAAAGATTTTATTTATTTATTTATTTCACAGAGGGAGAGAGATCACAAGGAGGCAGAGAGGCAGGCAGAGAGAGAGAGGGGGAAGCAGGCTCCCCGCCGAGCAGGGAGCCCGATGCGGGCCTCGATCCCAGGACCCTGAGATCATGACCTGAGCCGAAAGCAGAGGCTTTAACCCACTGAGCCACCCAGGCGCCCCAAATTTTTAATTATAGAGAACAATCTGATGGTTACCAGAGTGAAGGTCGGGGGTGGGGGGAATGGGGGAAATGGGGGGAATGGGGAGCTGAAAGTGTGCCCTTGTCATGATGAGCACCAGGTGATGTATGGAAGTGTTGAATCACTATACTGTACACCTGAGATTAATATAATACTGTATGTTAACTAACTAGAATTAAAATGAAGAAATTCTTTAAATTAAAAAAATTTTAAAAACCTACTTCAGTAATTTCTCACTATATTGTTTCTATACTAAATTAATATCTGCTATTCACATTTGTGACTCCAAGTGATCAAAAAGAACTCAATCATTCTTCAAATGTTTTGTATTTAAAATCCCTAGTTAGATATGTGATGCATAATAATAAAAATGCCTAAAGTTTAGGGGCCCTAGAAGGCTCAGTCGGTTGAGTGTCCAACTGTTGATTTTGGCTCTGTTAGTGATCTCGGGGTCCTGGGACTGGGCCTCTCATCAGGCTCTGCACGCAGCATGGAGTCTGCTTGAGAATCTCTCCCTCTCCCTCTGCCTCTGCCTCTGCCCCTCCCTCTGCTTGCTCTTTCTCTCTCTCTGATAAATAAATCTTTTTTTCCTATGGCTAAGGTTTAAAGCATTAATATGTTAAAATTAACTTATATGGGGCCCTGCCTCAGTTCTACATATCTCATTCCACATAAACAAGTTATTCACATACCAGATGTCAACTAGTCAGAAAATGAACTTTTTATCTAAAATATCTTACTTAATCTCTGCAAACCTTTATCTTGAAAGTGACTTTGAAATTGCTCATTAGAGCTCTTTGTAGGCATCTCATCTTGAATCATTTTGGCACTCCTAAAAGTCATCATTTCTTGTGTTTGGAAGTGGTTTAATTAAATTTCAAGTTCCCAAGGCAATGCTTTTGTTCAGAACTCATGCAGTGTTGGTAATAATAAATGTTAAATATCAATGATATGCCATATAAGCTTGGCAGCCACCAAGAAGTTTTACCATCCAAAAACAGTGCTTTGATGATGTCCACGTTTTGTGGAAGAACTGCTCATCTTCTCCCAAGAAATTACTCCTTCTCTGCATCCACGTAATTTTCCCTTTAGATAGCTGTAAGGCAGTATTTTTTCTGTGGCTTACATTAAAAAAAAAAAACTCTCAATGATGGAAAAGAAAAAAAGTTAAAATTCATTATATTTTACTTTATCAAACAATACATTATATCCAACACAAACTGCCCTCAAATTTCTTGCCTCACATTAATAGTAAAATTCAATAAGCTAATTCTCAGTGTTTCTGCCTGGCAAAGTGTTTTCTCCCCAAATGGAACAATAAAACCTCAGTTTGAGACTCTTGGTAACTATGCTGACCCACCGGGAAAGAGACTTAGTCAACAAAGAAAAAAAAAATGGGCATTACCTCAGGAAACCTACCAGAATGATCTGTGTCCTTATCTCATGATGACCCTTGTCACACGATTGCTTCTCAGATAGTATGGGCTTTCTAGATCAATAGACACCATGTCTTAGTAAGTTTATCACTTGATAGAATTCTCTGAGTACATTACAATTCTGTTGACATTTAGTTCACTGTTACCAAAACTGTTGTACAATTTATGTAGGCCTTCTTTATTCTGGATTATAAACAATTTTGATCTATTAACTCAATAAATAATCTAACTCAATAATGTAACCGTAAGTCACTCTTAATATTCTCCAAAGTTGCCCATGTGTATGCACATCTGTGTGAATGAAATTCCTGTGTAAACTCTCAATATTCAAATGTCTGATATTATTTTGAAGTCCAAAACTATCAACAAAAATTTAATTAAGATGTGTGCATGTATCCGTATGCAAATACAAGTGTACACTTTTCTCAAAAGAAAAAAGACCTATGGAAAAATACTTCTGTTTTAACCTCTTTATGTTATCTGATTTCAATTTTTCTACACAGTGTTATTACCTTTGTAATCTAAAAATATGAGTTTTTTTATTTAAAAAAAAAGCTAAAAACGGGTGCCTGGGTGGCTCAGTCGTTAAGTGTCTACCTTCGGCTCAGGTCAGGATTCCAGGGTCCTGGGATCGAGCCCCACATCAAGCTCCCTGCTCAGAGGGAACCCTGCTTCTCCCTTTCCGACTCCACCTGCTTGTGTTCTCTCTCTCGCTGTGTTTCTGTCAAATAAATAAATCTTAAAAAAAAGTCTATTAAAAAAAAAGCTAAAAACTCAGTTGTGCCTATTATGGAGCTAAGCAATATACAAGCAGGATACAATAACAACATCATATATAAAAAGGCAATAAAATATTCTCCTCACCTTTAACCTCACATGTTTAGAAAGGAATAGGGATAACTTATCTCCTGCAGGTGATGTTTCCGAGAGAAGTTTGGCCTCCCACAAAACTGTGTTGGAAATTGGCTATGGCCAAGCGCTTAAAACAATTAAAATTGGTCAAGAGCAAGATCTGGACTCCAGCTCACCATCAGGTCAGGAAAAGGGTTCCGTCAGTGATGACGACGCTAATCTGGCTGAGAACTGACCACTTCACACAGCTGCAACTTCATGCTTGGATCCCAGAACCCAGCTCACCCAGGAGAGGCTGGCATCCTGCCCTCACAGCCCCTAACGTGAGCAGGCAGCTGAGAGCTGGAGATGGTCCTGCAATGTCATAGTGCTACAGCTCCCCAGCTCCTACGCACAGGAAAGGTGGCTGTGCTTCCCTAACCACACAGGTCAATAGTCCTATAGTATCAGGGTCCCCCTCCCAGAAGATGTTTATAATAGGTACATCTAAGGAAAAGAAGGAAATATAATGTAGGTAATTTATGTTTACCATGCATCCAGACTGGGGGTAAAAACTGGAACGTGAAGGCAGCCTTACAAATACATTTCTCTAGCTTAACCCACACCTGTTTCACAAAAACTCTAATCTCCTTCCAAATCCTCCCAAATCCATCTGGGAATCCACAGATCTTATCTAATAGGCTCTCTGCTAGTCCTCTTGTCTGCACTTCACATTAAGTTTTTCTTCTACGCCATGACAATAGCAAAAGAGCAGCCGGCAACGCCCAAGGTACGTTGCTGCTGGTGTGGGTTCTTATCTGCTGAGGTCAGAGGAGTGATGTTCAGCCTAGTGCTCAGTATACCAACGAGGCTGCCGGTGCACTCAGAATAGAGAAAAGGTAGAAGATCCCCAAAGTTCAGCATCTGGATTGCATGAGCTTGAATGTTTCCAAACTGTAATGGATTCTTTGGAGATGCATATGAACCAAACAAATGTCATATTTGTTCTTAGACAACTGCTATCAGAGATAAAAAATGAGTAAGACAAATTCTTGTCTGCAAGACATGGTATGCCATAAACATAAGAAAAACTATGGGTAAAGCCTCATTAAGGGAGGTACACAGAGCTGTGGGAGTTCACAACAGGAAGAGGGCATTGCCCAACCATGAAATCAAGGAAAGTTGAATGGAGAACAGAGACTCTGGAGAGGGATGAAAGAGGGCCTTCCTCAAAGAGCAACAGCCCATGGTCAACAGCGTGGGAACCCTAGAGCACGTACTGATAAATGGCAGAAATACATCCCAGGAAAGTATGTTGGACCAGATCCTTTTTTCTTTTTTTAAAGTATGTATGTATGTATGTATGTATGTATTTATTTGACAGAGAGAGAGAGATTACAAGTAGGCAGAGAGGCAGGCAGAGAGATAGGCGGAAGCAGGCTCCCTGCTGAGCAGAGAGCCCGATGCGGGGCTCGATCCCAGGACCCCAAGATCATGACCCAAGCCGAAGGCAGAGGCTTCAACCCCCTGAGCCACCCAGGAGGCCCCCAGATCCTTAAATCTGATGCCAGATTATTCATATGTGCCCTCACCATTAGATCCCATCTCTTCCCCCTGGCTTACAACCTATTAGTTCTCTGCTTCCAACCGCTCCCTACACCTCACACTCTATATTCCAGCCAGACCATTTGGTTCCCTGAACGTGTCCTGTTCTGACTCGCAGACCTGTACCATGCTGTCCTCTCCTCCTGTCACACATTCGGTCCTTTTCCTTCTCCCAGCCCCCTCCACTTCTATCCTGGCCAACTCACACTGGTTTCTCAGGCCCAGCTTGCTCTGGTGTTTCTCAGGAAGACTTGTCTCATCACTAGTTCTTATCACACTGTTCCTTAGGTACCTACTTGTGTTCTGCCAGTCTGCAAGCCCCCTGAGAGCAATGAGTGTGTCTTTCTCATGCATCATTTTATCCCCTGTGCCTAACACAATGTCTGACATACAGTAACTGCTCAATAAATAATTTTTGATGGAATGAGTAAGTGGATAATAAATGACAAAATAATATTTTGACCAATCAAGCTATTTTTAAAATACACAGAAACTGGAGTAATTGGTAGCAACAGATATTTCAGTGCTTATTCAACAATATCTCAACAATATGAAACATTTTCTTGATGATGTGTGTTTCATGAGTAGATGGTTATGTAACAAATACTATTTGCTAGAGGGAAAATTCCATGCAGTTGCCAAGTTACTGACTCCATGCATCCTATCTCAGGGCTTTAATAAGCTTTCCATCTCTGACAATGTAGTAGTGACTGCGAAAGATAAAATTCAGAAATCCTCAGTGAGGTATCACAATTAAAACTCCTCCCCCCCAACTCCTAAGGGGGATCAAAATTCTACCACCTCCCAGAGCTAATACAATTATATTGTAAAGTAGACTTAAAATTTATGAATTTTTATACTGAACAAAATGTGGGAGAACTATACTAATGATTTAAAGGAGAGAGTATAATGATAAAGTAAAATATAGGCTTTTTAGAAAGAAATAAATTTGAAAAACATTAAGAACTTGAAGAATAACAAATAAATTTAACATGGTGCATAGAGAATCTGGTTACACATACTTTTAAAACTGATGACACGATACTTTGTCATGACACTTTTTAAACTGGAAAAGAGAATGAAATTTGAAAAACAAAGAAAAAAAAACTCAGAATGATTTCTGCCAAGAGGGAAAAAATGTACAGCTATTCAACTATCGAAGAATAGCTTATACTTCAGAAAAAGAAGCTTGCTACTTTAGAAAGGAAGGCAGGATTTATATAAGGTTGAAATGCCTACAGAGAAAGCTATTTCCACCTGGAATTGAATGGTACACATGAGGCCAAGAAAGAAAAACTAAATGATCAGAGAGTTAAGTCTACTATACCCATACTCGGAAACAAACCAAGAGCCACAGACTGCCACAGAAGAGTCTGTGTAAGAGAAGCTGTGTATTTGAATGAGGCTGTATATTGGATGAGGCTGTGCATATGAATGAGGCTCTGTATTGAATGAGGCTGCGTATTGGATGAGGCTGTGTATTGGCTGAGGCTCTATATTTGAATGAGGCTGTGTACTGGACAAGGCTGTGTACTGGATGAGGCTCTGTATTTGAATGAGGCTCTGTACTGGATGAGGCTGTGTATTGGATGAAACTGTGTATTTGAATCAGGCTCCATATTGGATGAAGCTGTGTACTGGATGAGGCTATGTACTGGTGGTTTAGGCTGTGTATTGGATGAGGCTGTGTATCTGAATGAGGCCGTGTAGTGGATGAGGCTGTATATATGAATAAGGCTCTGTATTGGATGAGGCTGTGTATTTGAATGAGGCTGTGTATCTGAATGAGGCTGTGTATTTGAATAAGGCTCTGTACTGGATGAGGCTGTGTATTTGATTGAGGCTGTGTACTGGATGAGGCTGTTTATTAGATGAGGCTGTGTATTTGACTGAGGCTGTATACTGGATGAGGCTGTGTATTTGATTGAGGCTATATATTGGATGAGGCTGTGTATTTGAAACTTATACAAGTTGTACATAGTTTACATCTTAAGATCTCCACAAATAACAGTAAAGGATCATTATACATAGGGGTCAATATAACTTCTCATTCAAACTAGGACACTTTTAAGAGTATATGGAGGTAATTTGAGGGGCAGGGTGGGGGCTGTGGGGGGTAGGGAGGGAAAAAATGAAACAAGATGGGATCAGGAAGGAGACAAACCATAAGAAACTCTTAATCTCAAGAAACAAACTGAGGGTTACTGGAGGATGGGAGGGTAGGGATAGGGTGGCTCGGTTATGGACATTGGGGAGGGTTTGTGCTATGGTGAGTGCTGTGAAAGGTGTAAGCCTGACAATTCACAGACCTGTACCCCTGGGGCAAATAATAATAATAATAAAATAAAAGAGTGTCCGGGGGTGATACTAATAATTAAACTGGTGCTTAATTAAATTGAAACTGTCGCACTCAAACTGAGATGTGAATCAAATGAATTATACATAAAACCCCTGTATTATGCCAGAGAAACATTTCTGAAGAAAGGGCACCAAAAGTGAAATCTTCAGAGGAAAAATCCCACTTCTCTGAGGAGATGAATAAAAGTTACCTAAGCACCCAAGCAGGAGAGAATCGGAGAACCTTCTGTTTAGGGGATGACCTGGATGAAATATGGGTGCATGCATGATATCCTATGTTACTGGGCACACAGTATTTTTACAACTTGCAAATAATTTGAATCTGAAATGTCTTGATGTTTATATGCCCTTTCATTGTTTCTTCTAAGTCTATGTCTTCTAAGTTTATGTCTATGAAATTTTAAGATCCTAATTGTCAGGAATTTTGTTCAGCTTCCTATAGACAGGCCTAGCCTGTGTTGCTACTGCATAATGCATACAGGGGGAATATGAAGATTACATCCTTCTCTGAAGAAATCTCTTGTTACAGCTCATGGCTTAACCACCATCATTTTCTTAAGTGTGGTATATTATGCATAGTGATGCAGTGCAGATGTCTTTGGAATATGCATAGGTCAGAGTCCTGCAGGACTCAAGGCATACTCAAAAGCAGTGAATGATCTGAGTGTAAGGGCCACTTTCAAAGATGGGCAAGGTGAAAGACAACCACAGGGCTGATTAAAACAATCTGAGACCAAGTGAAATAAGTCAGACAGAGAATGACAAATATAGTATGGTTTCACTTCTATGTAGATCCTAAAAAACAAACAACACAAAACAGAAAACAGACTCATAAATACAGAGAACAAACTGGTGGCTGCCAGAAGGGAGGGGAGGTGGGGGGTGGCCAAAATAGGTGAAAGGAATTAAGAGGTACAAACTCCCAATTATAAACTAGTTAAGTCACAAGGACATAAAGTACAGCAAAGGGAATAATGACTTTGTATGCTAATAGATGGTAACTAGACATATCATGGTGATCATTTTATAATTTATATAAATGTCAAATCATTATGCTGTACACTTAAAACTAATATAATATTGTATGTCAACTATACTTAAATTTATAAAAAAATTTAAAAAAACGTGAGACCACTCCAACCCCTAGGCTTGAAAGGAAAAGGAGAAAGAGACATTACAGGAACCTGGAGAAAGCTGTAACTATAGAAGAGACCTACCAGATAGGAGTCATGGCCTTTGGTAGAGGAATACAGCCTCTGCCAACCATCAACGCTATAGGGAAGAAGCTGTGGAATAAATACCCCAAATTCCCCTTCTTCCAGCCATCCAGTCCCTTGTTGGTACTTCTCCTAGGTATAACCCATAGGTCAACAGTGCCCAGACGATAAAAATCCATAGAGATCAGCCTCCTGGGTAACAGAAGAGTGGAAAAGATGGAAGAATGGATGTAGAGAGAGACAAATGGAGACTATCCAGTGGAATTTAACTGCATACTATAAAAGACTGTATTTCTAAAGTCTAGAGGTCCCCTACATCCTTTAAGTTTGTAAGCAAAAACTAAGTGACCTCCACAGCAATACCAGAAATTGAGAAGGTATTATTAATATTATACTTATTTTACAGATAAAGAAATAGTAGACAGAAAGGAGAAATTACTTGTCTAAACCATCCAAAAAGTATTTAGCAAATACCACTGTGTCCACAAACTTCTCAGAGAACCAATTGTTTCCTAAGTTTAGCTTCTACCTCTAAACACACAGATCTTTCCATTTGCCCTTAACAACATAATCTTGTATATTCCCCATTGTATCACAGAAGGAGACTAAAAATGAATTATACAAGCACATACAAAAGAGAAGACACTGTCTTTGCCTTCCGGGGGCTCTTAGCTTTTGGACAGGAAAAGAATATCACTCTGAAAAATGTGGGAAAACTATCAGTCAGTCAAAGAGCGTTCCTCCAGCATCTACTATGTACTAAATGCCAAGTACATAAAACTTGTGTGGATGCAATTAGCCACTTTATTTTTGTAGCCATCTTCTATTATGGCTTGTGGTTCATGACCCTCAAAACTAATGGCAAGTTGTCAAGACTCTGACTCACCATGAAATAATGGCTGACATTATATTTCATATTTCATTATGAGTGGACCAATGCAACATTAGAAAGCTCCTCCTAGGTGAGTATCCACCCCAGGTCCCTTCATCTAGAGAACCCTGTTGTCAGTCTCAAGATCTGGTGGTGACAACAGTAGCAGAATCAGCACAAAGTCAAGAGATGATATATGCGGCTTTCTGCCTTAAGCACAGACACGGAAATTCAAAGCCCACTTAAAAACAGAGTGAAGCATGCGAATGAGTATACATACTACCCAGAATCTCACGTGAGAAAGAGACGGCTGTGTGTTTACCGAAACCCATTTCCTTTTTCTCCTGGACACACAAGAAGACAGCCCTTACTACTCTTCCTACAATGAGATGAGGCCAAAAAACAGTTCTGGCCAATATGGCTGAAGTGATTTGCTTCACTTTTAGCCTGGCCGAGAAAACCTCTAGAGATCTTCCACTCTCCTTCTGTTCCCATCTGCCACTTCATTATCAATGTCCAGGGAACACTGGAAACCTCGACTGAAGATGGTGGAAACAATGTCACCCTGAATCCTTGACTGACTATATGGAATAGCCACAGTCCCCCTGTCCACCCCCACACAGCAACTGAGTAAGATAAATGAGGTTACCAAAATAACCTCAGATTCACATCTCTCAAGTATAAGCACTCTTAAGATTTTTATGTGCAAATATGGATATTTATTTCCAAAAAGTATCCCCTATTTACACACTGTACTCCTACTTGATTCTATATTGTGAACAACTCCCCATGTTCACAGAATTCTTCAATGTTACAATTTCTAATGACTCTATAGTATTTCAAGCTGTAGCTATATCATGTTTTCAATTTTTTGCTTTTTTATATAACTTCTATTTTTCAATTTTGATAGCATGGATAGACTCTTGTGATCCTATCATTAAAAAAATTATTTCTTCATCTTAGTTATTTGCTGACCTACAGTTACCATTCAGGGTAATGGACCACTGGTTCTGTGGTCCCATAAAAGTTAATATCTTTCTTTGAGTTTGTTCCATGTGATAAACCTTTCTCACAGTCCATAGGAAGATACCCTGTGAAAGTTAATAAATGTCCTTTAAAAGGTTACAAAATAAAAGGACTGGTGTAAATCATCAGACATTGGTATCCAGTCACTGGCTGTTATGCGACCTCTATTATCATAAAAAATTACTAATTTTTTGCCATAAATTGATGAAGATAAAGTCATAAATAAAACACAAATCTATCCATCAGGAGGCTTATCTAATTTTCTCCTCCCAAAACGGCACATGTCCATGCAATCAAATGAGAATGAACGCTATATACTTTTTCACTTTCTCTACTAAAAGGATAAACATAATCTCCTTTAGGAAGCCTGTGACAGCAGGAGTTAGGAAATGTCTCCAGGAGCACAGGAATAAATTCAAAAGAAAGTGAATATTGTACTGTATTTTATATAGTGCACAGTTGGAACAGGACAGACAAGAGAGGCACTCTCAAAACGTATAAGGTGATGCAACCTTTGAAAATGATTTAAGTCAGGAAGATAAAAGTTTTTCTACAGCTTCAAAAAGCACTGCCAAATTATAGTTAATACTTCAGTGTAACTGATACAAGAGTATAGCCTTGAGATGGTTTTCCCCAAAAAGAATTCCTAAAATAAAAAATAATTATGACACTTAATTAAAAACCTGGTCATTATTTCTTGGTCCAGATCCTGCTATGTGTGATTCTTTTAATATACAAATATTTTTAAGAAGCTCTGGGGAGAAAAAAAAAGATTAAATTCAATGACATGCATCAGAAGAAGCTGGGGGACTAATAACCCAACTCTGTGTCTTCTGGCATTTCCCTGCCTCTTTGTGAGAAGCAGGACTACACAGAAAGCTTAGACCTGGAATCAGTATTAGCTCTGAAATCTGCTCTTCTACTTATTAACCACGTGAGCTTCAGCTATTCATTTTACTCCTCTTGGTTACTGTTTTTGTAAAATAACTGAAAACCCATGTCATAGGAATTATTGTTAATACTTAATTTGAGGGCACCTGGGTGGCTCAGTCTTTAAGCATCTGCCTTTGACTCAGGTCGATCCCAGGGTCCTAGGATCGAGCCCCGCATCAGGCTCCCCGCTCAGTGGGGAGACTGCTTCTCCCTCTCCCATTCCCCCTGCTTGTGTTCCCTCTCTCATTGTCTCCCTCTCTCTCTGTCAAATACTTAATTTAAATACTTAAAAAAATACTTAATTTAATACTGTATATAAAGAAACTAGCATAGTCCCTGGAACTGAGTAAATGGTCAACATTTACTCAATATACCCACATTACATATCCCTCTAATACTGTCACTTAGGGCTTTTTCTTAAATGGGATGTCTTTCTATCACTGAATAATTTGTATGATATCCAGTTACAACTGTCTTATTCATTTATCCATCTAGTACGTGTCTGTCATATATCTACTATGTTCCTGGAACCATTCTAATGCTAAGGATACAGCAATAAACAAAATATACACACACGCACACACACAAAATCTGACCTTTATGAAATATGTATGTTCATAGAGAAACATAGATTTTTTTAAAGTAAAACATATAGTATAACATCTGGGTATAAGTGATATGGAGAAAAGCACAGAGAAGGGGTAACAAAGAATTCTGGGACTCATTGTGGTTGCAATTTTAAACAAGATGGCCACAGTAAATAAGATGTCTTTTAAATAAGATGTCCTTCACTGAGAAGGACAGAGTTCCACAAATGCTTGAATAAACTGAGGGAGAGACATTGGAATAGCTGTAAGAATATTGGAGGTAGAGGAAAGAGCAAGTATAAAGGCCTTAGGACAGGAGCACGTCAGGCATATGGGAAAAACAGCAAGACCAGAGATGGTGTGTCATGAATGGGTGGGAGAGTGGTAGGTCAGAACAGGGGCTACGTCATCTGTAGCCTTCTAGACCACTTTAAGAGCTCTGGATTTTACTCTGAGTTTAATGGGAGTATCTGAAACTGACTAGATTATGTCAGGAGTAGAAGAAAGGTGACAGACTTAAACTGGACTAGGTCAAGTATGAGGCCTCCAGTGAATGAAATTTTGCTTTTATGTCTGAACAAGCAGATTAACTTAACCAAAGAGAATCTTGAATTATAGTGGCTACAGTGGAGAACCCCTCACCTAGAAAATTTATCTACTGACAAGGTTCCCTAGATTAAAAGGTGTCTCAGCCAAGCCACTCACCAACAAAGGCAAAAGGGAGAATTATTTTTCCTCCTTTACAGTTTCTGGTGACCAGGATGAGACCTGCTGGGACACCCCATTCACTCCAGAGCCTGGATACAGGATCCTAGGAAAACAAGAAGAAAGCTGGCAAATGGTGAGAATTCCTACCAAATTCAGCTCTCCTAGATGCCTATCTATGGTGACTGGTTGAGAGAGGAAGGTGAAATTTCACATTGTGTCTTCCTTTCCAAATTCAGGTTGGTGGACAAAAAAATAAAAAATAAAAAAATAAAATAATTTGTAAGAATTAAGTCTTTGAAATGTGACTCATGAATTTGCTTTCAGGTACCCATTGGTTATTGATCTTTTCTCTTCCAGGGACAGACTTTGCCTTCTCATTTGTCTTGTCTGTGTCCTGAGAACTCGGCTTGGCTAGTCTCAGGTTGGGGACCTCAAAAATACCGTCAGACAGAAATGTGGGTTGCATGTCATCTGTAGCTAGGGTTCTGCTGACTACTGCCGGCTCTCAGGGGAATTATCTGAGTCTTTCTTTTGGTTATCTTTGGAAATGGGAGGGAAATATTTTTTGCACCCTCTTTGGGAACGCCTCTTGCGTCCAAGGGGTTATTCAATACCTCCAGGAATATTTACTGTTCATTCAGGCTGAAACCTGACAAGATATTTGAAAGGATTTTTTTGAGTACCTCTGTTAGGAGTTACCTGGACACGCAGGCAGTCAGGACCTGGGTCCGCAACAAGAAAACAGGGACCAGAACAGCTAGGACAAAACCACGCCAGCATCCTGTTTTACAGCTTAGACAAGACCACGAAAGCCTCCTGTCTAGCAGCCTCTACAGAAGTGACTTTTGCAAAACATCCTGCGACAAAACAATTAACAATGAAACATGGGTCACTAGCACAAGTTGAGGCAGTTAGTAGCCCAAAAGACCATCAACATGTGACTAACCTGATACGTAGACAGGTGCATGAGCAAAACCCTGACTGGCACACCTTAGTGGCCAGTCCACAGGGAGCCCACACGCATGATGCTCACAACAGTTCCACAAAAGAGCTTATAAAAACCCCTAGATTTGAATGCCAAAACACCCACCCTCTCAGGTCCCCTCCCGCTCTGTGAGTTTCTCCTATTGCTCAATACACTTTGTGTTGCTGCCCACCCCTCTGTCTGGTCTACCTCTTCATTTTTCACAGTGGTGTGACCGAGAACGGCAGGCTCTAAAGGAACAAAAATCCTGTAACAGCTCTATGGTCAGAAGTTGACCAAAGTGGAAACTGATATGCAGAGCCTGATGGGAACTTTTTTTGAGGTTTCCCCCCACAAGCTACAATGAACTATGTATGAAGAGGGAAAGAAAAACATTCTGAAGCCTGAGGAAGGATTTACCGAAACATTCCAAAGACACACAGCTCTATCTAGAATATAGTTATCTTTTGATTTCCATCTTGGTTGAAGACGTTCTCCCTGATACAAAAACATAAACTGACCATAATCTAGTTGGATGCATAGAGCAGCTTCTTGATATTATTCAAGTTGCAACCCAGTTCTTTGAGGAATTAAAAACAACTGTACTTATCACACAAATCTAGCTTTCACAAGACCAGAAATGAGGTTCTACAAGCAACGCAAAGTCAACATACCTGTGTTCCCAATCCCACAACCTCCCTATTCATCTCAAAAGGCCTGCAGATATTGTAAAAAAAAAACAAAAAACAAAAAACAAAAAACTGGATTTAGGGATTAAAAGTTCTTCTTGATAGAACGTGCATTCTTTCTCTGTGTCTTTTGAGATATAAATATTCTACCTGCTCTTCTCCAGGAACCAAGGTAATTCTTATCAGAATGAGGAGGAGGAGGAAAAAAAATAAAAGCCCATTTTGAAAACTATGAAAAAGTTTAAAGTCTCTTCTACAAATATTAGTAAAAAGCTTTAGCCATCTGAACAGGTAACTTATTCCATCTGCCAGAGGCACGATTTGGATCCAAATCTTCTTTTATAAACTAGTGAGTTTTATATTACTGTACCTGTCTCACAGCTAAAATTTTAAAACAGAAACTACAGAATCTCTGTTTATATCTACCTGTATGTTTACATGTGTCTATGTATGTTATAGATCTGTGATTTTTTTTTCTACTTCTGGATGGTATTACCAAAATTAATTTGTAAAGAGCTCTATTAATTGGCTAAAAGACAAACAAGCATTCATATAAATCAAGAATACTCTCAGAAATGTAGGTAATCTAGCATAATCTTTAGTAAATAAAAGCTAGTTTAAGTTTGTTGGTTTCATTAAAACAGGCATGTCTTTATCAGCATTAAAAATAATACTTTTACTATGCCTAAGTTTACTAAAAGTCATTAAGTTTATCTCCACCAGAGAATGTGTCAGCAAGAAATAACTTAAAATGATGGTTAGCTATTTAATATCTCATAAAATTTCCATGACTAATCAAAACATAACTGTTAAGAACAAGAAAATTTAATAGATGTAAATAAAAGTTTATAAATGAAATTTTTAATAATAACTATGCTTTATGGTGTGTGTACTTAAAAATAGTTTCCAGGGATGCCAAGGTGGCTCAGTCGGTTAAGTGTCTGCCTTCGGCTCAGGTCATGATCCCAGAGTGGTGGGATTAAGTCCCGCATCCAGCTCCCTGCTCAGCAAGGAGTCTGCTTCTCTCTCTGCCTCTGCCTGACATTCCCCCTGCTTGTGCTCTCTCTCTGACAAATAAATAAATACATAATCTTTAAAAAATAGTTTCCAAAAATCTTTCTGGTAATTTTTTAATTTGTAATTTGAAACCTTAAAGTTATACTGAGACAAGCTAAATGATGAATATTTACTGAATAGCTAGATCACTTCCAAATAAGATAAAATACTGAAACACTAATTACTGAACATAAGTTTACCCATTTTTTACATCCTTTGACATAGGACCTAAAGATATTTGAGTCTATAAGTATGTTCTGTGCCACACTGAAAAAAATACTACAAGGGGGCGCCTGGGTGGCTCAGTGGGTTAAAGTCTCTGCCTTCGGCTCAGGTCATGATCTCAGGGTCCTGGCCCGCATTGGGCTCCCTGCTCAGTGGGGAGCCTGCTTCCTCCTCTCTCTCTGCCTGCCTCTCCCCCTACTTGTGATCTCTGTCAAATAAATAAATAAAATCTTTAAAAAAATAAAAATTTAAAAAAATACTACGAGGAAAAACATACTTCTAGAAATTATGAGATATATTTATAAATTTGGTTAAGATCTAGGGCCATTGTCCTATACCCACTTCAACTTCTATTTACACAGTCAAGATACTCTGTTGGGTCAGGATGCAGGCACTTTCCCAATGCTAGGTTCTAACATTATCCAGCATTATTGTTGAGTCTGCCTGATCTAATTCGCTAAAGCCTCATCTTCGGAGGCTGACTTCCATCCTTTGCCTTCCTCCTAAAAAGAACTCCCTCTCATGTGCTTAGTTCTACTAAAAAATCCTTTTCCTCTGAATGCTGCCCCTCATTAAAAGTAAATTCAGTTTATCCCAAGATACCTAGACTGCCTCCTATTTCAACGGAAGCCCTTTTCTGTCTTCTGGCCCAATGCTGCTTAATTCACCATGCACATTGTTGCCATTAGGTACCAATGCCCTGAGTGCAGTTAGTATGCATGTTTTGCACCGAAAAATATCTGGTCCCCCATACTAGAGTTAGACGAGTAGTAGTCACACCTACATGCCATTTAGTTTGAGTGCCGTGAGGCCTCTTACAACCTTGGTCAACTCAATGTTGGGCATTACCCAGGAGAACAGGCTCTACACTGAAGCTCACAGCTTTAATCCCATCAGGAACCTATTGTCTATTCCTCTTGGTGAGCATGCTGCCATTACATTTTGTCCATTATAACCAGGGACCTTTCTAAGCACCTTATCACGTCAAGGTTCACAGTTACACAGTGATCAATCTGCTAGCTGCCATATACCACATATTTTGAAATACTGGTAGGAAGCAGTTCTCTGAAATTCCTTCCTAAATGATATCATCTGTATTAGATATAACCTGAAAAGTGGAAATCAAAAGATTAACATTTCTGCAGTGAGAAGGGACCTTAGGTTAGCTATGCTGTTCCAGATTACTAGCAGCAATACTAGTGTAGCAAATGTTTTCCTCTCAGTTCACTCCACTCACACGGGGTAGGGTTACACAGGTACAGAACCAGTGGGCTGTCCCAACCACTAGGAAACACAGTAGCATTCAACTGTCAGCTCCAATTTTGCCAGGTGGTGTGAAGACACAACCCCCTCCACCACCACCATCATCAGGTCTTTGGGAATTCTGGCATAAAGGTTCAAAGGCATAGTTACAAGTTCCTTGCTTAGGAATCATCCCTACTTCTGGTACCCATAATTGCATCCCTGGTCCTGAGATCACTGATCAGGTAGGAAAAAGCAAAAGTTGAGGTGATATAGGGAAGAAATATACAGAATCTATCCAGTGGGGTAGCCGTTACCCTCTCCTGTGGGGGAAGAAGCACACATTGATGTAAGCCAGGCTTTTATACCTCTATCTCCCCCCATTTAGGACAGCAAATTTTTTAACTGCCCTCTCTAATTCTTTATTAGGCCATTATTCCAAGGATGATATTAAACATGATTATATCCACTTGCAATGACAGCTCTTTACCCACTCTTGGATACTTGTGTTGCTCAGTCTGAAGAAATGTAACTCAGCAGCCCAAATTGGTATAGTATCTTCTGTCCAAACCTTCAATAGTACTTTGAGCATTTGCATCTATCACCAAGTATGCAAATCCCATCTGGAGTAAGTGTCCCTCTGTTTCAGGACACATTTATAGCCCCCTAGGCTAGCTGCACTGGTCCAGTATAATACACTTGCTAGCTATGTGTGGTGCCTTCCCCCCAGGAATTGTCCTCACAGCCATCTGCAATCTCGCTGTCTCTTGTTGACATAACAGTTCTTGCTGGCATTTTGTGTCTCAGAGGGTACAAGAAGACTCTATCTAGGATCAGCCTATCTCTGCACTGCTGTAGTCCACACTATGTCTACTCAATTCATGGATCTAGGTGGCCACTTCAAGAAAGTGCACCAAGAAGTCCACTTGGTGGTTCCAATCACTTTCTGAACCTAGAAGGAGGTTCTTCTGATGGGCATAGATATGTCTTACTTTATGCAGCCTTCAAATTTCCATAGTGATTTCCATAGAGCTGTGCCCCATATGGGCATCCCTACAGTAGGCCAGGTTTCCACTTTCCTCTTGCATGACCGCATGGCCAAGTCATCACCCATCACCCAGGAGTCAATAAAAAACCAAAACATAGGAGTTCTTGTCATTGTTCAATTCTTCCATCACTGCTAGAAAAAGAGCATGAAAGTCAGCCCACTGAGCTGATTTGTTTTTACCTTTTTCAATCAGAGTAGTAGTATTCCAAAAGGATGCTATCCATTTACCTTGGAACTGCCATCCATAAGCCAAATGGCTCTCTGTTGGTCAGCCCAGAATTGTTTATAGGGAATGCCTGAGTGATAACAGAATCTAAGCAATTCCAAATTTAGCCCTAAGGAAAAGAGGCTCCTTGCTCATGAATATCTCCTCCTTGCATCCCTTTGGCTGTATGATCTAGTATAAACCATTTCCATTTTCGCATAGAACTCTGTGGGCACTGTCTTCCCATTAGAGTATTGGTTCAACGTCATCCAAAACATCATAGGTATTTCAGATTTCAAGATTATTTTACATCCTTCAGTCAGAAGGGTAGTTTCAATTAGCATTCAGTTAGTATTCAATTAGTATTTGACAGCAAGCTAGTAATTGCCCTTCAATTGCTAAAATCAAATGAATATTTGTTTCTCCCAACATTCCTATGTTGAAACCCTACTCTTTAATGTAATAATATTTAGAAGGTGGAGATTTTGGGAAGTAATTATGATTAGATGAAGTCATCTCATGAAAGGGATTAGTGCCCTTAAAAGAGTCATGAGAAACCTTACTTCCCCTCTCTGTTCCCTGCCATGTTCAGATATGACCAGAAGTTGGCAGTCTGCAACATGGAAGAGGGTTCTCACCAGAATCTGACCTTGCTGGCTCCTTGAACTCAGACTCATTGCCTCCAGAAATATGAGGAAAAAATTCTGTTGTTTATTAGCCACCAAGTCTGTGGTACTGTGTTACGACAGCCCAAAAAGACTAAGACAAATGAAAATTCTCTGGTCCAAAGTCCTACTTATCAATGCTGAGAGATACTCAGGAGCTTATGCCTTGAGCCCCAGTCTACACGCCATACAGAGAATCTGTCTGTGCTAGCACTCCAGCTTCTGTTCCACACTGTGTGGGCTCAGATAATTTTATTGGCTCCCATTCAACATGTCCAATTAATACTGCTTGAGGGCACCTGGGTGGCTCAGTGGGTTAAAGCCTCCGCCTTCGGCTCAGTTCATGATCTCAGGGTCTTGGGATCGAGGCCCACATCTGGCTCTCTGCTCAGCATGGAGCCTGCCTCCTCCTCTTTCTCTGCCTGCCTCTCTGCCTACTTGTGATCTTTCTCTCTCTGTCAAAATAAAAATTTTTAAAAATCTTTAATACTGCTTGAGAGGCAGATTCACATGCTTTCTATTTTAAAGGACCAGCTCTCCAGTCAGACACAATGTCCATCCACAAAAGGCATTCAGGTAAAAGAGACACAACAACTTCAAACATATTCATGTTCTTTCTGTACCCAATTTGTTGAGGGTTTTTATCATAAAGGATGTTGCATTTTGTCAATCACTTTCTCTGCATCTATTAAGATGATCATATGTTTTCTTTCATTCTGTTAATGCCATATATCACATTTATTGATCTGCCTATATTAATGCCTTATGCTTTTAAAATTTCTACAAACCAAGGTAAATACAGGAACGAGTTTAGGGCACTTTAATGCTGGAGGATCAGCAGGGGATCCCTTTGATCCACCCAAAGGATGTGCCATATTAAGACCTTTGTTTCAACCTTATCAATGTCTATTTTATTCATCCCATTTCTTAATAACCATCCAAAGAGTTTCACTCTGCGGGGATGACTTTCTTGAATCTCGCCTTTCTTTACCTCTTTGTTTCACTCCTATCAATATTTTCTTTATTCGCCCCATTTCTTAATAACCATTTAAAATTTCCCACCCTGCTAAGACAAGTTCCTTGACTCTCTCCTCTGCTTCTGCATGCTCTTATTAATTAATCTAATGTTTTTATCGGCATGTGTAACACCCAGGAGGGGAAGAAGGTGAGGCAGCAAATTCAGTTCAGACTTCTACACTATTGCTCAATTTTGCAGCAGTAATGTTGCAGAGAACATGCATGCAAAAGGGACCATGACTTGGGTAACAGGCATATTTAGTGATTGAATATCCTAATTATCATGAAGCCAGTCCCACGTGGCTTGCATATGAAGCATATCAGCTGCTTCATCTGGGGTGTTCCACTTGGCATGTATAAAGTTGGTCAGTATCTGTTCTCAGAGTTAACAGTCGCTAGCTACAGTGACTGTTCCCTTCAGCATAACCTAATATGTGTCTGGATCATGTACAGCCATCGGTGCTTGTTCTGTAGTGAGCTGTGGGTTCTGCATCAATCCAAACATGCTCTTCCGCTGCACAGCATCCAATGCCAAAGAAACTCCACTGCTCTTAATTAGTCACCCTCACAATCCATTTTAGTAAACACTCTTCAGGAAGCTACTGATACCAATCCACAAAATGAGACAACTCTTTTACATCATACCTTCCCTCCCCAGTTTCAATAATTTCTTGATTTTGCCTTCCCCCTACATGGATTACCTTCTTAGTGCCAGGGGTCTTAGAAGTATTCTTTGTTGTCCTATATAATTTTTCCCTTTGGGAACTGCTTTGAGGATAGTGGTCAGAACGCAGACTAACCAAACTCTGACCTTGGTCTAGCATCAAGATCAGACCCAGCACTCTTGGTTTCATTTCAGCTACCAAAGATAATCAGAGGATTGCACATTTTGTTTTTTTCCTATTGGTTTGCTTTTCCTTATGCAGCTCCCTGGGAGTTGGATCCATCTCTAAATTCCACTGGTAAGCTTTACCTTTAGTAATAATTTCAGAAATGATTGCCGCACAGTTGCTGATCCATACCATAGGTCACCATGTGGCCACCCAAGAATCCAAGGTTTCTTATCCTGTGCCCAATCACCCTTTCTCTTCCCAAACCACATGTTTCCCTGAGCCATAACTAGTCTAGCGAGTCCCACTCCTGACACCAAATGAGTGACTTTTCCTCACATCAACCAATTCTCCAACTCTCCAACACCAACTAGGGGTCTTATGATTTAATTTAATTCTGACACTACCTACCCAGAGCTAGAGTCAGACTCTCTACGTTCAAGGGCTCATTCCACAAGGCTGCCCTCACTTTGGACACCAGACACTTCAGATGCCAGTATCAGGTCCTCAGGTCACCACACATATTACCAAGTTGTCTGACTCAGCTACAAAGTCAGGATTTCCCACATGCCCCCTGCCCCAAGTTTAATAATTTTCTAGAATGACTCACAGAACTCAGAAAAATGTCATATTTACTGTTTATTATAAAGGATACAAATGAACAGCCAGATGAAGAGGTATACATAGCTAGGTCCAGAAGGATCCTGAGTTACAGGGGTCTCTGCCCCCATAGAGTTGAATGAACCACCCTCCCAGCACAAGGACCTGTTTGCCAATTCAGAAGCCCCTTGAGTCGCATCATTTTATGGGTTTTTATGGAGGTTTCATTACATAGCCATGATTATGTTCATTTGTGATTAACTCAATCTCCAGCCCCTCTCCTTTCCCCAGAGGCTGGGGGATGGGGCTGAAATTTCCAAGCTTTTAATCAAGATTTGATGTTTTTGGTGGCCAGCCCCCATCCTGAAGCTATCTAAGGGCCCACCAAGAGTCACCTAATTAGAACAAAAGATATTGCTATCACTCTTATCACAGAAAATTCCTGGCTTTTTAAGAGCTCTACACCACCAACTCAGGGATGAAGGCCAAATATCCTCCTCCTTATACCACACAGAGAGGACCAAAAAAGGAAGCTGAGAGGAGATACACATAAAGGAGGAAGAAAAGTAGGAGAGTGTGGTCCTGCAGCCAGGTGAAGAATGGTTTTCAAGAGAGACGGAGTGACTGACTATGTAAAAAGTCTCTGATGGCCCAAGAAAGTTGAAGAAGAATAAACGATCACTAGATAAAACAGTGGACACATGACTGGTAACATTTCTGAGAACTGTTTCTCTGGAGCAGAGCGAATGAAAGTCTGTTTTGAGCAGGTTCAAGAGAGTGTGGGAGGAGAAAAATCAGGGATCATGCTGCCCTAAAAGGGGAAGTGTGAAATCAAGAGAGATTTGAGGGTTTTGTTTGTTTTCATCTGTAAGATAGGAGATATTATCAGCATGTTGCTTTGCTAATGGGAATAATCAAGGGGGGGGGGGACTGGTAATTCAAGAGAGAAAATGGAAACTCGCCCTCTGTTCCTGAGTAGAGAAGAGGGCATGGGAACCAGCACACAGCTGGATGGGTTGGCCTCATGTGGGCCCAGACAGGGGCATCCATAATAACAGGAAGGGATGCTGGTGAGAACTAAAGGAAGTCTCTTCAAATTGTTTTTATTTTCTCAGATGAAAAATATTGTTAGCTGAAAGCAGGGCAGAGAGAATGTTGGTAGTTTAAAAAGAGAAAAGATACAAAATGCTTGACAGAGGAAGTCCCAATTGTCCTATAGACATTTGAGGCAGGATAATTCTTTGTGGGGGCAGTGGGGACCATTTGTGCATCACAGAATGTTTAGCTGACTCCCTGATCTCTACCCACTAGACGCCAGTAGCACTCCCTCCTCCAAGCTGTGATAGCCAAAAGCATCTCCAGACTTAGCCAATGTCCTTTGGTGGGGGGTAGGGGTTGCACAAATCACCTCTGGTTGAGAACCGCTGCGTCCACTAGGAGACAGAGTGATCAATCGGATTAGAGAAATGTAAACAGATTGTGGTCATCTTGAGGCTCACTTGAGGTTAGTGGTCACGGATTGAAAATGAGGCCACTCAGCTTGCTTGTGTGTGTGTTTTTCCATCCTTGTTCGGCTGCACAGGATCAGAGCAGACAAGCAGTTAGTACAACAAAGTCAGAAAGGGGCAAAGAGTTGAAGGCGTATGTAAGTAAGTGATTATAATGATAGACTGTTAGTCAGATAAGGAGGAAAGTAGGGATATGAGAGTGGGAGGAACAATGAGAGATGAAGGAACATGAGACTGTAGACCCAGATAAATGTAGGGGTCTGGGTGCCAGAGGGTGTGAACTGAGAAAGTAGAAAGTAATAGCCAGGGAGAGAGATGCTTGAAACTCACTTATCCATAATTACTTAAAGTTATTACCAATCATAGATAGAGCTTATTATACTTATTATACACTTATAAGTATTATAGTCACCCTATAATTCGGAGAACTCTTTAGCCCCAGGAAGAGTCAGGAATTGTGCTGCAAGTGTCCCATTACTGGAACTAGCAAAGCATAAAACTCAACTCCCCTACAGAGTTTACCTGTAGCAATCATAGCCTAATAAAGGTGAGCTTTGCATTTTATTTGCTAATAATTCTCTGAATCTCACTGAGTGAAGGCAGCAGGATTCCAAACTGGCTACAAGTTCAAAGACTGGCATGATATTTAGCTTGCTTACTTGTGAGAAAACTTGAGGCAAAGGTATTTTTTTTTTCCTTCTCAGAAAAGGGGCTAGGAAGCTTGTGGAAATCAAAGCAGCTAAACAAACCTCTTATTATTAGAATAATGACCATGACATTCAATATCCTTCAGGGCCCAGTCTTTGATTTTGGCACTTTCAGCTACTTCGAAATTAAATCAAACAATACGGAAGAAAAAAGAATATAGAACAAAAGACAAAATAAAGTCGTATACCAATTTTACTTTTCAAGGCTGGCCGAGAGAAAAGTTAAGATCAAAGTAAGCTTTCCTTAAGCTCTAACTAATGTTCCCTCCTTCTGCCTCTGAAGAAAAAATGTGTTTTTCTGTGGTTTTATAATAAATCTAAAACACTATCATTTTTAGCATGAAACACTAAGCAATTGCTTTGCCAAAAATAGTCACCCTACGCAACAACCATCTGAGTTTGTTTCAATAATCCTCAGACACCAACTACCACTATGTCAGCGCCCTCAGTACACCAGTACGATTATCTGTTGTTTAAAATAGACGTCCTAAGTACGTTATCTAAGTGAACAAAAGCATAAACATTTCAACTATCAAATCATCAGAACTGCTTAGCCAAGCATAAATATCTCCTGGCTCCAATGTATCCCTTATGGAATTTTTTTTTCCCTATTACTTCGCTCTGCTGTTGTAATGATAGCAGACCCATGCTGAGATAATGAATTTATGGATCTTCTTTTTATATCTTAAGTGCTTTTCATTTCTTAAGAAGTAAAGGTTTATGTCCAGGTAGTGATACATTTTAATACAGTTTAAATACAGGAAAAACAAGATGTTTAGCAAATCAGGATTATAGTAAGTCAGTCATACCATAAAGGAAAAATAAATTGAATTTAGTGAAGGATTCAAGCTTCTCCAATTGGATTGCATTAGAGAAGGTTATTATTCTTTTACATACTTGATGTTATTGGCATTTTTCTCACCCTCACCGGGAAACTGACTTCTCCAAGCCCTATGTTCATCTCCCAAAGAGTCCTTTGGTTTTACAGAGTGAAGAACCCTCCAAGGTTACGTTCAACTCAGTGACTCAACAGCTGGTCTAGAAATTTCCCTTATTTTAGGTTCCATCTTCACAACACACAAGACCACTGACTGACTTGACTCAAAAGGTGACATACCATAGAGGATTACAGAAAAATACAAGAGAAACCAAGTCCTACTCTAGCTTCCTTTGGTGAGATGATTTCTTTCAGATTGGTATCAGATTCCATTTAATACTGTCCATTCTGAGATCTTTCTTTTTCCCTCCACAGAAGGCTTCTCAACTGTCACTCTGACAAGTCGGCCTTTTTCTGATGTCCCTAAGTGCCTGCACTACCAAGGACTCAGATAAGAACTGGAGATGAGTGACTAGGTTAACTGATAAAATTGCTAATTAAAGCCCTGTTTTCAACACTCCTGAAAGAGTAACCAACTGGGCCAAAATTCAGAACACAGAGGAAGTTTTACTTTTAACAGTGTACGCTGCTTGGTAAACAAAAGGCTTTAACAATTTCAAAGAAAGTAATGTCAAGACATTTCCAAAGACATTTTTCCCTCCCAAGAGGTACACAAATGAGACAAGTTAGTCAAAGCTTCATATGGGTTTTCACCCTTATGAACATTGCCGCTTGGCAAGGAAGCACAGAGGCTGATAACTAAACATTTATACACCATTGCACTGACACAGTGAGAGCAACACAAATATAGAAACGTGTTTTTCTTTTAAAAAAAATCTAAGCTAATAATATCTATTTTAAAACTTGTAAGAAATGAAAAAATTGTATTTCTGACTTTCCCAGGCAGATACTGTCAGAGACATAGTATAATGTGGTGATTTAGAGCTTGGACCCAGCAGCCAAAAGCCTGGCTTTGGAACCTATTTCCGCTACATCCTAGCTGGGTCCCCTGGAGCTAGTTATCTACATTCTCTGTGCCTCAGGTGTCCCATGTGGAAAACTGGAATGACAGAAATAATACCCACCTCATAGAGTTGTAATGAGGGTTAAATGAGTTACATCTATCAAGTACTTAGAAGAGTAAAAGACACATAATCACAGAGTGTGTCTTATTATTCTTATGAGTCTATAAACAAAAATGATCTTTAAGATTTAACTCCCTTAAGTGTGCTTGTACTACAATGAAAGAGAGCTAGCGTCTCAGAGCCTTTCTTTTCTTTTTCCATTTTATATTTAAGTTCAGTTAATTAACATAAAATGTATTACTGGTTTAGGTCAGTGATTCATCAGGCTCGTAGAATACTCAGTACTCTCAGAGCCTTTCAACACCATTCCGTACCTGAAATAATCTGATCACTGAATCTTTTTCCATAAAGGGCCCTGATTTGATTTCACACCAAGAATATCCTCATCTAGGGCACCTGGGTGGCTCAGTGGGTTAAAGCCTCTGCCTTCGGCTCAGATCATGATCCCAGGGTCCTGGGATCGAGTCCCGCATCAGGCTCTCTGCTGGGCAGGGAGCCTGCTTCCTCCTCTCTCTTCTCTCTCTGCCTGCCTCTCTGCCTACTTGTAATCCCTCTCTCTGTGTCAAATAAATAAATAAAATCTTAAAAAAAAAAAAAAAGATTGCCTTAAAAAAAAAAAAGAATATCCTCATCTATAAAACGAAGCTCTTGTATGGTTGTTAAACTTTCTTCCCACTCAAATGATCATCAGCCTTAAGCCCGGAACTGCTAACTTCCTTGGCCCACTGGCTGATGACCATCCTCTTGTGACTGTTCTCCCATGTGCTATCAACCCACCAAATCTGAACATCGCCCCCCACTCTGCTGGGAAAAGTCCATGCAGAACTATCTCTTGTGGAGGAATTTTTTTTTTCATTTGTAAAAAGAAACAGGTTCATTTCCGCTGAGGGCTCTATCCTTTGCTGGAACCAGTCAATCCTTCCAGTGACAGACACGTGGTGTGTGGACAGTGTAGGGCAGGAGAGATGGGAGTGTGGATGGGCAGGAGAGGCAAAAACAGGGAAGAAACACAGCCTCCCCGGGTTTTCCCTTGCCTGTTGCCCTGTCTGAGAGAGGAAGCCCATTAAAATGGGACTGTCTTTGATATCACTTCTAATATGGCTGGAAGCAGGACTCGTACAGTTCAAACGTGGGGTGTTTAGACTGTATGAAAACATGAGGCTCGGTAACATCAAAGGCTACTCGTGGGTGGTTTGGGCCAGATGAGGTCACCGCTGCCCTCAACCATAATAGGTGTGGAGACACTGTGTACCTGTGAGGTGGTGGTGTTTGCTTTTTTTCTGCTGATAAATGTGGCGCTGGGAGAAGAGATGCCTTTGTGTGCCTGAGGAATGATCTACTGTAAAAGGTTTAACGGCAGACAGGTATCAGGTTAGGGTTACGGGGGCAACTTTTTGAACGGGGATGTCCTTTGTTCTCCGAGAATAGGCTTCTTACATTGGTGGTGCAAGGACAGACATTGATAAGAAAGGCTTCCTGCGTGACCACCAAATTTTAAAAAAGGCAATATAATTCTGGCAATAGGTCATCTGGATGACATCAAGGGAGGACAGAAAACCTAAGGGTAGGTTAACCTCTTTTCGCTTGTTTGTACTTAAATATCTTTTTCTTACATTTGTTGCACAATATTCATCTTATTAAATATGTTTTTTTATTGCGATAGCATAAAACTGAGGTAAGAAAACTCTGTAGAGTTTCCACTAGCAGGTTCTAAGAAATAACCTATTTACTATTTATTTCTATTACATGTATCTATAATGGCTTTAAAATGTTTTAGTACAACTGTAAAAGGCCTTCGGATTAGGAATATACTCCGTGAAAGAGCCCTCATCAAGGCAGTCCTACCTAATCCCCTTTGAGAGATACAGCCGTATTGTATCCACGGATAATGGGTTAATAAATAAACATTTGGCCTCCAATATCGAGCTCAGACAACAAGGAAAAGAAGCCAAGCAGAAGCCAACGAAAACAGAGGACACAAAGACTGATGGCAGAGAACTGGTTCGGTGGGGGGGGTCCTTCCGCCCCTGCGGCATGGACTTGCTGGCCTAACGCTGTCCCAGGAGCATGGCATTAGGAGCCCCACTTGTAGGAGGTCATTTCCTCCTCACTCAGGCTCTGTTGAACCCTGTCGGGACTCAGACTCACCACCAGGCCTTATGAACTGCCCTGAAATTGTTCACTGATTTAACTCCCCTCATAATTTGCAAATTCTAAAAAGCACGTCGCTTTCTACTTTCTTTTCATCCCACACGCATCTAGGGCAACACTATTTATGAAAGAGACACTTAATCATTATCCCCTGAAGTACAAATGAGGTCTCCACGTGGTGGGAAGGACACAAAGAATATAAAGAAAATATGGTAGTCCACGCCTGGTACTAACCCCTGCTGCATCTTCTCAATGGGCGAAAAACATAAACAGACATTTCATTTCTAACTGCCATGTTATACATTTGCGGGGGGGGGGTCATTTTCTGCTAGACTCAGGTCCAATTTCCATTGTGATTTTTGCCCTCCAGAAATAAACATCGTGGTCAGGATGTCTGCCCAGCATCCTTCTGGCCCAACAAAGCAGTGGTTTCCAATGAAATACAAGTTCTCTTGTGAGACTGTGCGGGCCCCGGTGGCTGCAAACTCATGAACCACAGGTTTTTTAACCAGTGGCGGTGTTTCAAACCGCCTAATTGAATGACAAGTCCCTCAAACAGCTGTCACTTAAGATTCCTGGGTTTTGATGAAAGGCCAGAGTACTTGTAATTACTCCCCTCTAGCACCCTTTTCCTAAACACAGCACACAGCTTTGGCAACGATTTTCAATAAAATGACCAGCCTGAGCATGGGAGAATAAAGCCGACAGCTTACAATCGACAGAGGTTTTTTTTTCCTTTTTTTTTTTAGTTCACAGAAAACCCCCAAGGTCAAAAAATAATTACAACTCTTGAGGTTCCACTAATTTTAATTTTCTATCTCTCACTGGATCCCAAGATTCAATTCCCTGTGGCAACTTTGTTGAATCGCATTTCAAAATTTAGCGTAGTTCACCTGAGAAGAAAATGCTGCTTTGCTCAGTGGAGGAAGTCAGTCCTTGGGATCCATATGCTTCCACTGGGAACTCTGGGGCTAATAAATTCTTTAAGAAAAAATGACTGTAATTGTTGAATTTAAATAATTTAGTTTACCGAACAATTTAACTTAAATAAGATTCCTTCCTCTAAAAGTATATTTATATATTTAATATGATCTTATTTAATATAACTCTCAAGACAACTCATGAGAAATGTCTGTCCGGTGTCATGATGCCCCATTTTACAAATTAAGAAACAGATTCAAACACTTTAATTTCCCAGCCCCGAAGCTGATAGAGTTGGACCTGAAATCCATGGTCCACTGATATCAAACCCAGTAAAGAATCACACATGAACATACAGTCACAACGTCTTACACCTTCGCTTTTTCCTTTTCTTACTATATCCCTCTCAGCTCTCTCCTAATCTGAGCCAGTTATTCACCCTCAGCATCCTCAGGGCAAGCCTCCACCCTTCCCAATTTCTGCCATCCTTTTTTTCCTATTCCACGTGGCCCCTCTCATGCCAACACCTACTCTGCCCAATCTGCCACCTTTGTCCCCCGGCGCTGTAGAAGTTCTGCCCAATCAGGAACAAAATCCTAGCATCTCCGTAGGCTCAGGTTTTTATTTGATTGGTCCTTCTACCTCCTGCTCTTAAATGCAACCAGGCCACCATCTGGGGATACCACAGGCTGATGACTTGAAAACCCCACTTCTGGGGCTCCCTATAAAAGTTCTCCTTTCCTCCCAAACATGGCTCCCATCCACTTTCCTACAATTCCCACTCAATTGCCTTTCCTCTTCTTAAAGGAAACCTCCCACGTATGCCTCCTTTTACTCACCCTCTTTTCCATCAAATACCAGTCTCTAAAATACTCTTGTCTCTGCTCATTACATCTGCCCCTTGCTCAGTCCTCCCTTCCACCTATCCATCAGTAATCACTCTCGGTGATTTCAACATTCCGACTGATGATTCTCACAGGCCAATGTCTACTTCCTCAACTTCTCAACTTCCTCAATTCTAAAGTCCTTTCTTTCAACTTAGCCACACACAACCACATGCTGAGCCGGGAGGACTGGGAGGATATGGATATGCAGAGACTAAGGAAAGAAGCTGTTTTCGAAGAAGTGTGTGAGAAAAGACAAGGAAGTTCAAGTGTATTTAGTATTCTGTGGAAATGGGAAAAATACAGCTTGCCTAAATGATAGAGAAGATAAAAAGTAGAGGGAGATAAGAATCAGAGAATGGTCATCTCTCCGTATTTGGATGTCTTGTCTTCATTACCTCACTGTAAGCTTCTTATTTTTAATCCTCTACATTATCTGGTAAAGTATTTAATAAGTGTCTTCTAGAAACCCAATCATCTGTTATCTAGCAACAAGTACTGTAAATCAGAGACCCTCTACAAGACCTATTTTTCTAATTATCCCCAGCTTACATGATACCCTATGCTTTCAGTGGAATGTTAATTAAATAAGACACACTCTACAAAACTTATTTTTAAGATCAGAGTATATACCCACTAGTCTACTCTTCAGTTATAAATTATTAAACTTGGGATGCCTGGGTGGTTCAGTCGGTTAAGTGGCTGCCTTCAGCTCAGTCATGATCCCAGGGTCCTGGGATCAAGTCCCACATCAGTCTCCTTGCTCAGCGGGGAGCCTGCTTCTCTCTCTCTGCCTCTGCCTGCCACTCTGCCAGCTTACGCTTTCTCCCTCTCTCTCTGACAAATAAATAAATAAAATCTTTAAAAAAAAAAAAAGAAAAAAGAAATTATTAAACTTGCAAAGACTTTTTCTGCTTATAACTCATGGTCTTCACTTTGTATATTACCTACATTCAAAACAAG
Organism: Ailurus styani; assembly: GCA_002007465.1. NCBI lineage: Eukaryota > Metazoa > Chordata > Mammalia > Carnivora > Ailuridae > Ailurus > Ailurus styani. Next base: position 1,933,150 of record LNAC01000198.1, read on the forward strand.
CTACCCCTTACTCTTTACTATATGGTCTGTATCTATTTGAATTTCTCAGCAGTCAATATTCTTTGCTTCAAACTGTGTTATATTGTGTTCTTGAATAATTAGTGAACTTTGGAATTCCCCATGGCCAAATCATTAATGGCTACATCTTGAAATTTAATTTTTTAAGACAAAATAGTCCCTAAACAGTAAATCATGGATGGCACTGCCACCCCAAAGGGTAAGTAGATTAGTATCATGCCAAGACATTTTTCTCTTTCTGGGACATACATACCAGTCCTATTTCTAATATCTTTTTTATCCACACTGCCAAAATGTTCCAATGTTTTAGTTAGGAAGATAAAATGATTCCCCTTATTCTTCCCCACAAAACCAAAGGCTTGTTTTTCCATAATATTTATTACTACAGGAAAAAAAAAAAGGCTTTCTGGACACCACAGCTTACGGAAGTTTCCATCTCGGATAGGTTGCCCGGTGCCACCCAAAATTTAAGGGTGAGTCATCTCCCAACTGTGAGAATAATTTTACTTCCCTGTTGGATATCAATTGGGTAAAATTCTTATGGAATAATATGCATCAAAGTTACAGGATCTCACGGACTCCTTCTGGGAGACAATGTAGGAAATACAGTGGAAAGAGTGCTGGGCCAGGACCCAAAATACATGGCTTCTAGTGAGCTCAGACACATGGCTTCACAAATAAAAATGTTCTGTGGGTACCACTGAGCAGAGCTCTGAAATCATGACTCTGCTGGAAAATTAGGAACACATGACTGCTGTAGCTCTTGCTCTAGTTCTCATGTTTACTGTCTCTGAGACTCTGTATGAATTATGTCACCCTGCCCCTAGCTCATCTGTACAGTGGAAAACACACCTGCCTTACTGAACCCAGAGAACCTGTTATCATAACACAGGAAATGGCGAGTGTCCTCTCTTCCTCTCTCTATGACTGCCCCAGCTCACACTGGCCAAGAAGATTAGTCCATTATTCCACTCCCTGCCCTCTGAAGTAACATATAAAGACCACTTTAGACTAGTTCCACAACCCCTTGTGTCCCTAATCCTCAGCTCTTCACTGGTCCCTCCTCTCTCTTCCCTTACCAATTTTTCATTTGCTCCCTTGCCAATCTGTATCTGAAAGATGAACTGAGTAGCAGCTAGTCTTTCTGATTCGTGGGCATATAAAATGAATAATACCACCAATTGTTCTAACTACTTTCCTTGCTAAAGAGACTCAGCTTTTCACCAAAAATAGGCTGCTCAAAGAAAAACAGTAAATTGACTCAAACTAGACTCATGTTTTTTTGTCCACAATGTTCCCATAAAATTCACAGTCTTCATGTTTCTTTTACAGCATTCAAAACTTTCCCATTCTGAAGGAATACCATGTAGTCATCTGCTTTGTGTAAGTGCCCAAGTTAAAATTGGAGTGTGAGTTTCCTTGGACAATTACTGTTAAAGGTTTGAGAATCAGGCCATCCTCCCTAAGGCAAATGTTGTTCATAGTTAGTCTATATAGGCCTTGAAAGTCTGTTTTAGTAAGTGAACTATTGTTAGTGAGTATTTATTCACTGAGCTCAAGATATTTTGCTATTATAAATGCCTCAAAAACAAGGTTCAAATATCTGATACAGTAAAATTAGACTTATCTTCACACATGATCCTAAGTTCTGATTTTCTCTTTCTGTACTCACTGCTTTGGAAAAGTAATATGATCGCATCTCTTCAACCACTAATACAAATACACAATGGCTTCCAAATATTAGTTTAAAGATCAGCCTTCAGTTACAATTATTAGACAACAATTTTTATGCTTTGCTATCCCTCTTAATATCTCGAATATGAAGTAATTTCTTTCTCCACAGGCCATCAATCCTTAAATTCTCTATGACCTTGAATGATACTATCACCTTAATCCCTGTAGCTCAAATATTATAGTTCCTATTACTTCAGTCTTTGCTCATCTAACTCAAGAAGCAACAATTCCTTGAACTGAGATCAGGTTACATAAAACCTATGGCATCACCCTCAGAATAAAATTTCTTACCATGGCCTACAAACCCAAGAGACCCTATGTGACCTGGATTCTGCCAGCTCCACTGGTCTCATCAACCACTCATTACCCTAACTCTAGTGACACGAGCCTCCTTGCCATTGCTATTACAGTGGATAGTTACCTCCTCCTTGCTGTGCAAGTCTGGGCCACAGTGTCAGCTTCTCAAAGAGAATTTCCGTGACCACCTGGCCTCTTGCCAAGTTACTATCTCATCACCTGATTTTATTTTGTTCAGAGCATTCACTATGCTTATTTGATTATCTCCCCCAATACATACATACATACACACACACACACACCCCACACACACGCACTCGAATGTAATCCACGAGAATGAGGGCTTATCTGTCTTCTTTTCTCAGCTGTTTCCTCACTACCCACTAAATCAAATGACAAACCCCAGGTCCCATTATTCTCGCCCAGGACACCCTGCACTTTGCCTTTCCACTCACTCTTCACACCTACAGTTACTCATTTAGGTTCTGTCTACCACCACAGACTGTAATTCCAGAAAGACTATGAAATGCATCTGTCCCATTCACCACTACTTCTCTACCACCCATATTTCTCCACTACCCAGTGCAGAGACTGACGTAATAGACACTCAATAAATATTTGTGGAAGGAAGGAAGGAAGGAAGGAAGGAAGGAAGGAAGGAAGGAAGGAAGGAAGGAAGGAAGGAAGGAAGGGGGGGAAGGAAGGGAGGAAGGAAAGGACAGGACAGAAGGAGGGAGGGAGGGAAAGAGGAAAGGAAGAAGGAAGGGAGCAAAAGGAGAGAAAAGGGGAACGAATAAGGCTTTAAGATAACCAACCCTCCCAATTTGCCTGGGAATGAGGAATTTCCCAGAACGAGGGACTTTCAGTGCTCAAACCCAGAAACACTCAGGACCAGTTAGTCACATTTGCTTTGAAGGAAACCCTTCCAAGGGTCATGCAGACATGTAAATGTCTGCAGATGAAGTATATATGTTTATCCTGCACGCTTAACAAAACAGTCAGATGTAATTCGTATTGTCTGGTCCAGCAAGGTCCTTTCTAGTTACACTGACCACTTGGAAGAAGTTGCTGAGTCCTTCCACGCCACATACTCACACATAAGGTATCCGGATACCTGCGCACAGTCTGGACCAGGAATGAGCAGCTGACCGAGAGGCGGTCACTGAGAGGCAATCTCATGAGAGAACACAGCTCAGTGTGGGCACTGGGAGAGCACCCTAAAACAGATGATGATGAACCATACCACCCTCTTGGGGAGGAGGTCTGAACTGACATTTACAAAGGGGGGTTAGGAAGAAGTGTCAGGGCAGTAGATGCAAAAAGAGCAAATGATGTCAGCCTAGTGGTGACACACAGAATAAGGAGAAATAAGCTCCCGAATTTCTGAGTTTCAGAGTGTAGGAGTCATTAACTGTATCTAACCCAAAGTACATTACTGTCTCCTTGAGGCCTGACTATTTGGCAGTTGAAACCGTTTCTTGCTTCCTTATTTCCCAGGGTATCGTTACAATAAACCCCATTAAGTAAGGTAATCTGAGCATGTCTCTGTTTCTTACAAGTAAAAAGAACCTAAAAGATCATTATTTCCTCAGTCAACAGGATTATTGGGATAAAAAATGCGAAACAAGACCAAAAAGTCAGAAAGAATAACAATATGCTGACATATAAACCAAATCCCTCGGCTATCAAACTCTAACAAATCCCTAGTGAGAAGAGATGGTGACCAACTAACCCACAGTCTTAGGAGTTACTTAGAACTCTCCCTATGAGTTATAGTTGTTAGTGTGGTTGTGTTTAATAATCACTTGTAGTTTCAATTTACTATTTAAAGAGTCCTTTAAAATCTTGTGTGGACTGGAAACACCTGAATTTGAGTGGGTAAACCACAACAACCTTCTGATAGATAATGTGGACTATAAGCAGAATTAAAGTACTTTGGGAATATGTCCATCCACAGCTGAAGGGAAGAGAGAAGGATGGGGTGATAGAGTTATAATGAATTCCAACAGAAATACAAACTAAATATTTTATGTTATTACAAAAAGATATAAAACACACAAAAAGGAAATAAGAATATAAATCAAATATTCATTTTTTCTTGATTGTATAATTTCCACAGAACTGGGTGACTCATAACCTTATTATCATTTCAAAGTGCTCCCAAAAATTTCAAGTTTTCTCAGCCAACCCAAAATCTTAAAAGAAGGACAACTGGGAAATAGTCCCTAAGAGCAGCTTTCCACTAAGAGTTTAATATAACTCTTACAATTAGATGAGTAGCCTACTGTCAACTTGCAATTGCTCATTTTATTTAGGTTCTGGAGGATACATTTTTTTATAAATTCATCTATAAATATTTTATTTAGTTCTTGGATTCTTAAGGCACATAAAATAAATGAGGGAGAACAGTAATCGAAACAAGAAGGTATGTGGGCTACCATGGAAAACTGTCCAGAACTTAATAATTTTATTATAAAATATGAGTTAATTGCCTTTATATTCCTTTTTTCCTTAAATTCCTCCATACAGATCTAATCATTCATTTCCATGATATTCGCCATAATATTTCCACAAATGGAAAACAATGACTGCCCTAAATCAAATTGTCAGAATCCAATGCAGAAGAGCATCTGAGGAAACAGGGACCCCCTACACTCAGCTGGCAGGAATGTACCCAGATAGCCATCTACTGAGTAACTCAGCAACATGTTATGAAACTAAGTCTGCGCATACTCCATATTCAATAAATCCACTCCCAGGCATATACACCAGAGAAATTCCTATATCACATACAATCATGCTTATTACATCACCATTTATGATATCAAAAGCTTGAAAACAACCTAAATTTCCACCTTATGAAAATAGAGATAAATGTCTCTCATGCACAAAATAGACCACAATACAGCAAGAAAGAAACAACCGAGGTCAATGTGGATAGAGTTAAAATATGTAGTGTTGAGTGGTAGGGCAAAAAAAAAAAAAAAAGGCAAAAAACAGAATATGTGTAGCACAATAGCATTTACATGATTTTTTTAAAAAATCAAAATCATATATATTTTTCATAAATAAACATATTGGTAACTAAAAGTACAAAAGTTGAAACAAATGGTGCAAATCAAATTTATAAGAATGGGGCCAATGAGAGAAAAAGAACAGTGAGTTTGAGACAAGGGATCAAAAGCACACAAATAAAATAAATTAAATAAAAGCAAGACCATGACCTAAAGATAAAATATTGATCCAATTTGCTCCTAAAGTGCCAGCTTGTTGTCTCTCTTTCCACCCCTTCAGTGCACTTCTCAGTCCTTTCATGCATCCACAATGACTCTTTCTTATTTTAAGATTTTTATTCATTTATTTGAGAGAGAGAGAGAGAGAACGAGAGTGCACAAACAGGGGGAGGGGCAGAGGCAAAAAGAAAAGAAGACCCCTGCTAAGCAGGGAGCCCGATGTGAGACTCAATCCCAGGACCCCAGGATCATGACCTGAGCCAAAGGCAGACGCTTAACCAACTGACCCAAATGGCTCAGGTGCCCCAAAATGAACTCTTTGTAACGTCACTAACAATTCTTCTTGCTAAAATGAAAGGATATTTTTGGTTCTTTTTTTAATAAAAACTGTATATATTTAAGGTATAAAACATGATGATTTGAAATACACATATATAGTAAAATGATGACTACAAATTAATCAACATATCATCTCCTCACAGTTACCATTTACCATTTTTTGTGTGTGATGAATGCAGCTGAAATGTAATCTCTTAGCATATTTCCAGTGTTCAATATGCTATTATTAAATACATTCTTCATGCATGTGCATTAGATCTCTAGACTTAATCATCCTACGTAACTGCAAATTTGCACCCTTTGGCCACCATCTTCCCATACATACCCCAGCACCTGGTAACTACCTTTCTACTCTTTGCTTCTCTAAGTTCAACTTATTTTCAGATTCCACATGTAAGTGAGGTCATGAAGTTTTTGTCTTTTTCTGTATGGCTTATTTCACTTAACATAATGTCTATCTATGTTCAACTCCTGCTTTATTTGATTTCTCACAAGCATTTGACAATTCCTTCTCACACACCCTTACTTTGTCTTCCTCAACACCCCAGGCTTCTACTTTGCCCATTATCTCCCTACTCACTTTCTGTTTCAGTTGTTTTGCTGTTTCATCCACTTGAAAATCAACCTGTACAAGTTCTAGTTCCCCCAGGCCTTCCCTAGACATTCCTCTTTCTCTGGACCACACAAAGCATCATCTCAGTTGCCTCTCATTTTTTTAGTGTTGCCCAAATATATTTGTATCTCCAACTAGACCACTCTCTGAACTTCCAGCCATATAAACAACTGCCTTCTTAACATCTCTGAATATTTCAAAGGCCCTCAATCTCAACATATCCAACTCACGCTCTTCCTTAAAATCTAGTTCGTTCCCAATGACCCCATGCAGTGAATGGCACCATCATTCAACCAACTGCTTAAACTAGAAACCAAAAAGTCTTCTCAGACTCCTACTCTCTAATGTCCTCTATACCCAATATCTCACTAGATGTTAACTTTTTTTTAATGTCCTAAATATCTCTTGCATACATACACATCCCACAATCACATTGCTACTGCTTAATTCCAAGCTACTATCATCTCTAACTTGGATCCCTCCAAAAACCTCCTAATTGGTCTTTCTACAACTACTGAAATCTATTCTCCCCCAGGCCACTAATGTGAGCTTTTCCAAATGCAAATCTGATCATGTCAACCCTGGCTAAAAACATTTCAATAATAGCACATTGCTCTAAGGATAAAAATCAACATCATTATGATAGCCTCCACACCTCTGCCTAAAAAGCCTTTTCTATGTCTACAGACTCACCACATACCCCTCTTTCCTTCAGCTGTCATGTTCCACCTTAAGTTCCTCAAACAAGGCATGTTCCTTTCCACCTCAGGGCCTTTGCATACACCATCTCTGCTGCCTGAGATGCTCTTCCTTTTATCTCTCTTATTCTTCAAAACTTAACTCAAATTTTACCCAAGGAAGTCTTCACAAATTGTCCTATTATATGATATCATAGTACTCAGTATTATTCCCTTATAACCCTTACCAACATTTGTCATACATATTTATGTATGCTTATTTTATAGATTTCTCACTCCCCACTACAATTATAAATTTCATAAGAGTAAGAACATGTATGTTTTTCTTATCAATGTATCCCTAATACTTTCTAGCATGGTCCCTGTCATACTAAGTAAATATTTGTTGAATGAGTAAGTAAACCCAAGTATATGATCCCACCCTAGAAAACTATCTTCCAGTCAAATACCATGAAAATCCTAACCCCACTATATTAAGTATTAGCTTCTCTACTAGTGCCACAGAGACTGATAATTAACATCTCAATATCTAGTCTCCCTTCCTATTGAAGCAGAGTCCCAAATTTTTATCCAAGAGTAGGTACCATTATGGTCTGAATGCTTATAGCCCCCCAAAATTTATGTTGAAGCCCTAACCTATAATGTGATAGCATTTGGAAGTGGGATCTTAGGGAGGTAATTAGGTTTAGATGAGATCATGAGGGTACAGCTCCCATGATGGGATTAATGTCTTTCTAAGAAGAGGAAGAGATGAGAGTTTTCTCTTTCTCCCCATTATGTAAGGATGTGGGAGAAGGTGGCCATCTGCAAGCCAGGAAGAAAGTTCTTACCAGGAGCAGAATCTACCAGCGCCTTATCTTTTACTTCCCAGCCTCTAGAACTATAAGAAATAAACGTCTGTGGTTTAAGCCCCCAGTCTACGGTATGTGGTTATAGCAGCCTGAGCTAAGATAGGCACTCAGAAAAAAGAAAGAAAGGAAAGAAGGGAAGAAGCGAGGGAAGGAGGGGAAATGCCAGTGCCCTTGGCATCCCAGTGGAACCACACAAACAAGTCTGAACTAATAGGATGCAAATGCAACTTCATGGTCATGTCCTTAAAGAAAAAGGGAATGCCCTCCTTCTCCCCTTTCCTCCTTTCTCCTTCATGCTGCCAGAACAAGGTGGTGAGCTCAAAATGGAATAACAACAAAGGAAAACCCAGGCCTCTGATGACTCTCTATGCAGAGTCACCAGAGCTGCCCACACTCATAGGAGCAAGAGAAGGAAAATTTTACCTTGTTTAAAGTCTTGTTGTTTACAACTCCATTACAAGCAACTAAACCAACATCTAATCGATACATTCTACTAATTAACATATTCACTATGTGAGTATTTCTTGGAAGAGTGACACAAAAAATTGTCACATAAATTCCTCCTGACCAGTAGGGCTGTGCCCAGAAGAAGGTTCAGAAAGAAAAAAAAAAAAAAAAGGAAATCTAGATTCAGGAAAAAAGACATACAGAGGAGGAAAAAAAAAAATCTACGATTTTTTTTCAGACCTATCCAAGTCAACCATATGCCCAGCTTATGGCTGAGCTATGTTACCCAAATATTTCACCAAGCACCCCACCATCCCAATCTGACCTCCAAGCTCTTTTAAAGCCCTCGAGGTCCTTAAAGAATCCATCTGTCTCCAGCTGTGGTCAGTTCACTTTGCATCCACCCCCCTTTTCCCCCTTCCTCATCACCCTTGCAGCTTACCAAACCTGAGATTCCAACTGCACACTCATTTTAGACAAGAGTCACTGGAAGGAAGGGGAGGGGAAGGGAGGGGAGGGTAGTGGAAGAGGAGAGAAGGACAGGAGGAGGGGAGAAAAAAATCTCTAATTTAACCCAAATACAAGCCCCATAAATCCATGCCACCCCACGCCACCACCTGCCCTCCAGAGATCATTTACACATCCATTGTGAAAACTGCTGCCAGGCACAGGCTGTGATCCCTGCCACAGTAAACTCACTGGTCTTCCCTGGAAAACTCAAGGTTTTCCCTGCACCTGCTCAAGCCAAGTAGAAAGTATCCCTGACTGACTGTGACTTCATTTACCTGTTTGCTCTGCTTGCTTATCTTTCTCTCAATATTTCTGTTATCTCAATTCCAAGTCATTTGCTCAGGGATTAAGCAAAAGACAGAGTAAGATTCCCCAGAAAACCAGGGCATGTCACTGATATATCTATATATTACCACTCCTAAAAAATCAGTTAGTTTTTTTTTAATCTTTCTACAAAGGTAAAAAAAAACAGAATCAATGAGAGAAGCTACAAAAGAATGGTGTAAATACATTTGTGTATTTTTTTGTTACTGGTTAATCTTTATATGTAAATGTCAAAGGTTTTGAAATTAAAATAATCATAGAACGAACAGAGGAAAAATGAGGATGTCTGAATGATAAATCAAGTAAATCTTATATTCCTCATCACTGCTACAGCATTTTATTAACTCTATATCACATTGCTCATATATATGATTTAATATAGAAAGAAAGCATTGTCTGCCCAAACATAGCTTTCTCCACCATCACCGACTGGCAAAGAACCCAATATTTCACAACAAGACATTAATTTATTTAGCTTAAACTGACTGCATTTTCAAGAGATCCCTACCAAAATTATTCCACTTGCATATCATTTTATGTGCAAAAAGTAATTTTATTTCATCCTCACTGCAAACCAGTGAAGCAGACACCACTGACCTCATTTAAAAATAAAATAAAGAAAAGAAAAGAAAGTAAAGTCATCTAGTTTGTAAAGGCTGAATGAGAATTCAGACTCCAATACTGAGTTCCATGTTCCTCCTGCATTTCACGCTGTCCACTCTGAACACATGCAGGCAGGCCAGAGCTTGGCAATCACGTCCTCCTTTCCACATGCCAGAATCAGAAAAGCCAACTCAAGTTTTCTTGCAGAGCAGAGAACATTGCAACTGTAATCACATAACAGGGCCCACTTATGTATTTCCAGTTGCCCCCTGCTCCAGAAATACCTTATCCTTATGTTTCTATACAAATGTTATCTTCCTATTTGCCAGAAAACATGATGATAACAATGACAGAGAGTTACAGGGCTTAACTGACACTTAATGAATTCTTCTTTCATAGGCGTCCAGCCAAGTTTTCAACAAACCATGCAGCTCTCAATATAACTGGTATTTCCTCCATTCTGAAATAAGCTCACTCCTAACGGGTAGGGCTAACCCTTTGTCCCCTTAAATGAATGCAAAGTGCCTAATTTTCCAAAGGCCAGAAAGCCAAGGCTGGCAAGGTCCTTATGCAACATAAATCGATAACATTTCTTAATTATAGGAATTCAGACATATTTTAAATAGACAAATCAAAACAAACTATTTCTCCTTTATACCTTGCTGGTGAGGTCATTTTAAAATATAAGAAATAATAAGAAATATAAGAAAACAATAGGCATTTGTTACCATCTGTATATAGAAGATAAAAGTTCAATTCAACAGGGAAAGGCAATGAGGAGGCACACATAATTCTACTTCAGGCAAATAACTCTTAATCTTTAAAAGAGAGAGAGAGAGAGAGAGAGAGAGGAGTCCTTCAGGCAAGAAAGAGGAAAAGTCATTTTGCACAGGACAGATAGCACATAGGAAGGCACAGGGGTGCAGTTAAGGAACATAAAACTGACTGGTTATTCCAGGCAACCACTGGGGGAAATGCCCACAACAAGAATGGAAAGGTAAGTATTTGACCCTTAACTGCTAGCTGCCTAGATAGGTTAGGCCCACTTCAAGGTGTTCAAACTCTGTCATTCCTTAAACTGGAGCCACCACCTGCAAATTATGAACCCAGAACTTGACAAGCTAATGCTGGGATCTGATTGACCAGCCCGTGCTGCACGCATCACTAGGCATTCTCCTCCTCTCCACCTGCTTCTGAGGGAAGTACTGTAACTCCCATTTCACCAGTGAGTGAACTGAGAGGAAAAAAAAAGCTAAACAACTACCCAAACTTCTACATTAGCGATAGAACCAAGAACACAACCAGTAACTCAGTCTAACACCCAACTCCAGTGAAATTTCCATACACCACATGGAAATAATAGCTTCTGAGAACTGTACCTATATTTGTTCTCTTCTACTTATCTTACAAAATAATTTCAAATGCATTATCTGGATCAATCGCCATAAAAACCCTATTAAGAAAATTTAAGGCTCAGAGAGTGATCCCAAGTGCTTAAGTGGTGAATCGGGGACTAAAGATACTCCAGAATGTAATCTTTTGGCTAAACCATTATTCTCCTAGTAAAATCTAGAGATTAATGTTTACGAAAGAACTAAATTCGTTGAGGGAAAACTGGGAATGAAGTTACTGAACAATCCGATTCTGTGGATGAAGGAACAGACTCGCTGGTCTGGATTTTGCTCTTCTCCACTGAGACTACTCTTGGGGTCACCCTAATTCTTCGCTGCATAGAAGTTATGGGAGTGGGCGCGCTTCAAACCCCTTCTGGTTGGCCGCTGGCTGATTCGGATTGCTTTTTGCTCAAATGAACTTTCCGTGTTTTCACGCCTCGGTTTATCTTTTCCCAGTTCCGGTGTCACCGGAAGGACCGGAAGGACACCCCACCAGCGCCCGGGACCTGCGAGCAAGCAAGCCTGGGTACCTGCGGAGCCCCTCGAGCCGGCCGCTTTCTCGATGCCGCTGGAGGGGGTGGCGTCAGTGCCTGCTGGACCCTGGCTGGACCCTGGCTGGACCCTGCATCTGGTGCCACAGCTCTCGCACTGAGAACCTTCAGACTTCCCTCGAGAGCAGTTTCTTCCTCCCGGGAGCCCGGAACCAGCCTGAACCGGCTGGGTCTGACTTAAAAACCGGGCTGGGTCCGGAGTCCGGCTGAGCCCGGGATTGGACCGGGTCTGACCTAAAAACCGGACTGATTCTCATTTAAGCCGAACTGGGTCCAACTTAAGCTGAACTGGGTTCCGTGTGAGGCCTCAGGTGAATAAAATTTTGTTTTAAGGCTAAACAAGTAGGTTAACCTTACCAAAGGTGATCTTGAATCACAGTGGCCGCTGTGGAGGACTTTGAACCAGCTGATCTGTTTCTGAGGCGCCTTAGAGAAAAAGAAGTCTCGGCCAGGTGGTTCGCTATGAAGACTGGAGGGAACAATTATCTTTTCTCCTCTACAGTTTCTGGTGACCAGGGTGAGACCTGCTGGAGCAGTCCATCCGCTCTGGAGAATGCAGACGGCCTCCTAGGAAAATGGGCAGAAGCCAGCTAAGGGCAAGAATTCTTAGCGGAATCGGCTCTCTCCCAACTCTTCATCCGTGGTGCCTGGTCAAGAAAGGAAGGTGGAACTTCCCGCTGTCCCTTCCTTTCCAAATTCAGATTGGCAGGAAAGAAGCATCAGTTATCAATCCTTTCTCGCCCGGGGACAGCTATTGCCTTCTTGTTTGTCTCATTTGTGTCCCATGAACTTGGCTTGGCAATCCTCAGCTCGGGAGCCCCCAAAATATGGCCAGACAGAAATGTAGGTTGCACCTCATTTGCAGCTAGCTGTGGTATTACCAAAATGAATTTGGAAAGAACTCTAGAGAGTTGACGGTGTTGACTCTCTCCTTCCTGTAAGACTTTCTAGCCATGGCTCCAATAACATTCTTCTGAATTTTCCCTAACCCTTTCCATTGCTCCTTCTTAGTCCTTAACATTTCCTCTTCCTTAAACTACCCATCAGTGTTGTCTCCCAGATACAATCCCTTTTCTCCTCTCTCCCTACTTTATATACTCTCCCCAGGTAACCTCATATACAACCAAGCCTTCACGGGCTATTAATTTTATTGACTTTGAAATCCATCAGTCAAGACCTCTTATCTGGATATCCTGATGCATATTTCCAAATATATATCTCACACACATGTTCAGAACTGAACCCTTCATCTGGCCACCAAACTTATTTTCATGTATACCTGTCTTGATGAACACCAGTTGCCTAAGCCAGAAATTTTGGAATGCTCAAGCCACTATTTCACTTACCCTCAACCCCATTTCAAATTATTCCACAAGTTCTACACATTCTTCCCCCTGGATATTCCTGAAATTTGTCCCATTCTCTCTGTTTCTACTGGCACCACCTCATAATCTGGTTTTGCCCACTTAGTGATCTCCAGCTTAAATCCCTGGAGACACAGTCTTACCCTTTCCAATATACCTCCCACTCAAATCATCCTCAAACTGTGGTCCCCAGTCTGGTGACAGTCTGCAAACTACTTGTCTCCTGCCCACAAGGAGATAAGGAGCTTGCAGCAGAAGGTCACTAAAGCACACAGCTTAGTTCAGCTGACATTTGTTCAGTTTTGTTTTGGTACTCCTTCTTTTTCAATGAAGGAAGCAAGGCATTGCTCTGAATGCTGTGTCATAAGTTCATCTATTTGGGGACTTAGGACCAATAGTTCATAGACCAGCTACGCTGAGCAGGACAGCTAAGGCTGCACCATCTCTGGAGGAATCCCATGCTCTAGTCTGATTGTGCATGCCCAGGTCAAGCCACATGGTTCTCACCCAACTTCGGAGTTTTCCCTGACCCTCTTTACCTGGGCTGAGCCAGGAAAACCCTTTGTACTATGTGCTTACAGCAATATGAACATCCATCATATTACTCTAGAAATTTTTCTCATCTATTTCCCGCCATGTTCCATGAATTTTAGCTGAATAAATTATTAAATAAATGGATGAATGATTTATACAGGAAAAAGTCCTACAGAATCAGATGTGATCCATTTCCGGCCCACAGGCTTTTAATTAAAACATGTTAAGAATGTACATATTTTAAAACAGTTTATTGGTTTATTCAAGATTACTTTAGTCATATGACACACCATATACCTGATACAGAAATTTTTTCTATAAGTTTATACAGGAAGAAATTCTGACCTACTACTACTCTCTTTGGCAGCAATTTCTGTAGACAATTTGCTGTCCAAATCGGATTTGGCACCCGAGATCCATTTCTACATCTACTTGGCCCAAAGCTTGCTGTACATATCACTTGAAACCTAGTTTTTCAAGACATTATGCTGTTTTTAAAATTGTATGAGCACGTATTTTAGTCCCATGATAGGCAAATATGTGTGCGTGCTACATTCTTGAAGGCGCGAGAAAAGTGATTTATGTAAAAACACATACACACACACACAAAACAAATACATCCAACCATCCTGTACAATGAGAAATATGAATATTTTCAAAGCAACAGCTTGGAAATATACTTGGAGATATACTTCCCTATTTATAGTTGCAGCTGCTTAAGCAACTGGCCGCCACCTTCAATTATTCACACCTATGACCTACAATTCTCTCTGATGTGTAGATAGTGTAAAAAAAAAAAACCCATTAAAAAAACCTATTTTTTCTGTCCTCCCCCCCCCCAACACCTCAACTGTGGACTGTAAATGAAATCTCAAAAACTACAATTCAGCTTGACCTGTTCACCAAACTTTAGGCCTATGCAGTAGAAAATGTGTATCTGGGGTAAAAGTTTGACATGGGGAAGCTGCATTGCTTTCTAATTCCTCACTGATGAGATCTTCACAAATAGTATTGTGATTTGTTTGAAAGGCTGCAGATGTCCTGATGGTCAAATGTCTTTCAATACTATTGTAAGTGGGGGAATGCATTATTTAATATTTCTGGTTTAGGATAATTTACTATTTTTTCACTATCTGGGGCCCTGGTCATCTCCAAAACAAAAGTTAACTATTTTATTAATTGAATTTTAAATCACATTTCTTTCATATTTTAAGAGTTCAGAAACTGGGATGTGCCTGAAAGTCAGTGTGCATGTAAATGTGGCAGTTTTCTTCTTTCCCCCACTAAGTAGTTGTTACCCTGGTGATACGCCTAGTAACTGATGATATCTTAAACTTGTTGAAAAGTCATCATAAATTCATAAAGATGCAGCAATTAGTGGTTATTGAAAAACAAATACACTAATGTCAAGTAACTTCTTTTTTAATCACCTTCATAAAAGCATCCAAGTTACTGTTCAATGATGCCATATTCATTTCCACTCATGCAATACATGAAATCCACATCATTACAGTGAGTCTTTCAGGAGGAAGTATGAGGCTTCCTTGCTTTGTAAATACTTAACCTAGTATATACGAGCTTATGGTGGGCTCTAAAAATACCTCTGAATGAAGGAGTGAGTATAATTATTGTGCACTGGAAAATCACAGTGGATGTCTAAGCTCAGCCCCACCTCTAAGCCAGGATTCAACAGAATTACAAGACTCCCAGAATCTCACAGAATATTCCTTCCAACTGTTACAAAATTCCCCACCTGGCATTTGGTCTTTAGAGTCCTTATCAGGACCAGAGATCAGGGGGAAAAAAGAAAAAAATTAGGAGACTTCCCTTTTGTAAGTCCTAGATTTCTGTTGCACAGATCCAGGGACAGAAGAAAGAACAGTTTTGTTTTTATTTTTATATTTTCTCTTTCCATACCCTTCATCTTAAAAGGAAATGAAGAATTGCCTTATCTTACCAATAACTTTGAGGAGACTGAATCTCATAATTAACATGAGCTGTCTAAATTCATGCAGCTTCTGAGTGGCAGACCTGGATTCCACCCATGCCTATTGACTCCAAGAACAGTATTGTCTCCACTGCCATTAGTTCTGCCAAAAGAATCACCTTTTTAGGCAAGGGGTTGCAAATTCCTCCAGCTCAGTAGCAGGTCAATCTTGATGTGATGCTCTACCCAGAATCTCCCTAAAGCTCAAGGAAGTCATGGTCTTTATCCTACCCAAGGTAGAATAATTACTTGTCTCATCAAAGCTAATAGGGCAGGTTATGCCATATTTGCTGTCAACTCCATTTAAAAATTCTTTTCCTTTTTTTCACAATGTACCCATAGCTTCTCCCCATGGATTTTCCTTACCATCTCTCTAGGGCTGGTTGCAGCCACCTCTAAGACTTTATATCTTAAAAATTTTGAAAAAAGTCTTCACTTTATTTATATTAGCTTCTTGCAAGATATTTACTTTGGCCATGTAAATTCCATTATCATTTTATACTGCTTTAGCTTCATTCTATAATTGTTCCCTGCCTTCATCTGAAATTTCTAGTTTATTAGTCTCACATTTATTTTTTAATTTCCCTGTATTATAATATGTGTTTAGTCACTTTAAAATTTGAAAAAACAAAATTAACAAATATTATTGGTGGCCATGTCTTTTTACTTTCAATTCTGTCCTTCTGAGCCTTCTGCCTTGACTTTATATCTAAGTATCACCTTTCTTTTTAGCATTTTCCCTGCTTTAATTTGGCAATCATCAGCCTAAATTTTACTTTTCTAGGTCTCACTTGATTCTCAATTACAATCTAACTGAATTATGATGGCTATCACTCCGCTAAGCAGTCCCTTATGTCTACATCGCCAACCATTTCCTCTGTGTTACTCAAAAGACAGACATAAATCATTTCCTTTCTTGTTTGTTCCTTTAAAGTCCATATTGGGTAACCAAGCAGTTCTCTGCCGTGTACACAAATGTGGAGTTAAACTGATTTCTTTTAACATCCTGTGGGCCAGTTATGTCCAAATGGGTGAACACTTCCATAACCCCTGATTTATTCTTTTCATATATGCTTTCCTTGTTTTTCCATTCCCTCAGACAGCATTAGCCACATTCCTCATATCAGTTTACCCTATGACTAAATTTAATTTTGAGTTGCTTAACAATGATACTACAGTTCTTTAAAGGTCTTCTCACTTTCTCAATTACTCCCAAACTTCATTTAGTTAGAAATTTGTACCTCCAAATTGGGTGAAATAGTCACATCTTGTTACATAGGAACAGCAGGAGCATGCACACACAGTAAAGTGTAGATGAATCTGAAAAACTGTAAGCTTTCATCAGGCTGTGTATACAAATGAAATCTCTAAAGCATCTGAAATGTCTGAAAACAGTTTCTTTTCATAAATTGTCTGTGGATGGGAATCAGGAGTCCTGGGCTGTCATCCTGTCTCCATTATTAATTACTGCATGACTTTGAGACAGTTTCTTAAATTCTCTGTCTTATTCTGGAAATATGACTCTCATTGTGATGCAATTAAGGCCAATAATTTACTCAGCAACCATTCTCTCAGAGACTGTGCAATGTCAGCTTAAGTCAGTCTTAAACCACATCATCACAAATTCTGAATAAATTAAATCTGAATTAATGAGTTTGAACTATATTTTTTTAATTTTGAGAACTGGTGGCACAGGACTCATTTATTAAGCCAATTATGAAGACCATTACTTTAAAGAAAATAGAAAAAGAGATCATACACATCTCCAGCAGCCAAATGAAGAGGAAGGAGAAAGAATATGGATGAGTCCAACCAGTGGGCAATCGAAAAACATATTTTCTATAGATTGAAGTGCAAGACCCAAAAACAGAATGTAAGTAGGGAAATAAAAATAATAGAGAATATCCTTTTTTCCAGACTTATTGAGACATAATTCACAAATAAAATTGTATAATTTAGGGTGTACAATGTGCTGATTTGATATACATATACACTGTGAAATGATTCCCAATATTGAGTTAATATATATAGATAGATAGATATAGATATAGATATAGATATATAGATATATATCTTCACAGAGTTCTTTGTTTTTTTTTTTTGTTGTTGTTGTTGTTTTGGTGAGGACACTCAAGATCCTCTCTCTTGGCCGATTTCAAATATACAAAACCGTGTTATTAACTACAGCACCAGGCTATACGTTAGATCCCCCTATTCATTTTATAAGCTGAAAGTTTGTACCCTTTAAACAAGATCTCCCTGTTTCCCCCACACCTCAGCCCATGATAACCAGCATTCTGCTCTCTGTTTCTATGAGTTCAGCTTTTTATTTTTTTTTAATTTTATTTATTTATTTGACAGAGAGAGAGAGTACAAGCAGGCAGAGCAGCAGGCGGAGGGAGAGGGAGAAGCAGGCTCCCCACTGAGCAGAGAACCCAATGCGAGCCTCGATCCCAGGACCCCAGGATCAGGACCTGAGCTGAAGGCAGACACCCCACCAACTGAGCCACCCAGATGCCCCTGAATTCAACTTTTTCGAAATCCATATGTATGTGAGATCATACAGTGTTGACTGTTGTGCCCTCACCACATCCTGGCACAAACACGTAAGTACATCACAAAAATTCTGTTGTGTACTTTTGAATTAGAATGAGTGCTGCTGATGAAACCAGGTAATTGAAGCTGTATGGCTGGTAGGCTAATTTTGCGGTTAATATTTTGTTATGTCTCCAGGGGATCTAGCATTCTTAGTATACAGAGGACAAGATCTCACCAAAGACTGAGATGATTTCATTCTGTCAATCATTAAAATCTCACCAATACCAGACCCTAGAATTAGTACATACTACAAACAGAAAATGGAATCATAAGAAAAGCTTAGGACTTCCTTTGGATCTCTTCCACAAGAGTACAAGATGACAAGCAGGTTATTCTTATGTGACTCGAGTCAGAGCTTTAAGGAGAGAGCAGCAAATGCAGGGAATCAACAGAAGTTGGCACCAGGGTTCAGAGTAAGAGAAATTTGAAGAGATGGTGAACTTGGGCTAGGAGGAAGGGAAAGAGTGGACCACTTGCTTTTATAAGGTTTAGGAAACAAGATAATTCTTCCAGTGTTTTATGAAAACTAGCTTTAATTTTAAATAAATGCCATGAAAAAAATCACTGTTAGAAGAAAATAATTTTGATTTAAAAAGCATGAGCTTCCAAATAATTTAAGCAAAATTTTTTAAATATCTGATTTTGAAGGATAGGAAACTTGAGATCCCAATTTGCCACCAACATTGTAAATTATATATATGAAATGTCAGACCCACTCAACTGCTGATTATGCAGAAAGCTCATTGATTGATACATTATAGTGATCAAAACCACCCTATGGAATAGATTTTGTCCTAAAAAAAATATTTGGACACAGTCACAAAAATGATAAAGCAGAGTTTTTGATATGGGATTTATTTTAATTTCAGTCCCCTACATATCAATGAACTACTAGTTTAATATTTATAAATAGATAAGAGGTAGATGGAGAGTGAGTGAACAGATGAATAGGTCAAAAGAGAAATAACCTCTGAAGGAGAATATCTTTTTTATTGTGGTGAAAACAAACAAACAAACAAACATGAAATCTACCTTCTTAACAAATTTTTAAGTGTACATTACAATATTTTTAAATATAAATCTCATGTTGTACAGGAGATCTTCAAAGAGAATTGTCTTTAACATAGAGTGAACTCTTGTACAACCAAGTGTATACGTTTAATAAGAAAAACTCTGGAAGTTAAGAAATTCAATTCTAAAGCAGAAGAGCTCTTTTTTTTAACCTTGTAACATTGTTGAAAGTTACCCAAAACTCTCTAACTAGTGGAGATTTTATATATATGTATAAAAACTGTATGGATAGTCGACTAATTTTATATTTAACATTTTATTATATTATTTTTATATATTTATATGCTTTATATATACATTTGTGTGTATATATATATATAGAGAGAGAGAGAGAGACATATACACACACATACACACACACACACACACACATATCTTTTTCCTTGAAGCAAAATAAAATACATTATTAAAGACCAATCTGACACAGGGTAAAAATTGCAATCTGATTTCATACAATTCATTTGGAATTCCAAATCAGTACATGTGGGTTGAAGACATTTTGAAAAGGGTTTTTTTTTTCCCCAAGTGGAATAACAGTGCATTATTAACAATACCAAGTTCATTCATTGCAAAAAGTTCATCTTTTAATATACTTTGTTCCAAATCTTATTTTAATCTCTGAAAGAGTCAGCCCTTTGCTCTGAGAATGAAAACATCTTTCTTAGAAAACAAATGGTAAATGATGTGAATATTTTACAGGTTTAGTACCAGTATTTCTTGCTATTCTTCCAGATCTTTTCACTTTTAAAATGTGTTATTTTGAAACATTTGTTTTCACTGATCTAAATCTACATTTTAGCTACATTTAGCTCACATTGTGACATAAGAGTTAGTTTCAATATTCATTAATCTTTAAGGCATCAAGTAACTCCATTGTCCATGTCCCCTCACAAGAAATCCCTAGATGAGAAGGTTCAAAGCTAATTTTGCCACCACCATAACTCCAAATATTATGGATTCCTGTTTTCAGTTAGCTTCACATTAGAACACAAACTCTTCTGGGAGTAAGTTTCAATCTCAGAGAGAACCTATAATATTGATAAGCTGTAAGCTGCTTTACTGATTTGATCCCTAATGACCATTTAATGCACTCAAGAGTCACATATTAAGAGATTCACTATCAAATAAAACTGTCCCAAAGTCCCTAGATGAATTTCAGACCTTGACTACTTCAGACTAATTAAATGGAAAGAAGGGAGCTAGCAATTTCAGAAATTGAGCTTGCTAGACAGTCTTAAATAGATATAAAATGATCTCATTATAAATTTCCAACCATAGGTATATAGACTCTAGGGATTTCAAAACAATTTGAAGCACCCTATCCTGAATCTGCTTTTGTAATAAGAAAATTGTATTTTTGATTCACTGCTCACTGTACCCTATAAATCATGCAGATTTGAGATTTTAGGGAATAAAATCTACCTCATTGATTATCAATACAGTATTCAATTTGCAATAGAATTTTGCCTTTCTGCACATACTTCTTTCAAAGAAACAATTACACATTTGGGAATAAGAAATTGGTCCTTTATACTCACTTGACCTTCTCTAAGAGATTCTGGCAGGTAGCCAGTAAGAATTAAGTGGTAACCCACAATTTCTATCTGCAAATTTCTGAGTTCATTTAGCTTGTTCTTATCTTCTCTCTTGAATGAAATTTTTAAAAAGCATAAAGTGCAAGGATAATTAAAGCCAAGTCAAAGACCAAATAGAATAAAAGGATGATTTTTTTTCAGTATATTTAGGTATATCATTTAGTTATTCATTCATTTATCAAATAAGGTACTCTTCTAGGTATTCACAACAAAGGGTATACAAGGCAATATTGTAATCCCACTCTAATTGAGCTTCTATTCTAGTAGGGAAGAACAGTAAGTAAACAAATAAATGAACAAGAGAACTCCACAGATAAAATAGTTCTAATTTTTTAGAGTATCAATGCCAATAAACATATATAATAAACATAGATACACATATAAACATGTATAATGACAAACAGAAGCTTGTCAGAAGCTTAACATCTGCCATCCTAAATAACTAGGATGGCATTTCCATCAAGCATTTGTAACCAAGGAAATGATGCTGATTCTCAGAACAAAGATGTTTAAGGAACACTTCTCAGAAAATTATGTTTAAAAAGAAGAAGAAAAAGTAAAAATGATAATCTTTCTCCTTATCATTCAGTTCTTTGGATGATACTTTAAACATATATGCCTATTATAACACTTACCAATGAGACAGTGACAATAGCTAATGATGGAATTATCAGAGCTGCCTGAAACCCAACTAAATAGATTATTAACCTTCTCATCATTTGCTAACAACTAAAGGGACAACCCTAATGCAACTCAAGCAGATGAGTAAGAAAGTGGCCAGATGCCATTTGAATGACAGTCTTCTATTCCGTGATATGTTGGAATTAGCTTATACCCCACTCATGAAAGCCAATAATTAAAATTTCCAGAAGTTGGTCATCTGATGACATCATGTTGGCTATAGAGAGTGTGTTTATCACAGAAACTGACAAACACTAAAAGTCAGTCACAGAAGTCAGTCAGGTTTTTGGTTTTTGTTTTTTTAAAATCCAGTAGCAAAATAGTTCCACTTCTTCCAGTTATAATAATAATAATAAATAATAATTAAAAGCCACCATTTTTCAAGTCTATCTTGAAAATTCAGCATGTTTAGGATATATCAAGTGATGTGCTAAATATACAACCTAATTTAACCCCAATAATCATTAACTCCATTTTACTGAACCCAGTAAGATTAAGTAAACCCTGAACACTGAAACCCAGGAAGATTAAGTAAAATTGCTAGTATTGCACAGCTAGCTAATGATGGAGCCAAGTATCAAACCTGTGGGTTCTAGAGCCCCTACTCTAAAGCCAAACAATAAACTGAGGGAGTCACTTGGATCAGGCTCTAGGGAGAAATAGCCACTAACTCCTTTTCCTGACCTTATTCCAGGGGTCGATACTGTACCCTCAAAGACATCATAGACATTGTTGATTATTTATCCAAAATCCACCTTCCCACATACACATACTCTTCTTTGTTAGTTTGTAGAATCCTACCCAATGTCAACATTGTTGATTGACAAAATTGTTGAATGACAATATTCTCAAGGAAGAGGTTCAAAATATTTTTAGGTACTCTTGCTTTATAACGCAGCTCATTTCTCCTCTTCCCATAAACCTTCAGTAAAAACCTATTAACTTTCAGTACTTCTGGAATCATATTTAATTGTGTGTGGTTTTCTTTACTATGGCAACCTATTACATTGGCTAAATAGTTGATGTAGGAAAAATCAGAGACTGCTGAAAAGGTCTGTAACGTACAAAATTTACATTAGTCAAAAGTAATAACCTTGTTGTTTGAAACCAGCGTTAGGAATTGTTAATTCTGCTCATAGCAAATCTGTAAGAAGAAAAATAAACCTACAAGGTCTGGAAGAGAGAGAATAGGTCAAGAAATAAGAATATATCACTAAGACCTGGTCCAAATGCCTTAGTGGGCTAACCAATAGATAGATTTCCTACCTAGAAAATATCTATTTATAATATTAATAACTATTATTACATATCTCTCTGACCCAGTATGGCATTAGCCTCTTTCACACATTATCCCCTCCGTGATGCTTGTTTCCCTCAGGTCGTACTATTACTAATTATCTATATATTACTATAGCAACATTTAACTACATTCTGAAGTACATGGTTTAACCTTTGAACCCTTGAGCATACTGAAAACAACCTTACCAGCTGTTGCATCTTGATGCTTCTATTTTTAAAATATTGGAAACTATGACCAAAAGAAACAGCTTGTTAACTCAATCTCAAAAAGAAAAGTTAAGATTATGATTATTATACATCATTTGATACAGGAGCCTATTTATAAATTTGCATTTTAAGATCATCCCCATGTATAGTAACATGAATATTTTATTGATGATATGTTAAGAGAAATCAGAGCCTTCTAATATAATAGTATTCTTCAGAATGATGACTAAATTTCATACATACAGTTAAGAATCACATAGATGACATTGACTTAAATGACAAAATCCAACTTCCCTCTTACAACCTTAAAATGAAAAACATTTGCTCACCGGTACAAATTGCATTTAGTAAGATTCTAATAAGAAGCAAAATAGAGTCATATTAAGCTATTAAAAGTTAATAATTTGTTTTAAATTAGTTTATTGGATTAAATAATCAGAACTAATAGAACCATAGCAATCAGAGAACAAGGCAGGCATATTTTTATGGAACAAGAAAATTTTAGCTACCTCATACCAGCCTCATAAGTTGGATATCCCTAGAGACACTCACAAGCAGCACAATTATTTTGAAAAAGTATAAATGCCAAACTGATATTTCAATTACCTATATTTTTACATCAAGCTAAACTTCATAGTTTCTTCCTGTCATAAAAAAAAATGTTTTCTCTGACTACCTTTTTCCTTATGAATAGGGTTCGTAATTATTTCTAATATTTCATGTTGGTTATCTGGTGTATCAAAGAAATCTTTCAAAAAGAGATGCCTAAATGCCTCTTTGAGAATGTTATTTTAAAATATTAGCATGGATTGTCTCTGGGTAATTTTTCTTCCTTCCACCTCTATTATATACTTCTCTAAAATCTCCATAATTTCCAAATTAAATTTTAAAATACCTTTTAAAAAACAATTTATTAGGGGAAATAATGTTCCTTTTGCGTGTATTTCTCTGCCCATTTGTTTAGATACAGAAGACTGCTGCAAGATTTAAAAATACAGATTCACTAGTAAAAATCAAATTTGCAAAGCACTCCACTGAGACATTGCTTATGCATTAATTTTTTAGAACTGTTTAATATACTTTCATTTGACAATTTATTCCTAAAGCCTTACTGCTGTATTCATGACAATATTCCTTTTATCCTAAAGTTTATCTCTTTCACTTTGCAAAGAGTTTCCCCACTTTTAACACACTAAATGTAGAAATGCAGTAAACCTGTCACTGCCTACTAACCCACACCCACCTCCATTCCACCCACTCCAAGCCGGGGCCCCACTGAGACTGGTCTTAATCTTCCTAGTCCATCTTCATAATCTGTTCCCTCCCCAAGTTCATTCCTCTTAACTGACATAATTTCTCCCTCTCCTTCCCACCATCATCTCCAACAATGTGACAGACCTCCTGAGGCTCAGAATTGACCATGGAACCATTTGGATTTGGGACAATGAGATAAGATTTTCTGTCTGTTTCCAAAATACTTTCAGCAAGTTATATATTAAATTTTCCATGGGCTCTTAAATGTCAGTGGAATGATATAGAATCAGTGGCCACAAAAAGAAACAGGAGATTCATCCAGATACAGGTAACATTCTGGCACTATCTTTATTTAGCATCCAAAGACCATGAACACCAATGTCCCATAGTTTACCATCCATTAGCATATTCCATCACTAATCAATATCCTTCAAATTCTTTCATTTTCTTTTTTTTTTTTTTAGATTTTATTTATTTATTTGTCAGAGAGAGAGAGAACAAAAGCATGCAGAGTGGCAGGCAAAGGCAGAGGAAGAAGCAGGCTCCCTGCTGAGCAAGGAGCCCGATGAGGGACTCAATCCCAGGACCCTGGGATCATGACCTGAGCCAAAGGCAGCTGCTTAACCAACTGAGCCACCCAGGCGTCCCTAATTCTTTCATTTTCTATTGCAGTAACTGATGGTCAACTGTGTGAATCCAGAGACACCTCCAATAACATATTCCATGGATCTTAGAATTTTAAAAATGAATGAAAAATGAATGAAAACACAAGATAATTCTAAACAAGCTCTTTAGAACATAGACACAGAGGAGACAGGTCTGCAAGCCCCTTGAGCAAGATTTATTTTTTGCCCTATTTATCTCGTGTCCATAGTACTCAGACTAATTCTGGGATCATCATAGCTCTCAATACATATTGAATGTTGAATTTACTATTAGACAATCATACAATGTTATAACGAAAATAAACCTCAGAAATATCTAATCTAACATCTTATTTTACAGGTGAAGAAACTGCAACCTAGAGGCTTTATTTTGGCAGAGCCTCTGGAACTTACCAAAATTTAATAGCTAGGTAGTTGACACAGCAATTAACCATTTTTCCATAACAGTATGTCTTGTCTTATGACTTTTCTAGAAATTCTGTTTGTTTTTACTACATTTTAAAGAGATAATTTTCCAAGGAATACATATTCACACTTCACATCCTAAAAAATAAGCTCAATTGATATAACATATTAATTCACTTGACTATTTCCTCAGTCTCAAACATATAATGGTTGGCATTAAATTTGGTTAGACTTCTCCTCACCACACCGCCAACTCCAGGCCCTATACAGAGTCCTGAACCAACTGTTCTGTTTAATCTGGGTCTGTTTATTGAGTCTAACATTGTTGTACCTACTTACATTATGCATTGCTAATTTTGTAATATGTTAAGATTGACAAGGCCACTGAAATATCATGATGTGAACTACAATAGAAATTCATAAATAGGGGACACCTGGGTGGCTCAGTTTGTTAAGTGTCTGACTCTTGATTTTGCCTCAGGTCATGATCTCAGGGTCGTGAGATCATGCTGTGTGTCATGATCCACACTGAGTGTGGAGCCTGCTTAAGATTCTCTCCCTTCCTCTCCTTCTGCCCTTACCCACCTCACACTCTGTAAATAAATAAATAAGGCAATACAGCGTCAATTCTGTATTTAAAAAAAATAAAAATATCCATAAATAGAATTTCTTTTTGAACCCTCCAAACAAAAACCATTTATCTCTATTTTGTGCAAAGACTCCTATTCATTGCCTCAGTGATGTAGGGTTCTCTCCTCTGAGAAGGAATTAATTCTTTGGGAGCAATTAATTTAAACTGCTTGAAAACGTGAAGGTCCATGGAGACTCATTTCAATGCCTTAAATGAGTGTATGTATGCCCTTTATCAACTCTCACTAGCCTCTTTGCCATTTGCTCCCCACCCAACTTGTCTCTTTTTTATATGTCTCAACACGAGGTGCATGAGAATGAAAGAGATATGGAAATGCACAAAGGGAATCTGAACCCCTTGTCTTTTGCATACTGCTCCTGATTAGAGTATCTACAAACCACAAGACCAACATCTGGGAGATAGAGTTAAGAACATTGAAAAAAGCTTCCAGATGTCATATAGCCCCATCTTTTCTACCCAAGTCAGACGGTCCCTAATGATAACAAACAGGTAAACATCTCCACAGAAAAAGCTGCTATAACCTCCTTTGGTATCTCTCACACTGACTATGAGAAACTGATGGAGTCAGTGTGGTATAGGCCAAGTTCTCATGAGCCAGATGGCTCTCTTTTACACAGTGGAATTCTCCCTTAGATGTCAACAGAACAAAAGCGTGGATGTCTTTTTAAAGTCACGTGCAAGAAAATGCACAATCTGGCTTGTGCAAGAGTTGTTCAAGGAGAAGAGAAGAACAGGGAGGAATGGAGAAGTAGGGGAGAGAGACTTTACTCGATTATACATTCCTTCTCCCAGGACATCGATGTTTAAAGACCATGTGCCCTTGCCTTACAGGTATCACTATCAAAAGGCATCTGTGTGAAATGAACACTAAAGTTGACCTTTTAGCACAAACATTGGATCTGACAGATGACGAGTCACAACCAAACCCTTTACATTTAGACTACTTGTTGGTAAAACACTGGATGTAAAATGAATCCAATGTCTCACTCTTCAGACCAGTGGATTCTATCTACTTAATGTTTTGAGGTTTCAGCCAATATCTTACCTTAAAAATAAAGAAGAGCTGTCTAAGTTTTAGTCAGTGTGGTAATGGCAGTAATAAATCAGGTAAATAAATAAATGTATTACTGTTTGTTTCCTTGACTATCAAAGGAGAAAACAAACATTTATTGAATATCATTTTTTTAAGATTTTATTTATTTGTTTGATGCAGAGAGAGAGAGAGATCACAAGTAGGCAGAGAGGCAGGCAGAGGGTGAGGGGGAAGCAGGCTCCCTGCTGAGCAGAGAGCCTGATGCTGGGCTCCATCCCAGGATCCTGAGATCATGACCTGATCCAAAGGCAGAGGCTTAACCCACTGAGCCACTCAGGTGCCCGAATGTCATTTATATTTAAAGCGTGCGAGTCTATGAGGCAAGAACTAGTACCTCTACTTCTGTGTAAAGGGCAATTGCACAGTTGGCAAGTAAGAAAGTGTCCAGATTCAAAATCTTGGAGTTTCTGCTTCCAAAACCAGATGGTGTTTCCATTGGGCCACACAGGAAAGGAAAACATTGTTATCTTCGTATTTCTCCTGCAAACAAGAACAGATTTGTTTTCTAGTGAGAAATCATTCTCACAAACTCTGGTTATGGGAAATGTCCTTTTTTAGAGGATTTATTAAATAAAGAAACCAGGATTTCAATTTGCCACTTGCAATATTGAGGTCTGTTATCTTTGCAATTCATTATTTTATGCCTATGCTGCCTTGGTCAGGGCCTTATTCTTTAAATCATCTCTGCTGTCTCTTACCACCCCACCTTTCACATGCAGCTTTGAAGAGGGAATCCGGCCTAGAAGGAGAAGAGAATGGAGGTGAAAATTTCCTTAAGTGAATCCCTACTGTGTGGGAAGAAGGCAGTTGGGAGCACTTAACACTCTATTGTATATTATCGCTATTCGAGTCAATGTCCTAGCTCTTCCACTCTTCTAGGAATCTTTAGTAAGCAGAAGCCATACCTTCATCACTTGCAGATGCCCCTTCTAGGCACAAATAATCTTTTGAATGAACTAATTTCAGTCAGACACCTTTACACAGAAAGACTGGCTGACTACGGAAGGAAGACTTTTAAACCAAATATGTATTTGTTGAATCTAATCAAGTATCTTAATAATACCTGATTAAAGAGCTGCTGGTCCCCTGGCATACAGAACTAAAAATACATGTTTCTAGAATCAGCTACCTTAAGCTTTTCTGGCGAAAGGGAAAGCTAACCAACCATTGCAGAATGTCTGCATTTAATGAATCCTTAAAGATCATTGATCATGGGCGCCTGGGTGGCTCAGTGGGTTAAAGCCTCTGCTTTCGGCTCAGGTCATGATCTCAGCGTCCTGGGATCGAGGCCCGCATCGGGCTCTCTGCTCGGCAGGGAGCCTGCTTCCTCCTCTCCCTGTCTCTCTGCCTGCCTCTCTGCCTACTTGTAATCTCTCTCTCTGCGTCAAATAAATAAATAAAATCTTTAAAAAAAAAAAAGAAAAAGATCATTGATCAGAACAGTGTATTTTATGAATGAGGAAGACTTGGGCTAAAGAGGTTGAATAATTAGCCTAACTGTCACGTAAGACCGTGGCGAGCCAGTACCAAAACCCAGGCCTCCCATTTAGGAATGAAGTGCCGTTTCTCTTCTGTAACTTGCACCATCCTTCTTCTCACATTTCTGAGTGAATAAATAAACTGACAAGTCTTACCAAATACGGAAAGGGACTGGGCTACTCCCATGCTAAGGGCTCACAATATCAGAGCCAACTCTTATGGGATCTGATTCTTGCTTACCCAAGAGACAGAATTTGACACATACTACGTAAGTGGACATTTATAACAAGTCACAACAAAATTATACTGTATTCTCAGGTCACCTTCATCTATTTTAGCTACCTCGGAGGTTCATGGGGGGCAGTCGCCTCTTTCTTCTTTCAATTTGTTGTGCTCATGCTGAGATTTTCGAAGACGCTATGATGATAAATCAAATTTCAGTGAAGGTCTTGGAATGCCTCAGAACCCAAGCCTCAAAAATGTGTTTTTCCTGCCTGCTCCTTCTTTCCTTCTCCCATTCTGCAGGTTCGTTTACAACAAAGGGGATTCATGAATCATGATTTTGGATGGAAAACATGCTATGTCAAGGCATTCTCAGTGTCTTGTGGCCACTGGGGAGAGCACACAACAAACCCTGGGAGAGGGGAAGACAGGGGAAGGGAGGCTCCACTGATAGGCCTGTGGCTCCGTTTGTCTCTTAGCGAGAAACAAGGAGGAAACCACAAAAGCCATAATTTGCAGGTGGCCTTTGCCAGGGACACTCCTGAAGGCAGCACATCCCACTGTGGTCTCAATCTTGTGACTCTTGACTCAATTCTCTTCAAAGAATGAGAATTCAGAGCACCATTATAAGTGCCGGGCTCCACCCAGATCTTCTGCTCTCGTCTTCTTAAAAACATTTCTTTGCTGTTTCTTTTTTCAATGTCAGTTTTTCCTTCAGTTCTTCTTCTTCTACTGTTTCCCTCATTATCATGTTCAGGAAAAATTACTTTTGTTCATTCCTCTCGATGTCATAGTCCCTCTTTCTTATTTCTATCAAAGTAACTTACATAACAAGCATCAGGAGAGGCACCTGTCTGGCTGAGGAGGTAGAGTCTGTCACTCTTGATCTTGGGGTTGGAAGTTTGAACCCCACATTGAGTACAGGGATTACTTAAAAAATAAAATATTTTTTTAAAAAAAGTATCCAGAGAAGCAACAGCTGTAAACAGAAATTACAGAAGTGATGGGGTGCTTGAGTGGCTCAGTCAAGTACATGTCTGGCTTTGGCTCAGGTCATGATCCCAGGGTCCTGGGCTCGAGCCCCATGTCAGGCTCCCTGCTGGGCAGGAAGTCCGCTCTTCCCTCTGTCCCTCCCTCTGCTTGAGCTCGCTCTCTCTCTCTCTCTCTCAAAAAAAATAAATAAAATCCTTTTTAAAAAAAGAAATTATAAAACTGATGGAAGGAGGATTTACAGAAAACAGTGATTAAAATATGATAAGATGAGGCTACCTAAGAACCGGGAAAAAATAAAGAATTTCTCTGAGAATAAAGAAAATCACCCTTACATATATCACTTCCATTCTAAGGCACAGAAGCTAATGGTTCACTAAATCCCATGTGCTTTTTCTTTATTCCAGCCCCACAACTGTACTATATTTCATAGCTTTTCCTGCATTAAGGTTGGGCAATGTGTTGAGTTCTAACAAACAGAATATGAAGGAAGTGATATGTGCCTCTTCCACACCTAAACTATGTAAACTTAAATATGTTCCTCTATGTTCTCTTTGCCTCTGTCTGTCAGAGATAGAGATCATCACAATGATCCTGAGAGACATGTATCAAAAATGCCAGAGGCTTGATCAATCTGATTCTCTGAGTAAAGAAGAACCACCATGAAAAAAATAAATTTATATGATTTTTAAATGACTCTACATTTTTAGTCCTTTATAGCAGCTAATGTCACCTTAACCAGTCTTCATTTCTTTCTAGGGACTGTAATCAGAGAAAAGAAATCAAGAGACCTGCATATCACTCCAACTCTGCAGTAAGTACAATGTTTACTTTAAATGTACTCCTTCACTTCTGTGTCTCCTAAAAATGAGTAGAGATTTAAAAAATGGAGGTTAATCAAAGAGTCTTAGAGCCTTACTGTTAAAAGAACCTCACCCTACTTCATTGTGACATGAACGAGAAACCTGCAGTACAGCCAATTGGCCTCTAGAAACCAGATCTCACAACCACTTGGAAGCAAAGTTGGCATCAGACTCCAGGACTCTGATTTCCAGTTCAGGGTTCTTTTTTCTAAAAGCTTATAGTGGAATGATTCCCCCCAAAAGGAACATTTCAATTAGTCAGAGAAAAGAATTCACATGTATATTAATTGGTATTCTTGTTTGTAGTACTAGCATAGAAAAAATGTCATTTGATTTTGTAAGATTCTGTGCCTTGACCATATTGTGCCCATATTGAATGCACAGAATAATTAAAAGGAGGACCTCTGCTGCCTAAGAAATTGAAACATTTATCACTGATTAACATTACTGACTCAAAAGAAAGTTTTTAAGTTATATATATAGGACAACAATCACAGGTGTATCAAATACCAGAGCTTTTTTTTTTTTAAGATTTTACTTATTTATTTAAGAGAGAGAGAGAGAGACAGAAATAGCAAGAGAGAGCACGAAGGGGGAGGAGAGGGAGAAGAAGGCGCCCCGATGAGCAGGGAGCCTGACACAGGTTCAATCCCAGGACCCTGGGATCATGACCTGAACAGAAGGCAGATGCTTAACTGACTGAGCCACCTAGACACCCCATACCAGGGCTTTTTTGCTAGGTCACTCTTTGATAATCAAATCCAAAATATTGGTTAAGTCTTTGAACCAACCACAATTTCTTGAAACCAAGAATCTGTTTTGTTGATGATTTATCCCCAAAATCTAAAACTTGGATAAATATTTAATAAATGCATGAATGAACTTACTATATTTACTCTGTAATGCTTTTATGTTGTAAATCTTTACATTGCTCTCATTAGCGACAGTACACTATCCATTGGTTGTCTTTTGATATGTAACAAACTGTACTGCAAGATTTTTGCAGAAAACCCAACATATACTTAAACCAAGAGGCAAAATAGTGTAGTGACTAATAGCCTAGGTTTTAATCGCCATTCTACCAATTCCTTTGGGTCCTTTACTTAACTTCCCTGTATCTTAAAAGTTAAATATGGGTGCTGATAACAGAATATATCTTGTTTAGTTTGGGTATTAGCAAAAAAAAAAACAGTAGCACACTCAGTGTTTGAGGAGAGTTTCATGAAGGGACTATTTACAAAGTTGTGGGCAAGGGATCAGAGCACCCCTGAGCTAGCAACAGCTGAGAGACTTTACTACCCCTAAGCCTAATAGAGAAAAAGAGGAAGCTATTACCAGGACCCAGAGAGAAACTATTTAAGAAGACCAAATGAACAGGAGCTATGGTCTTTGAGAAAGGGATACAGCCCACTCATAGTGACCCAAAAGGAAGGGAAATAAGGAAATAAATACCATGACCTCACTTTGCTTCTACCTTCTGATCTCATCCTGGAAACTCTCATTGGCCAAACACAAGCAGAAACCATAAAGCAAAATGTGCAATACCAAAGGTCAGTCTCTCAAGGCACAGAGCAAGTATGGAAGGATAAACAGTGTCCGAAGGAGTAGATAGAAAATGAGGATACCTCCCGAGTTTTTGTGAAGACTAAAAGTGCTAATATAGGGCGCCTGGGTGGCTCAGTGGTTTAAAGCCGCTGCCTTCGGCTCAAGTCATGATCCCAGGGTCCTGGGATCGAGGCCCACATCGGGCTCTCTGCTCAGCGGGGAGCCTGCTTCCTCCTCTCTCCTCTCTCTCTGCCTGCCTCTCTGCCTACTTGTAATCTCTCTCTGTGTCAAATGAATAAATAAAATCTTAAAAAAATAAAATAAAATAAAAATAAAAGTGCTAATATACATAAGAACATAGAATGGTGTCTAACAGCATGAAAATGCTGGCTATCATTAATTCTTTTTGAGGGAAACAGCAGTTTAGCATAATAACCTGAAGCCATACTGTCTAGATACAAATCCCAATTTGGCTTCTTACTAGGACTGTGACCTGGAACAAGTTTCTTAATTTCTCTGTCCCTGTTTCTTCTTCTGCAATACAGAGATGAAAATAAAACCCTCACAGAATTATGTGATAATTAAGTGAATAATACATGTAAAAAAAATTGTATTACTCTGTTTACTCAAGAACTATTGACCTAACCAAGATTTTGGTTTACTCTCGTGTAACAAGACCTAGACAACCATCCCCTTCTGACTGAAGTATTTCCCTACTTATTCCAAGGAAATGTGCAGAAGGTTTGTCAATATACCTAGTACAGCTAGACATTTGTTTAGAGCACCCTCAGGTAAGAATAAAGCACATATGAGAGGGG
This sequence comes from Ailurus styani, assembly GCA_002007465.1. Taxonomy (NCBI): domain Eukaryota; kingdom Metazoa; phylum Chordata; class Mammalia; order Carnivora; family Ailuridae; genus Ailurus; species Ailurus styani. The sequence continues at coordinate 1,966,084 of LNAC01000198.1, forward strand.
GAACAGTTAAGAGAGAAGGAAAGAGAAGTTCAGCTTTCAGGGCATTATCAGAAAATCTAGAAAGAAACCATCTTAATTTCAGCATACCTCTAAATTCAGGTGGCTTAGCATTGGTTTACTTTGAATAATATACTTGGGCTTGGAGAGATGAAGAGAATAATCTTTCCAGTACTTGGGGTCTCTTCAGGTCTTCTAGTGCTGGAACGCCACCATTTGTTTGTGTGTGTATCCACTTTAGAGATGATGCAATCTCTTTCTCAAGTTGCAATGAGGAACAACAGGAGCCTATCTGCAAAATGGAATATAATTGGACACTTAGTATACAAAAGGCATTGTGTTGGGCTCTGTCCATTAGAGACCTTTATCAGAATTACTTTTATTTTTCATTTAGTAAAGCCGCCAAATAATAGAGGCCCTCACACACAAATGCAAAAACGTTTAGTGTATTTTGAATATTCAAAAACAGCATCCCAAGAAAAATAAATCAAATTCTTCCATCTTTCAGGAATAATTTTTTAAAAATTGCAGAACACTGTGCATCTATGACAGCTGAACAACCTAAGCATTTCAAAACCAAAATTTTCATGTGTTTTCCTACTGAAAGGGGAAATGTATACTTTTTTAAACTGGGCATTAGCACTTCTGGGTGTTAAAGAATTTTAAGTGAGAATTAGAGTAGCTCTTTAATGTGAGTTCATCTCTCTGCCACTCTGATCAGTCATGCTCCTGCTATTGACTGGAATGAGAAAGGATGGTGGGGCAGGTGGGAGGGGATGGGAATTTAGAGGAGGCAATGCAGCTGAGAGTGGACCAGCCAAACCAAACCCACCCTGCAGGTTCCCTACCCAGTTTGCCTGGAGCCCTGTCTTCAGCCCAAACACAGAGCCCACAATATTCCCACTTCCTCTCACTTTTTCTTTGATACCACCAAGGACGATTCCCTGACCATTTAAAACTCAACAGCCACATACCATTTCCAAAGGAGGAAAAGAAAACAGGTCCCACATCTTCTGGAGTTGAAAATTTTTGAAATACATATTTTTAGTTCTTCAAAAAAAAGTTTAGTTTTCAAAAACACTGTTTATAATAAATCATATGTCTCTGTTTTTAAATTGTAATCAACTATATGGTGAGAGCAGCTCTTTTATAAAAACTCTAAAATTAAAACAACCACTTAACACTCCAACCTAATGCCTGCAGTAAATCAAATGTCTTTGTTGTTTAGATTTTAGCTGAACAGGTCCAATATAAAAAAGGAGTTTTAGCACTATTTATAAGAAGAATTGTCTCTCCAAACCCATCCAACAATTTTTTCATTCTTTAGGTAAAAACTTCAGCAGGAACTTAAGTGGGGTATAGGCAGGCTACCAATAACTTTTTGCTCCAGACGTTATATAACAAGGTCAAATTTAATGTACACACAAATGTACAGCAGCTTAAAAGAAGTGGTTGTTCAAAAAAGTGTCCGATAAATCATTGCCAAGGAGCTGAAAGGGATTCAGGGCATTTGTGTTAAACCACAGCTCTGTCACTAGTATACTGTGTGACCTTGGACATATCACTTAACCCCTCTGCTTCTCAGCTTCCTCTTATGTGATTTCCCTACTACTCACCCAATGTCTTTTCAGGTCTTACTTCCTATAGAACAGTCCAGTGGCATAGGGAGCATTCCTTTACACTCTCCCAAAAGACATTTGCCTCTTTCTATAAGTCTGTCCTGAGAAGACCATAATCCCATAGCTGTTCCTCTCTAGACAAAGCAGGCTCTTCATTGTAACTAGATTTTCCATTCTCACCAAAGGAAGTGGAAGAGGAAAATGAGAGCAGCACAGCATAGAGAAGAAAAAGAATCTTACTATAAGTCAGGAAAACCAGTGTCCAGCCCTGACTGTGCCACTGCCTGATTTGGGAAAAGACACTTGATCTTCTAAGTCTCTGTTTACTCACCTGTAGAAGATGAAGTTAGAATATGACCTACCTGTAAGTAAAACTATGTGGTACTGGCACATAAATAGACAGAGACCAATGGAATACAGAAGAAAGTCCAAAAACAGATGCAAACACCTGTGGAAATCTAGTTGTATGCTAAAGGGAATATCTCATATGACTAGAACAAGGCGGTCTTTTTAATAAGTAATATTGGGCCAACTGCATAGCCATTTGGAATAAAAATGAACTTAGATCCAATCCTAATAACATATATAAGAATAAGCTCCAAACTGATCTGGAATCAAATCACAAAGGTGTCTGGAATCAGCCACAAAGGTGTCTTTTGTTTTGTTAATGAGGTTTCTTTGGGACAGCACTTGAGATTGGGGGCTGGTTGCCAAGGGGAACCAGTCACATGATTCAAGGTTGGAACTTACAATCCACCCGTTTAACCACTGGGGAGGAGAGACAACTTAGAGGTTGAATTTAGTCACGAGTGGCCAAGACTTAATCAATCATGCCCAGGTAATGAAGCCTCTATAAAAACCCAAAGGACAAAGTTCAGAGAGCTTCCAGGTTGGTGAACATGTGCAGGTTTGGGCAAAGTAGCTCTTCTGAAGAGGGCTTGGTTGCTCCCTAGCCCCTTTCTTCATGCCTTGACGTATGCATCTCTTCCATCTCACTGTTTCCAAGTTACACCCTTTTAGAATAAACCAGTAATCTAGTAAGTAAATATTTCTCTGAGTTCTGCGAGCTGCTCTAGCAAATTAATCAAACCCAAAGAGGGAGTTATTGGAACCTCCAATCTATAGTTGGTGGGTCAGAAGCCCAGATGGCAACTTGGACTTGAGACTGACATCTGAAGGAGGAGGGGTAATCTGAACCTTTAACCTATGTGATCTATTGCTGCCTCTGGGTAGATAGTGGCAGAAGTGAGTTGAACTACAGGACACCCAGCTGACATCAGAGAATAGCTTGCTGTGTGGGGAAAGCACATGCACACAGATGCATGCATGCACTTTGAAATTGGCTGTCAGAACTATAATATGCAATAAAAGAATGATTAGTAAAAAAAAAAAAAGCTTATGAAACATTGAGAAAAACATCTAATAGAAAAATGGGCAAAAGACAAACAGAACACTCAGCAAAAAAAAGGTAATTTATAAAGTTCCTCAAATATATGAAAAGGTTTTCAAGTTCACTCATAAAAAGAGAAATGCAAATTTAAAACCACACTGAGATATTGTTTTTCTCTCATCAGACTGGTAATATTCAAAAGCTTAACAATGCATTTTTGTTGGCTAGGCTGTGAGGGAACAGGGCTGAGAGGCAATAAATAAGCCCTAGTAACAGTGAGCGGCATAGCTGGTGCCTATCTTGTTTCCTAAATACCATTTCTCACTTAAAGGAAAATGAGCTCCTAGGAGAAATGGTATCAGGAAATTTCAAGGTATCAGGAAAAGTACACGATGAACAAGATGAGCCTGAAATAGCTTTGGGGCACAAAAAATAGGAAAGTACTCAAAATAATGGTGACCGCATATCAAAACGACACACATACCACTTTGAAAGGGCTCCAATTAGCCAAATCTATAAGAATATGAACATGAAAAGAAGTGAAGCTAAATAAGAGATTATGAGGTATTGAATAAAACAGGAATTCATAAGTCAATACTGACAAATAAATGTTAAGTAAATAGGGAGGGAAGAAGAAAGGGCTTTTCCTCATCGTAAAACCCCAACAGGTAAGTGTAAAAGGAGGGGATAGGTTTGAAAATCAGTGCCAATGATCATAGTAATAGTTGGTACAGGTAAGAATCATCAATGGTTGCTGAATTTTGAGGAGAAAGAGGATAATTTGCGTGGTCTCAAAATGTCTCCTCATTGATTGCTTGTTAGTTGCAAGAGGGAAAATAGTAGCTATACAGTGGAGAAACCAGAGAACACCTTGACCAGGTTATCAAAATTTAACATCACCAATGAAAAGCAAACAAACATGTTCTTCCCGATTTGATAGCATGAGGAAGATATGATATCCTTGTGTAGTTTTCTGGTTGACAATGCAAATCCTGAATCTGATTGTGAGGAAATACACAGACAGACCCAAATTAACACGCATCGTATACAATACATGGCCCATTTTGTTCAAGAACATCGATGTTCCGAGAAAGAAAGGAAATGCTGAAGTACTCTTACTGAGTAAAGGAGACCCAAGGATCATAGCAGCTAAATGGAGTAGGTACTCTTAGACAAGATCTTCCTTTGAAATGGAAAAAATGATTAAAAGGACATTACTGGGCAATGAGAAGAGTTGAAATGTGAACAGCAAATGAAAATGTATCTCAATGTAAAATTTCCTAAATTTGATATCTGTACCATGGTTATATAAGAAAATACCCCTTTCTTTCAGATATACATAAGAAGGTTTAAGGAGATAAGGGGACAGGTGTGTGTAAACTAATCTCAAATCATTCTAACTAAAAATAAATTCTAATATGATTTTTTTAAGATGTGATCTTTCACATACTGGAAAGGATAGAGTATGAGATTTAAAGACAGACTTTGGTGCAAATCCCATCTGCCCTCACCACTAAAAATGACTTTGGCTTTTTACTTTTAACACTTTTAAACTTCCAGATTTAGTAACCTCACTTAACAAAATGGAATAAAAGTACTGCCTTACACCCACTTAAATTACATACCTTTCTACAAAATACCAATTGATAAAAGTTCAGAAGCTAATAAAACTAATTCAACAAAAAAAATGTATAAGCAAAGAAATTTATGCAAGAAAGTTCTATGTACATTCATGAAGGGTTGTAATCTGGAGGAATAGTAATAGACAAAATTGGGAAAGTATGTTTGATTTATATTGGAAAAGACTTTGATTATTTAATTTGTATTTTATTTTTAAGTGACGAGACACCATTAAATGTCTTGTACTATCCCACAGAGAGTTTAGGAAAAAAAACCCTTACATAAGTTTCCCTCCACCTTTAGTTTTTCTATCTGGCAAATAAGAGGAGGCAGAGTCTATCATCTCTAAGTTTCCTTCAGAGTCCAAAAGATATGAAAATGTTTTATTTGATTGGCAAGAGAATTCCATGCAAGGATCATGAACAAGAGAAAGATGCAATTGTCATAATACTCTAGGAAGTTATATCTGTCATTGATGTGCAAGATGCTTTGAATTATGGATACTGTGAATATAGGGAGAGCAGTTAGAGGACTTTTGTGAGTGTCTTCGTAGAACCTGATCTGGAATGACAACGTTGGAAATGATACAGGTTAGACATGAAAGAGCCTTGTTTGTTGGTCAGAAAAGGTTACATAGAATCAGTGTATTTTTAATTTTATTTTTAATCAGTCACAGCCAGATCATTAAAAATGTTTACAGTACAGCTTCTAAAAAAAAAAGTACTGCCTTACAGTAAGTAATAAGATAATCTATTTCTTAACAAGTACCTGGCATAGGGGCCTGGGTGGCTCAGTCGTTAAGCATCTGCCTTCTGCTCAGGTCATGATCCCAGGGTCCTGGCTTCGAGCCCCGCATCAGGCTCCCTGCTCAGTGGAAGCCTGCTTCTCCCTCTCCCACTCCCCCTGCTGGTGTTCCCTCTCTTGCTGTGTCTCTCTCTGTCAAATAATAAATAAAATCTTTGGGGGGAAAAAAGTGCCTGGCAGTATAGAAAATACTGAATAGGGACGCCTGGGTGGCTCAGTCAGTTAACAGTCTGCCTTTGGCTCTGATCATGATCCAGGATCCTGGAATTGAGTCCCACATCGGGGCTGCTTCTCCCTCTGCCTGCCACTTTCCTTGTTTGTGAGCACTCTCTCTCCTCTCCCTCTGACAAGTAAATAAATAAAATCTTTAAAAAAAAATACTGAATAAATCACTAGCTTCCACTTTCTGCCACCTTCCCTTTCTAACTAAATGCTAGGGCATTTGGGAAACTCATTAACTCTTTTAGACTCCAAGGATACAAAGAAATCTGTATGAGTATAGCTGTTGTCAAATGAACAGAAGCAGCCTTAAACAGTTAACACATAGTGTGTCAATCCAAAGTTCTGTATCTGTTCTGTGTAGAACAGGTTCATGGAGCAGTATGGCATTCACATTAGTGAGAAACAAACCATCTGAAGAAAGATATAAAGAAGGCACCTTTTAAGATGCTTAATACATATGCTAAGTGAAATAAGTCAATCAGAGAAAGACAATTATCATATGATCTCACTGATACGANTTGTGCTATGGTGAGTGCTGTGAAAGGTGTAAGCCTAATGATTCACAGACCTGTACCCCTGAAACAAACAAACAAACAAAAAAAGATGCTTAATACAGCTGCCGGCCCATGAAAAATACCACATACAGAAGAAGCCCATAGAAGAAAATAAAAGGAACTTCTAAGGCTCCAAAGGTTTAGCCAGGATCAGTAAGATAAATAAGATGGCTGTGGAATTTTAACCCTTGAACAGTTCAGCTAAATATCTTGTGATAGAAAGTCAAAGATTCTGGAATAGAAAACCTCAGGCCTCTAGGCCATGTGTTTGCTTCCACCTAGGAGCAAGGTAGGATCAGTTCCCTGTGAAACCTTTTATTCTAAATTGGCATTTCTCATAGTTCTTTGAGAAGATCATCACTACCCCTGCTTTTCAAGCATATTTTTCCAAAAATAAAATGGTTCTGAATTTATTCTTGGTTAAACATACTGCTTGCTAAAAGACATTCTTTCCAGTCAAGACCTTCACCTTACCCTATTAGTCAACAGCTTCTCCTTATCTTTCAGGACTGTTTATCATTGCAAAGCCTAGAGTGAACAATAAAAACATGAAAAAAATGAAAAGCATAGACTACATTAGTCCCTACAATACTTCTTAGGATGCTCATCATCAAAACAACCCCTATCTTTCATCCCATGTCATTCCACACAAATCTATCCCCATGATCCCTTATTCTGGAGCCAGTTTCTCCACCAAACCTATGCTATCATATCCAAGCCTTTATATGATCCCTCCATCATTAATTAAAAAAAACCAGTGTAAATATCCATTCTATGTAGGCCCATAAGTTGAAAAAAAATAAACAAGTTTCTGCAGACTAAGCTGAATATTACTGTTGAGTAGAACATGGTTTTCTGTGGGTTAAAAGGTGTAACTGTCACTAGAAAACTCTAGACCTATCAAACTCTATACCTATATTACAGATCTTCCATGATTATTCAACATACACGGGAGCAAGGCTTACCAAGGTCCTTCAAGATTCAACCCATCTCCCATGCTTCCTTGTTTGAGTTCTGTCTTTTCAAGTAGCATCGTATCCCACCAATAGAGGATCATAAAAGAGAAAGAAAACAGGAGTCCAACCCCAGGGTAACCCAGGAGCATCTCTTTTCCTAGGCAAGATTAGGGATCAATACCAGAAGATGAGTCTTTGGTCCTGGGTAATAAATCCATTCTTCTCCCAACACCCTTGGACTTGATCAGGCTGCAAGTTTTTCATGGACAAATTGCAGCAACCCATACCTTTTATTCCTCTTTTCCTTTGTCTAGAAAAAAATGAATTACTAAGACAGACAAGTCCCAACAGAGGATTCAGTTAAGCTCACCCCAAGAAAACACTTTTTAAAACAATTTAAAAAAAAAAGATTATCCCTGTCCTGAAATTAAACTGATACTGTATAAACCTACCTAACTGTTCAGGGTTTGAGAAATTTCCCTCATCTCCTAGGTCCTGTCTCTTTCTTGATGCCTGGCTAATGCTCCAAATTAAAATTATTATTCTTGCCTATGCTCAGCTGCTTCACCTAAAGCTCTGTACTAAACCTTACCTCGGATTCCTGAATGTAAATCACTTTCTCCATTCCACCAGTGCTGCAGACATTGAGTTCTACATCCTCTAGCCATGGACTTACCTGTAACCTCTCTTCATGTTGCACCTGTAAATGTCTACCCCAACCATCTTCTCAAATTCTGAAATGCCCAGCTTGGCCTAACCTCTGAGGTTCTAACCTCCAATTTATTCCAAAGGCTCTCCGTAGTGACTCAAGCCTCAACCCTGCCTTCTTTTGGCCCTGTCTCCTGGCCTAACACTGTAGACAACTTTCCATGAAGTCCACGTGCTAACTTAGAAAACATCATGCAGGTCTTCAGCCAACCCTTCAACTTAAGGAAAAAATAATGAGAGGCTTAGAAGTAGTTTCCATCTATTCCTACAACAAGCAGGAAAAAAGGGGGAAGGGGGGATCTCAACTGATCATTTTAAATAAGAATTGTGGTTAAAATGATTTGAGGAAAGAAATTACTGAGAACTACATTTTCTGGCAAACAAATCTATCAGTTTGTAAAATTGGGTTTGTTTGTTTTTTTAATGATTCAAGGAAGTTTCTCCGGCCTTGTTTTTATGCACATGTTAGAGTCAGGTTTTAATCATTACTGCACAATAAAGCGACACTTTCACACACACACAAAATTTCCTTCTTTTAGAGAACTGGTGTTACATAACCATTAGAGATTTCTCTCTCACCGATACTTTAAGACAGTTTTTCAATCTTGCTACATTCTTCCACACTTTTCTTCATTCTGATCCTAACATCAAAAGTGAAATTCCTGAATGTGTCATACTAGATCTTCACATCAAGTTTTAGTAACCCCCTACACAACATCTCTAAATCACTTCTGCCTCAGGGTTCACTGCTGGTCACATACTGTGTGAACAGTGAAACATGCAGTGTTTTTGCAAATGGTACAATATTCCAGTAGAAGACACAATGCCTGGGCCCCTCATTCCATCCGCCTCTGGTTTGTGTCAGGCTGACACTCTGTAGGTCAGTTCACTCATCCTTAATACATTGTTTAAATATACAGTAAAAGCAATATTCATAGAGTGGTATAAATATCAGACCCCCAAATTACAACGGTTTTATTTAAATACTTCCATCTTTTACAGAACTCATGGAGAGTTCAATGTTTCCACAACTGAAGATTTAAACAGGCCCCCAAGAAATGCTCTGAGGTGGATGATACAAAATCAAAACACAACAAGGAATATAGGGTTGTTGGGTTTTTTGTTTTTTTTTAATCTCCACTTCAAGCGTCATTGCTTTGCAGCTTTTGAGAAAAGTGCTAGTGAACATATGGATCATTCTAAGGGCTAAAGATCTGTTCTGTAAAATACTTTTATTTGTAAAAACCTTTCTCCATCCCCACTGAGGGACTCGGGGTGATAAAAAGAACAGATGCTGGTGTCAGCAACACCAGATTATATTCATCATTAAGGTGACAAGACTAAGAATCTATGTAGCATGAAACTACTGAGATTGTTCATTTGGTCTACTCACTTTACACACAAGCAAGTCAGTATAACACATGACCAGAAAGTCATCTATATTGTCCATCACCCGTCTTACTGATGAAGAGGTTTCCCTGTCTTGATTTCCCTACAGTCTAACTTTGCTGGTATTTAAACAGTATGAAGTTTACATAGGGTCTAGAGAATGCTCTGAAGCGAGGGGGGTGATCTGCATTTTTTCCCTCCAAAATAATTGCTAAATACATGTGTGACTTAGCTCCAAAGTTAGAGAGTAATGTAAGATTCTTCTTTTCAATGTATCAAAATTCACCCCCCAAAATCCAGAAAGAGTAAAACATTTTCTTACACCGTGAGAGTTCCTAAAGCCAATATCTGTACTTATGTTTCAAAAATTGTTATAACATTTACGAGTATACATAAGAAAAGAGTAGATTTCATTTGGTGAGAAATATAAGAAAAATCAAATTAATTGTCTCTCCCTGTATTTCATATGTATTACATATACTACCCCCTCTCCTATGATGCATTCTAAAATGAATATAAATAAACAAGCTTGGATGAAGCAAGTCACATGAAAATAATTTTTCTTTTGAGAGGAATGCATGGCATATAGTAACAAATATTTCCAGTCGATGAAGAGCTTCCTGACATGAAAGATAGTAACAGATAGTCAATAACATAAGGTAACACTGAGTCATAAACCAAAACTTTAGCTACCAGCTTCAAAGACCCAAAGAATTACTAGTGAATAACATTTAAATCCATTGATATGAGAAGAATTTTAAGTATTTTTCAAATGCAGATGTCTTTAGAATAATGAATTCAGGGAAGACTTGACTTTTATTGAGAATTCCTTCAAAAGAAAAGCCATCTCCTGATGTTGGTTCACTAGCAAAACTTCCTGAAATTCAACTGTTGTCGAGTGGGGCCCCCTTCCTCTGCTCTTTGTAATTGTGGGCAATCACTAGACACAACGTTTTCCTGAAGTGTGAGCCAAGCCCCAGATGCCTGCCCAGATTCTCTCCTTTCCAGTTTACTTTGACATCCTCAGTTCCTTTCATAGGAAATGAACATTACCCTCTTGCGCATCTCGCCTTCTCGGGTGATGTCTCGTCTGAAAGACCATTGTCAGAAACCAGCCAGTTTTTACCTGACCAAGACACGTGACTGAAACACAATTCTACAGGTGTCTGGCAGATGAACTAAGAGAGAAGCCTCTGCAATTTCCATTTTCCTTCTACAACCCCAATCTCTGGTGCATAAATCATTTTTCTCCTTTTCCTCTTCTTGAGTTTAAGTGAATGTTAAAAAAAAGTTAATAAAGTGAGACCACATTGTAATTTTTGCCATTTCCTGAAATCTGCCAAGTTGGTGTACTGTTTTCATCATTTTGCAACCCATTCCACATTCAGGCGAGTGCCAGTTCCCAGTCTGACATGATGAGCTGTGGCACCATTCATGGAAGGATGAAGAACTTGTCCAGCAGTCAGTCGCCCGAGCGATGTAAAACCAACTACGGTTTGACCAAGGCCTTGGCCTGTGGGGCTTCAGGAAGGGCAGAAAAAAGGGGGGGAAATACATTTTTGTTCCTTATACACAAGTTACCTCTGATACAATTTCCTTATGAACTTGCTGGCAATTCTAGAAGCAAATGGACTATTTGTTCCTCCATGGGAATTTTCAAAGCCACAGGATAATGGTTTCAAAGAAAGGAAGGGGGAATGATGAAATAAACAACAATGCTATTACCCTTTCAAGGAGAAAAACTACCAGCATATTTCAACTGGGTGGTCCAATTATTACAAATGAATATTTGTTTTTTATTTGTTTGTTGGTAGTGTGACTTATTCCAGAAAGGATTTAAAGCAGCTTCAAAAGAAACTTATAATAGAGCCAGATAAAATAACTTTAAAACACATATGGAAAAAAAAATCAAAGAAAAACCAAGGGGATGGAAAATGAGAGGGAGAAAGGAAGTCAGTAAATAAAATTCATGTTATGTCCTTTGTCTTGCTAGGGGCATATCACAGATGATTACTATTATTATTAACTATAAATTAAGAAATCCACAAGTAACAAAAGCACTCCTTGTAGAATGAGGATTTAAGTTTGGGGGGCTCTGACAGCTGTTCTTAAAATGAACACCACAGAATTCTCTGTCGGGCAGCCTTCAGTCTCAGTAACAGGTGGGCTTCTTCCACATTGGAGTAAACATGCACATTCTATGACCAAGATGCTCTGTTGCAGTTTTCATCTCCAAGCTCCTAAATATTCAAGCTAACCTGAAAGAGTGGCTTGATTGGGAATTTATGTTTATCTGTTAGGGACCCTGGCATGAAAATTTCCCCCACATTGAAGTACTCAGGACTTGCACCCTGAAAGCTGGTATCCTAGTATTTCATGACATTAACGGATGAGTAGTCGCACCATCAAATAACACCTGTAATCTGGACCCGGCTCTCTGTTGGCTGGAGAGAGTTTCTCGCACACCTGTGGAAGAAAAAAAACCCTGGATTAAGTAAGGGGGCGGGGATTACTCCCTTTGCCAAAAGAACAGTCAATATCCCTCCACAGTTTGGATGATTTATTACTCTGCACTGTGAGGTTAGCACCTAGGATTCACTATTCATGGAATTATTCTGTTCAAGAGTCCTATGCCCGGGGCGCCTGGGTGGCTCAGTGGGTTAAGCAATTAAGCGTTTTGCCTCCGGCACAGGTATTGATCCGAGAGTCCTGGGATCCAGCTCCCTACTCAGCGGGGAGCCTGTTTCTCCCTCTGCCCCTCCCCCCCGCTCATTTTCTCCCTCTCTCTCTCTCTCTCTCTCTTTCTCTTTCTCTCTCTCTCTCTTTCTCAAATAAATAAATAAAATCTCAAAAACAAAACAAAACCTGTTCATGACATGTTGTGACATGGCAGGGTGATTTTCCAAAATCATTAGTGGCTGCCTCTCACTTTTCCCCTGAGCAGCAAGGAGTTGAGAATTACACCGGCTCTTCCCGGATGACTGTTCCCTGATGGCTGCTTGCTCTGGTACCAAACCGGACATTTAGAAAACAGGACCTTAACAGAAGTTCAGTTGCTTTAAAATTCCTCTTGACGTCTTCTGATCTACTTTATTTTTCAATGACATCACGGACCTTTCTATACTGGTCAAAATACTGGCAACCATTTAGGCCACAGGTTTTGTCCTCAGGCGTAAGTGGTTCACACTGGCCTTTTCCTTGGCACCAGTGTGGTGCAGTGTGGTCAGGCTCCAGGGAACATCAACGTGCTGAGTGGTGTCATTGGAAACATAATGCTTCATTTCACAGTGTGGAACTCAGATTGCCTAAACTTCCTCAAGATTGGTTCCAGCCCAAACCAATACGTCACAGAAGATGGCCAAATTCTCCTTGCTATGAATAAAACACTCTTTTTATTAGGAGGGTCAGAAGTGTTGAAGCATGCATGCAGAACCTCTCACTTCCATTTCCAGAGGCCTGCTGGTGTATCGAGAACCAGAATAACCACCAACCTATGTGCCCTTCACTGTTACTGAGATCCAGTCACCTATCTCTGCATCCGTGGCAGCAGCAATAACCTACGTCATCCTAACCAGAGTGAATCTTGGCACCAATGATCACAGCCACGGTTCTTACTTCCAGAGGACCTGCTTATGTGCCTGGGACCATCCTAGATGTTTTACTATATTTTACTAGGTCCTCACAATAGGTTTATGAAATTGGTTTTATTAACCCACATTTCTACAGACGGGGCAACCAAAAGTGAGGGAAGTGAAGTAATTTGTCCAAGATCACAAGACAAGCAAGAGCCTAGGTTTCAGAAGTGTGAGTTACTAAAAAATGTCTTTCACCACCTTGAAGAAATACACCATATGAGTTATAAATTATTTGAAATCTCTGAAAAATTTTTTCTTAGCCTACTTATTAAGAAATAAAATCAGTGTAGCATAGAAAGCCAAATGGAAAACACCAGATCTCCAATCCAGACAAGTTGAATAGCCTGGTACCATGTTTATGAGTCTGTTGCAAGTTGCTATTGGATAGGCTACACAAATTAAATACTGGCCAACAAAGCGTCAATAAGCTTCACATCTTTCCAGGAAAGTGGGGCTCAAAGGGCATAGTCCACAGTCATTTTTTTCACCCATAATTCACCCAGATATTAAAACTAGTTCAAGCTCCGTGAAAACATCCTATTTGTTTCAAGGAATCCAGCAAAATTCTATCCAACTGAGGGCTTAGCAAAATGCCTACAACTAATCCATAGCCTGTGGGTTCACTGGGAGCTAGTTTGGGAGGTCAAAGCTTACACACAAGGGAAAACAAAACATGTACAAATGTAGCTGAATCTTTCCTCCCAAAGCATGCTGGAAAACTCATGTAAATATACAAATATGCTGAGCTGTATTGTGAAAGGAGCCATTTGTTTTACTAAAACAAGTTGGTATGGTGCAAGATTTTTCTTGGCAAATAAACAGAACACAATGGAAAAATTTGTAAACTGGGCTTTTCTGGCAATTTTTAAAAAACTGAATGAACAGCTTTTCCAAAAGGTAGGGGGGAAAAAAAACACCAACCACCTCTTCCTTCTCCTCAATCTCCCATGAGATACTACTCACATATAATCATTTTAAAAGTCAAAGCAGATGAAGAAATACAGCTCAGTGATCAGCAAAGCTTGTTAAAAGGACCATTTGGTTACTAGTGAACTAACCTGCCAAATGTTCAACTTGAGGAGCTATGCAGGCCAAGCCATACTAGCCAGAATGAGAAGTCTCTCCATGATGGTCACACACAAGAGTTCAGGAGGTGAAGAAATCACTCCTCTTCCCAGAATTCCTCTGAAGTGTAGTCATCGTCACAGTGACGGAGGTTCAAATAAAGGAATTGTTTTAATTACCAAATGTTACTACAGAGACCAAATGTTCTTGCTTAAACACAGGTTTCATTGGAAAAGTGTTGGTTGGTGGTCAAAAATACAGAGGAGAAAAGTTCCCCAAAGATAAGGTATATGATGTTAGCTTAAGAAAACTCTGCCTAATATGGTCACACCTCCCTCATGAGCAGATTCCAGACCAAGTGGATGAGTCTGTCTTAAGCAACCTGTACATCTTTTTTTCTACTTGGCCATTAAAGGTTGTTGAACTTACACACACACACACACACACACACACACACACACACACACGTGCGCACACACACCCTTGTGAAGTCATTGACTCATTTCATTCTTTTTTTTTTTTTTTTAAAGATTTTATTTATTTATTTGACACAGAGAGAGAGATTACAAGTCGGCAGAGAGGTAGGCAGAGAGACAGGGAGAGGAGGAAGCAGGCTCCCTGCTGAGCAGAGAGCCCGATGCGGGCCTCGATCCCAGGACACTGAGATCATGACCTGACCCGAAAGCAGAGGCTTTAACCCACTGAGCCACCCAGGTGCCCAACTCATTTCATTCTTTAACGTGCTCAGAAGTACATTTACAGCACACATATACTAAAGATGCAAAGGACTGTGAATTCAATCTTTTCTTAGATCAATTTATGTCCAAAAAACTTTTTAAATGAGAATTTTATATACTTTACCATACATAATTGTATAAAATTCCACATGGATGTACAAAAGATATACATTGGGTTTTGCTATTCAATTTCAATTCCTCCTCCCTAAGGAACTGGTAATAACCCTTAATTACTGTGACTAAGGGACTCATGCAGGTACAATTCTAGATCCTCGACTCTGGTAGGCTTATCGTAGGCTTATTCCATCTGGTTTGTACGAGGTTGTACTCTTATTTCAGGGTTTCTGCTATTAAAGTTCATAAATGTTACTTAAGTACTTAAAGCCTATTGGCTCTCAACCAAGTAGCCACTGTTAACAATCTGTTGACAACCTGCATGTATATTTTCATCATCTTCTGCATGCTCATATATTCATATATAAACACATATATAAAATATATGTATATATACATAATTTGTTATATATACTAATATAGGTGTTAGAAATTCTCTGATTTTCAAGAATGAAGCTACATATATACATACATTTTTTTTTTTCTCACTTAAGAGTATATCATGGATGGAACACCTGGGTGGCTCAGTCAGTTAAGCATCTGCCTTCGGTTCAGGTCAAAATCTCAGGGACCTGGGATCAAGCCCCACATTGGCCTCTCTGCTCACAAGGAGTCTGCTTCTCCCTCTCCTTCTGTGCACTCTCTCTCGCTCTCACTCTCACACTCTTGTTCTCCCTCAAATAAACAAAATATTTTTTTAAAAAAGAGTATATCATGCAGATCCCTCCAAAATATCAATTTAGTTCATTCCTTTTAATGTTTGCTTAATGGGTCATAGTAAGTGTTTGCCAGATTTTAATCAACCATTTCTCTCTTGATGGGGACACATTTTATTTTCTGGGGTTTTTTTCCCCCATTTAAAACAGTACTATCCAATTAAAAGGAAAGTACAATGGAGATATATAAAAACTTAATCCCTCCAAATATTAATTTAGCTCATTCCTTTTAAAGGTTGCTTCATAGTTTGTACTAAGTGTTTGCCAGAGTTTAATCAACCATTTCCCTGTTGATGGGGATTTGTTTCATGTTCTTTCTTTGCCCAGTTAAAACAGTACTATTTAATTGGAAGGAAGGTACAATGGACATATATATAAAAGCTTAATCTATAGAGCTAAGAGAACGCAAGGCCTACTCCCAATAGAACGCCAGTTCTATTATGCATACATGGGATTATGCGTACTTGCTTTCTATTACTTTGTCCTTCTCCTGATCCCTCATCACCACCTACAACCATGCAGTGGCCCTCAGCTGGTCTCTGCTTCCACTCCTGCCCTTTACATCCCGTTTTGTACACAGCAGCCAATGAATAGTGAAAATAGTAAGTCATTTTATTTCATTCCCTTGTTCAGAACCTTCCATCAACTTCCCTTCATACAAAGAACGAAGTCCATGGCCAACCAAGTTCTACATAATCTGGCCCTTGGCCACCTTTCCAATCTCATTACCTGACACTCTCCATATTCTCACCCCACTAACTAAATTATCTTTACTGTTGTTCCTCAACTGCACCAAGAAGCCTCCAACTACTGACCTTTGCTTCTACTGCTCTTTACTCCTGAACCCTTCTCCAGAAGTCCTTGGTTCCCTCCTTTACTCTATTCAAGCCTCTGCTTAAACATCCTCTCTGGAGAGAAACCTTCCCTAATTATCATACTTAAAATAGCCCCCTACTTTGTTGGATTTATTTTCAAATCTCTGATCATTACGTGACATTACATAATTATATAGTTTCCTCCATTAGAATGTAAGCTTCATGCTTCATCCTCCACGGTATACCCAGGCCCTGGAAGAGTGCATAGCACGCAGTAAGTGCTAAATGAATATTTGGTAAATAAATGAATGAACAAATAAATAAAGGAAACAGGTTAAGAAGGGAACGCTATGAGATAGATACAATACATGTAGACCTGGAGTTTTTTAGGAGAGTCGTAACAGGAGACATTTTGCCTGGATTGGCTTCAGCATGCACTTCATCTTATATTAGTACTTTTTATTACTAAATCCTCTCCACAAGCATAGACAGTTAGAATTTTCTATGGAAGTAAACAGTTGTGTAATGGCCCTAAAGATTCATTATGCCATGGGTACTATTGCACACAGTTGCCCGAGTTTCCATTTAATTTCACTCTTTGTGGTCTCCCAAGCACGAACGATAAAGCTATTAGGGGAGACGAAGAACTAGAGAGAAAAATATCCCTATACGTGAAGGGTGTTTTGTTTCTCTTGTGGGAGTTGTATGAAAAGGAATAATGGAAAATGGATGCTGAGTTGCATTGTTTCTCATTTTTCTTTGAGTCCAACATAATTCAAAAGACAGACACTCCCATTATCTCTTATTTCCAAGTATTCATAGTTTGCATATGGATTTGAGCTTCAGTAAAAAGAGCTAGTTAACTAGTATGGAACAAGCATTCTATGAATTGGGAATGGTTGAGGATTCCATTAAGCAGAGTATCAGTAGACAGGCTTAACTCTATTTTTAAAGGAACAGCCTATCTGGTGACTTGTGATTTTACCGTCGTTTCTGCTCCCAAGGCTTTCCTTCAGAGGCAGCAAATTGAGCTATCTGCACAACAAGCTCTGCAGAATCCAATGTCTTATTGCTGGGCAGACTCAGAAAACATCTCAGTGGATGAAAAGAGGTAGGTCCACCAGATGGTGGAAAGACCTGAGACTCATAAGAGAAAAATAAGCCTGTAAATCCCTCCACCATTACTACGGCAAACAGAGTAGACTGTGCCTTTCCTGGCTTAGGCTCTCTTCCTTCATCCCGACCCCTACCTGAAGACATCTTTTATGTTGATTTTGACTTAATATCACCTGTACCAAGATGCCGAGAAAGACAGTAAAGTGGAATACATAAACTTTTTTTTAATTTATCAAAGAGTTATATAACTTACTATTTGTTAGACATTGTTCTAAGCATTTAAAAAGTTATTTAATCTTTGTGTCAACCCTCTTAAGTCAAAGCTATGATTAATTGGCTTATTGATTTGTCCAAGTCACATAGCCAGAGACTAGTAGACTCAGGATTTGACCCTAGCAGTATCACTCCAAGATCCACGCTTAAAATCATAACCATGGTGCCCTATACACCACTTCCTGCGCCAGTGCGGGGAGAGCAAAATCTTAGTTGCAACTTTTTCTTTTTAATTAAAAAAGCTACGTGTAGAAATGGTCAATAAAAAAATGGAATAGTAACAAAAAGTAGCCATTATTTTCCATTTTAAAGCATATCTACTGCTTTTGCAAAACCAACTTAAGGAGGAAGCTTTGTATTTGCAGAAAAAAATGGGTAAAATGTTAATGTTTCATGTCCTGGATTCAGGTTATGCCACAACTATTTGCCAGTGATAATTTCACTTGCACTGATAATTTTAAGACCTGTTCCAGAAATGGTTCTGTTTCACAGGAACACCCATTTATAAACCTTGTAATCTGTGGTTAATTCCCATAGGATTTCATTTACCCCAATATTCACAAACAAAGTTAGGCTAGGTTTGTGCTCTTTATATACATCTTATTGTATGTAATTAAGAATATATAGTCTCAGTTTTCCTATTATATCTCATATTATTTTCTAGCAATTTTTCAGAATGTTCTGTACCGTGGGGAATTCGTCTCATGCAATGTAACATGAGACAAGAATTGAAAGAGAGATTACGTGCTTTGAGAGAGGAAAATGTTAAGGAGAAACTGTTTATAAAATACATAAACTAACAATGAGGAGTTGAAGAATAGCATCCCACTAGCTTGCATCTTACAGTCCCTCTCATCCCTCAATCCAAAATCTCAAACAAAATCTGTTCTCTTTATTCCAAAAGGGAAAATTTGGTTACAGATTAATTGGTGGATAGTCTAGGGTATTGTGGCCAGTTCGCAATAGAGTACGGACTCAGATTTTCCACGAATTAAAAAAAAATCAGTAAGAAACATTTCTTGCCTTATCAAAACGGTAATAACCCAAGGCATAGTTTTATTTTATTATTTTATTTTATTTTACTTTCTTCTCTTTTATTTTTTAAAGGTTGGGAGATATTTATTTTCTTTAAACAAGGTCCTAAACAACAAAGAAAAAGTATGTCCCAGATTCTGGCCGGTGTAGCAAGACAGGGGTACAAAGCTGATGGGCAGAAATGTGGAAGGGCTACTCATCACCAAAGACAGTCACAGCAAAGACGGGCTGCAGGAGACGGCCCCCTGCTGCCCTTGGAAATGCGTGCCTGGGCAGCAAGGGGAGGCCGCTGTGCTGCGATGAGGCTGACAGCGAGGGCAAAGATTGAGGGTGCTGGGCTGTACTGTTTCTATGAACACTGACATGGAAACCACAAATGGGGAAGATAAGCTGTGGGTCTAGAAGAGGCAAGCAAGCACTCCACATACTCCAGGGACTAAGTATGAAAATGCTTAAATTTGATTCTGAAAAACAACTCCTCAGGTTTTAGCCTAAGATTTTGTACATGGGCTGTATTTTACCTGGGTTGGTCTGTGACAGGGAAGGGCCTAAGAGACCCCTGGAGCAGCCCAGAGCAGGTGTGAGAGCTACCCTACGACCCAGTAATTACACTACTAGGTGTTTATCCAAAGGATACAAACATAATGCTTCGAAGGGGCACCTACACCCCAATATTTATAGCAGCAATGTCCACAAATAGCCAAAATAAAATAATTATAATAATATAATAATAGTGTGCTATTATTATATTTAGATCCCTAATTCACTTGGTGTGAGAGCTGGAGTCAGAAATTCAGTCATGCTCTTTTTTGGTATAATAAGCATAATACTGTTGTTGTTGTTGTTGTTGTTGTTGCTGTTGTTGTTGCTGTTGTTGTTGTTGTTGTTGTTGTTGCTGCTGTTGTTGTTGTTGTTGTTGCTGTTGTTGTTGTTGTTGTTGTTGTTGCTGTTGCTGTTGTTGTTGTTGTTGTTGTTGTTGTTGTTGTTGCTGTTGTTGTTGTTGCTGTTGTTGTTGCTGTTGTTGTTGTTGTTGCTGTTGTTGTTGCTGTTGTTGTTGTTGTTGCTGTTGTTGTTGCTGTTGTTGTTGCTGTTGTTACACCAGAAGAAAGCATGACTGAATTTCTGAATAATAAGGGTTTGAGGACAACTTTCTTAACCATGGCTCAAAACCCAAACACAATAAGGAAAAAGACTGATATATTTGACTACTTTACAAATTTAAAAATAACAAGTTTTTGGAAGGCAAAAGTTCCATAAGCAAAGTAAAAGCACACATGACAAACTGAGAAGAGTATTTGCAATTTGTATCACAAAGCATTAAAAATATCCTCAATATGAAAAGATTATATCCACCAAAATAGATTGGATTGTGCCGTAGTAATAACCTGAAAAATCCCAGTGGCGCTAAAACATTATTTCTCACTCACACTGCATGTCCATTATTGGTCAGTGGAGAGCCCTGTTACCATACTGCCTCAGAGACCCAGACTGATGGAGGCGCCATCGCCACCTGCACTTTCCCTGTCCCAGAGGAAGAAGAAAGGGGCGTGTCCAACCACAGACTGGTTCTTTCAAGCATCTACTGAGAACACACTTCAGTTCCTGCTCTACTGACCAAAACAAGTCTCATGGGAATAAGTTCAATAGGTAGGAGGATCAGTCATTGCGAACAATGACAACACACCCCACAAAGCATTTCTAACAATGAGGAAAGACCAAGAAATAAAATTTCATATGAGAAATAATCAATAGATATGTTTACAAAAGAGTTTTTCAACCTCAGCACTACTGACGTTTTCAGGCAGCTAATCCTTGGTCATGAGAGAGGTGCATCTGTGAGATACCAGTAGCACTGCCCTCCAGTTGTGACAATACAATACGTGTCTGGATATTGCCAAATGTCCCCAGGGAGCGAAATCACCCGCACTTGAGAACCAACCCTTTATACAAAATGAAATGCAAATGATCCTGTTTAAACGGATATCTGCTCAGTCGCACCCATACTAAAAGAAATGTAAATCGAGACTGCAACATACCACTTACCACTCACAACGTGGGATAAACTTTAAAAGTTGGCCAATGTTAATCTCTTCTCAAGGCTATGGGAAAAGTCCAAAATATATTAAATGGGGAAAACAAGATACAAAAAGCTATTAGAGTATGGTACCTTTGGCCAGAATATGCAACTATATGTTTGTATTTATTTGTATTTTTGAAAAGAAATAAAACAAACTAAAAATGAAAAAAAAAAATGATCACTTGTTGGTGAGAGGAACAAACCGGGAAGGGAGCAGGGATGGAAGCCAAATTTACCTGAATATACCTTGTTTTAGGGGTTTGATTTTGGACATGTAAATGTTTCTCATAACCAAGAACAGAAATATTTTTTGAAAAGCAATCTCCAAATTTAAAAATAAATAAGCCTAAAAATAAGTAATAAATAAACAAACAAATAAATAAATAAATGCCTAACCGAACATGAAGTTAATTGCATAACCACAGAAAAAAAGGTTGTTTCAATTATTTTAAAATGTAGTATTTTTATTATACATCAATAGTGGAATATGTCCTAAGGACATAAAAGAAAATCCTAAACTACATCTAAATGTCTTATTGTTAGTACTGATAATATCATTGTATTTTGAAATGGTTATATATAACTCCAATATTTATTTGGATAAAGTAGAAATCAAGCTGCAGTAGAAAAGAGGTGTACCTATAAAATCAAAGTTTTTGGGGTACCTGGGTGGCTCAGTTGGTTAAGTGTCTGACTCTTGGTTTTAGCTCAGGTCCTGATCTCAGGGTCAGGAATTCAAGCCCCACGTTGGGCTCCACGCACAGTAATAATAACAACAATAATAACAATACAAAAGTGATTAAATAAAAACCCTGTAATCTTACATTTGAATATGAAATACCACAAAGAATTCATGATTTACTTTCTTTTTCTAAAATACAAATATTTATTAAGTTCTTCTGAAAGAGCCTGGGAAAAAATGACAATTCAGTGGTAAGGAGCACACCTAATAGCCAGATCTCTAAACACCACTTTATAGGTTGGACAAGTAGTATACAAGTTGAGCCTGGGGACTTGTCATGCCAGAGGTCAAGAAAACTGTCAGGTGGGGCACCTGGGGGGCTCAGTCTGATCAGTGTCTGCTTTTGGCTCAGGTCATGATCCCAGGGTCCTGGGATCGAGCCCTGCCTTGAGTTCCCTACTCAGCGGAGAGCCTGCTTCTTCCTCCCTCTCCCTCTGCCCCTCCCCACCACTCGTGTGCTCTGCCTCTCTGCTCGCTCTCTCTCTCAAATAAATAAATAATAAAATCCAAGAAAGAAAGAAAGCAAGCTTGCTGTCAGATAGCTCTGGGGACATGTCATAAAGACATAGAAATGAACTCGAATGAGCCCACTGGCTAAAGAGGGCTCTCACAAAGCAAAGAAATTTTTAGCATCAAAAAAACCAAAAACATAAGAAAAAACAAGTTGGCCAAGATGTGGAGAAAAAGGAATCCTCATGCACTGTTGACAGGAATGCAAACTGGTATAGCCACTCTGAAAAACAGTATGAGTTTCCTCAAAAAATTAAAAATAGAATGACCATATAATTCAATAATTCTACCACTGGCTATTTACCCAAAAAACAAGAAAACGGTAATTCAAAAGACATATGCACCCCTCTGTTTATTATTACAGCATTATTTATAATAGCCAAATTATAGAAGCAACTCAAGTATCCATCAATAGATGAATGGATGAAGAAGATGTGGTGTATATATTATATATATATAATACACACACACACACACACACACACACACATACACACACAATGGAGTATTACTCAGCCACAAAAAGGAATGAAATCTTGTCATCGGCCATAACATGGATGGAACTAGAAGGTGTAATGGTAAATGAAATAAGTCTGTCAGAGAAAGACAAATACATAGGATTTCACTCGTATGTGGAATTTAAGAAGCAAAACAAAGAAAAAAGGAGATAAACAAAAAAAAAAAAACCAGACTCACATATACAGAACAAACTTGTTGTTACCAGAGGGAAGGTGGGTGAAATAGGTGATGGGGATGAAGAGCACATTTATCATGATAAGCACTGAGTAACATATAGTTGTGCTTTTTTTCTGTAAGAGTATACTGTGTCTCTCAATAAAAATTAGTTTTTTTACATAGATTTTTTTTAAAGATTTTATTTATTTATTTGACAGAGAGAGACAGCAAGAGAGGGAACACATGCAGGGGGAGTGGGAGAGGGAGAAGCAGACTTTCCACTGAGCAGGGAGCCCAATGCGGGGCTAGATCCCAGGACCCTGGGATCATGACCTGAGCCGAAGGCAGATGTTTAACGACTGAGCCACCCAGGCACCCCAGGTGCCCCTTTCACATAGATTCTTTACATTTGTTACTGGGTTTATTCCTAAACAAATTATATTTGTGTGTGTGTGTGTGTGTGTGTGTGTATGTATTCATACATAGTGTATGTATATATATATGTGTATATATACATATATAGTGTATATACATGTATATATAGACAATATATATATAGTCATATTAGGTATGACAATAGTATTGTGATGATATTTTTAAGCCCTATCTGTTAGCAATATATACTGAAGTGCTTATAGCTCAAATGATATAAAGTTTGGAATTTGCTCCCAGTCCTTGGTGGGGAAGGGAAACAAGTCAAGGCATGGGGGCAGAGTTAAAATAAAATTGGGAAATGGCTGATAATTGTTGAAGCTGCATGATGGATATATGGGAGTTCAGTACTAATTATCTTTGCTTTTATGCATTTTGAAAATTTCCTGAGTAAAAAGATTTTTTTTAATTCTCGGTCAAGAGGCTCCCAGGCGGGTCAGTCAGTTAAAGGCTGACTCTTGGTTTTGGCTCAAGTCCCAATCTCAGGACTGTGGGATGGAGCCGTACATGGGGCTCCACACTCAACACAGACTCTGCTTATCCCTCTCCCTCTTCTCTTCCCCCCATTCACGCACATTCTCTTTCTTTCTTTCTCTCTCTCCCACATAAATAAATAAAATCTTTAAAAAAATTCTTGGTCAAGTTCAGGTGTGACATTGTCAATCAACAGCTCCACCCAGAACCTGTCTATGTGATCTTCCCTGCTATGTCTAAGAAGTAAATATCTCCTGTACTTGACACACTCAGATGATGCTCTGTTCATCTTCCACCCTTCTTACTCACTGCATATCCTAATTCTACATTGCCTCAAGGCCAAGGAAATAAAGGATTGAATACAGCCCTAAAAATTAATAGCCAACGTGCGTCAGCTGGTTCCACAAGCTGGTGACATCATGAAAGTATTTGACTGAGGGCCAGCCTGGGTTAAGGTAATACTGAGTTAACTTCTATCACATTGAGAAGTGTGTTTGTCAGGACCCTTAATGTGAATGTTCCAGAACAATGACAATATTTAGATATCAAAGCTGAATGAAAAATGAGACATTCCCAAGATTCATAAACTGGATTTACAACCCCTCTCTGGCACCACTGCTTTCTCTATGGACCACATCAGAGAAGGATCTGATTAGAAATAGAACACAGACAGAGTATGTGATGATTTTGCAATCATCTGATGCTTCGAGGCTAGCAGGCTGGATGTTCAAACAACAACACTATCAAATGATTCCCAAACAACATCTTAAATTCCTTTATGAAATATTTGCTACTATGGAGAAAAAGGAATTATGACATGAACATCAGCTGGAAATGGCAGTTATGCCATTTCAACTGATAAAAACTAACCTCCTGAGAAATGCTTCTTGAGTCCAGAACGCACACAGACCTTGGAGTCGGGCCAACGTGCATTCAAATCCTGCTTTCGTCCCTGCCCAGGTGTCCATCCCATGGGCAGGTCGTTTAACCGTCTAGGCCTCACTTCCTTCATTTGTCACATGGATATGAAAATGCCTCTTTAACAAAGCTACTGTAAGGATTAAAGAAAACCCTACACACACACACACACACACACACACACCCTCACACACAAAGTGCTTAGTAAAATACATAATGAGGACTAAATAATAGCTATTACAGTTATATGAGCCAGATTGATGAAAACTCTAGCCATTTTAGAAGGGAGGCTCTAAAATGACTTTGCTACAACGCTAGGAAAAGGGAATTCAACAAACCATTTTAAAGACTATTCCAGACGCATAACAAGACATGAACACTTTATGGATCATTTATCAACGCTGAATACATGCCTCCTCTGATGTGGTAGAAACAGATCTCAAACTCAACTTATAAAAGCTAATATTGCATTACTGGAAGTGCCTTGGGTGAAAAGAACAGTTGGTCAGTGGAAACTTCAGTTCTGTTTCCTACTATCCCTCATGAAATTTCCATCAGTCCATTTGTCACATCACTGATTGCTTCTCAGTTCCTGCCCAGCCCACGCACAGTTCCCATGCTATGCCCACCTTGTGCGCTCATCCATTATCTTGTCCCTAAAATTTCTTTATGTCATGTAAATATTTGATTGTCCATTTTTGTAATGGAACTTCATAAATTTATTAGTAAGGTCATTTCTAAAGCGTGATCATCTGAGTAGGCATATTGCTTTGTAAACCTACCATTTAAGGAACAAGCTCATGGTGTAATCATGCCTCCTTAGGCATTTGCCAAATGCTTTATACACATTTGTAGTAGTAGTCATCATCATCATAATAATAATAGGTAATATTTATTGAGCACTTATCATGTGCTAATAACACTACTAAGTTCCTAAAATGCATAAACATCTCTTCTGCCTCCTTTCTCTCAGTGCAAAATCCTAGTAACACCTCTGTAAAGAAGGTACTATTATGCCATTGTATAACACGGAAACTGACATTTAGAAAAGTTCAATTACTTTCTGGAGTCCACATAGCTACTACATGGAAGAACTGAAATTAGAGCTTGGTAATTCAGATCTAGAATCCTTCCTATGATTCCTATCACCTATTAATATTTAGGATTGTGTCTTACAGTTACTGTATACAGTTACTGTATAAACTCTTAGTATTATTTTTCAAATAAAAAATTATAAGCCCCAAAACTGGAAAGGTCATGTCTCATTCATGTGTGTGTCCCCAGAGTTTTAATGTAGACCCTGGCACATACATAGACAACCTTTGATGAATGAATAAATCAACTGATTTCACACAACACTGTACAATGTTAATCATATGATATTTGTCTTTCTCTGACTGGCCTATATATACAATGGAATATTGTTCAGCCATTAAAAAAAGAACAAAATCTTGTCATTTACGATAACACAGATAGAACTAGAGAGTATTATGCTTTATTTTGTTCTTTAGTATCTGCCCAAAGACTAACATGTTAATTTTGAAAAACATTCTGATCTATTAATTTAATACAAAACCCCTTGTTGGCCCAGTCTGAAAAGCATATGACTCCTGATCTTGGGGTCATGAGTTCAAGCTCCACATTGGGTGTAGAGATTACTTAAATAAATAAAACTTAAAAATAAAAAAAAAACTGAAAACTTTACATAAGCAATATTTAGTAACCTAGTATTTTTTAGGTTCTTCAAAGTCAACTCCCTTGCCCCTCTCACAGATCTCTAGTCTACCCAAATCCAACTCTCTGCCTACTCTCTGCCTAGCCTGAGTAACCCAATGTGGCTAGAGGAGAGCAAACCACCATACAATAGGTCTCACTTAGCACTTATTTCCAGTTACCTACAAAGGTCCCCTGATACTGCCTGGCAATTCTCATTTCCCTAGTCCATTGACTGTTCTACAGCCCTAGAAATCTATTTCACACATCTCTGATTGAACCACAAACAACTCTTCTGCGTTCTTTCTCTCAGTTCTGGGCTTTAGTTCCAATGTCACTGAGAAAATGGAAGCCATCAGAGAAGTAGCTTTCACATGTTCCCCCACCACTTCTACTACTCTATCTCCCCTGCCTTCCTGCCTGTTGGAAATGGTGAACTGCCCATGGTCCCACTGGGGGTCAACTCCTCCACTTGAACATGCTTCCCATCTGCTCTCATTTAAATCAAGGCCAAGCTTCTACAGTTCTCCTACTCTCTTCTGAATCACCAAGTTTACTGTTTACGGGGTCAACAGCATTGTTTTATTCTTCTTGAGACATTTTCTTCCCTTGGCTTATGAGACATCACACCCTCTTGATTCTTTTCATACTTGAGGAGCTGTTCTTACTTGGTTTTCTTTGATGATTTTTTCTTATCTTCCAAAACTTTAAATGTTGGAGTACTAAGCCTTCTTCTGTTCTCTATCTCTATTCATTCCTAGGTGAGCTCAAGACTATAAATTCCATACATACCTTCATTACCCCCAACCCCAATCTCTCCCCTGAACTCTTGTCTCTTTTACATATTTCCACTTGAATGATTAAAAGCATCTCAAATTTAATATGTCCAAAACTAAACTCTTGATTTCTAATCCCAAACCTACTCCACTCCAAGTAGTACCCATTCCAGCGAATTGCAGCTCCATCTCTCTTCTTGTTCAGGACAAAAACCTTGGAGTGATCCTTGATTCTTTTCACTCCATATCCACTCATTCCACCAACAAATCTTGTTGGCACTATCTCAACAACAAATATAGAATGTGATGACTGCTCGCTGCCATTGCTCACATACTAAGTAGAAAAACTGACGTTTTACCTAGAGATTATTAGCTTCCCAACTGGTATCCCTGTTTCAATCCTTGCTCAACTTTAGTCTGCTCTCAACAGAACAGCAGAGTGATCTTTTTAAAAATGTTAAGTCATCCCTTCCTCTTTCCTTTCCTTTTCTTTTTATTCTTTATCTCTCCTTCCCTAAAAACTGGGTTCTAAGACCATTAGGAGAAGCAAGGCAAGGTAGGCATCCCCCAGATTGGGAGAGTTGTGGTGACCCAGTGTGGGGCGTTATAGCCCTGAGTGGAGCAAACAGTGTCCCCTTAGGAGGGCTTCCTGTCATAGCGAGTCGGAGCCTTGAGTGAGGGGAAAAGTGGGGTGAAGAGGGCCCAGGATAGGAAGTCACAGCTCAAGCATAGTACAAAGAAGACCAGCATGAAAGAAGAGTCCAGCAAGGGATGTCAGAGCCCAAACAGGGTAATTAGGACATCCGTGCAATAGGGTGGTCTGATGTGGGGTGTCCAACAGAGGGGTGTCCTGTGAAGATGAAGGAGTCCACATGGGTATAGGGAACCAACAGGTATGAGGCAGTAGGCTCAAGAGCCCAAACAGGGAGAAAAGAACCTTCACAAGGGCGTGGGGCCAAGGAGTTTCAGAATCCAAGTGAGGGAAGAGGATATCCATACTACCATTACTGTCTGGACACTGCAGTGTGTCTATACAGGTAAGGGACCAAGTTGTAGAAGTCAAGACCTGAGAAAGATGAAGAGGATGTCCACGTAGGAGGGCAGCCCAGCAATGGGAAATAAGAATCTGAGCCAAAGAGGTTTCCATGCAGAGAGACAGCTGGATGCGGGTGTCAAAGCCCAAGCCGAACGAGGACCTATGTTAACAGGGGAAGGTAGGCATGATATATTGAAGCTCCGGGGGAGAAACAAGAGCACCCACCAGGGAGGGTGCAACAACAGCATCAGGAATCTGGATACCAACTGGGGGGTTGTCAAATAAGTAAATATATCTAGGGTACTGGGAGCAAATTTCCTCGCTTTTGAGTTACAAATATGGAAAAAGAAAAAATAGAATCAGATTGGCATTAATAGATTTGGTGTGAACACATGGTTTTCAATATACACAGATAGAGAAACAAATATATGGAGATATGTGTGTGGTTATGTATCAATGTGTGTCTATGTAGCTGGATTTTAAAAATAATTAAACAATAAACTATTTACAAAGAACAGGTCAAAACATAAGGGCACAGAAAAGTTGAAAGTAAAACTATCAAAAAAGATATACCATGCATAGCTAAACTAAAGAGGAACTCAAGAGCCAAATTTCAAAGAACTTTATATGACACACTAAGGACTCCAAGATCTAAACATCATCACAGGTTGGGTAGTAAGAGATACAATCTGGTTCACAAGCCAGACAGGTTTGTGGGTGAGAAATTCAGTACCGGTAGCAACTGGGTCACCCAGAGAATGCTAAAATTGCAGTAACTGGAACACTTTAACAAAAGGAGTAGGGCTCATCCAACTGTGAGGTTAGCATGTATTTTTTGTCTGACAGAGGCCAGTGGACTGTTCATGCAATCTAGCACAAGGTGATATTTGCTTGGTAAATTTGCTAGACCCAGAATCTATTTGTCTCTCAGAAACACTATTCCAACAGTATCCCAGAATTTATCAGACTCAGGAAAAATTACTCTGACAAAGTTCACGAAAGCCTGCTTTATAAAACCAACATGTATGAGTCATTGACATTTAATCAGAAAAAAAATACAAAAATACTTATGGGGCAGGCCGACCGTACCTACATGACAAGCCATACCAGAACACGATCTAAGGAACTTGGACTCTTAGGTGGTTTTCCTCTGCTCCTATCCTTCCATCTTCCTTGTCAGCCCTTCTTTGCCCTGCACCATGTCTAGAGAGGTTAGCCCCCAGGGTCCTGCAGGAACCCCCTACCCTCCTTGCCAGAGGCTTCAGTTTGGCTTCAAGTACTGAGACGCACCAGCAGGAAATTAGAGGAGGGAAAAAAGAAACGTTGGGATGTTTATTCCTTGGTCTCTCCTTGCTTGGTTCCACTTCTCTTGGCAGAACCCTCATCCCTCAAGACCACTGGGAATCTCAACATTTCGGCTCCAGCTCCACTGCCTGGGCCCTGAGCCTGGAAACACCACTTCCTCCCCCTTGTGTCTTCAGCCTCCAGATAGGTAATAGTTTCCAGTTGTTGCTAGTCTCTAAGGACCACCTCAGTATCCAGTTTGTTCCCTCAACCTGCCCACACCTCTGTACGTCTCTTCATTTGAATTATCTGGGCTCATTTCCTGCAATTTGAATGAGTAATACAGTGTGTGTGAAACACCAAACATTTTCGTATTCTACTTAGGGTGACCAACCATCTCAGTTTGCACAGGACCGAAGTGGGATTCGGGATGTTCTGTTTTCCTCTCAGGATGAGTTGGTCACCCTAATCCCACCTGACTTCGACATATCTTCTTACCACAACTATCAGACTATTTATTTCATTTTTTCCTGAAATGGATTCATTTCCCATTCAGTTTTCCCTCCCTTCTCCTGGGATCCTCTGCACTATTTCTTATGTTCCACATATGAGTGAAACCACATGAAAATTGTCTTTCTCTGATTGACTTATTTCACTTAGAATAATCCCCTCCAGTTCCATCCCTGTAGATATAAATTGAATTTAAATTTAAAAAAAAGAAATTGCTTCATTTCATTAACTTGTTACTTTTAAAAGAAACATTAAATCACTACTTTAAATGGAAAACTAATATAACTTGCCTTTGATTGATTGAACAAAACATATTATAGAAATTCTAATAATATAAGTAGAAATTATTATTTGCAAAGGGACCTGAGCGCAAGTCCTGCTCTCTCTGTGCTTAAAAGGGAGATTGGTATTAAAGGCGTTCAAGACACAATGGCCCCAAAATGAAACGTTCTGCTTCACGTATCAGAATGTGATCACATTTTCGCCATATGAGTCTATGTTATTTAAAGACGTGAATGTATTACCTACATCGTCTTGTCTGTGCCCTGTGGTATGGGCTCCGTCCTTAGGGAAACAATGGTGTAGTGGAGGGTCAAACACCTAACAAAATCAGGCTCTACCACTATGCTGTCCCAATATCCACAGTCAGTGTAACCAGCAGACTGACTAGGGGCTTACGTGGGCCCGATAGAAGACACTTTGCCCCAAGATGGTGCTGGGACGGACACCATCACCAGGTGCTTCTGATGTTATTTCTATGAGCCCAAGCCCTATTCTAATGGACAAACCTTTTTCTTTGGATGCAATGATCCTTTTATTAGGAAATAACCAAAGCTTTTAAACCAGGGACAGCTTGGTCTCTTTCAAGTATCTCTAATCTGATATATATCTCTAATCTGATAGAGTATGTGTTTATTACACATTTTAACTCTTAGAATATGATCTTATTTCTTTCCATTCTATGCTTTTAGAAGGTCACTTAAAATTACATGCATGTTCCACCTGTGAATACAAAATACTCTGACAACTTGTGGAAGTGGGAGTGGGTAGATATACATACATACAGCGACCAGGTCTGGTGTCATACAAGAGGTGATATTCGCTTTCTTTAGATGGGGAGAGCCAGCAAAGTTAATCTAGGCAGAAGGAGCAGCATGTGCAAAAGCACAGAATAATGAAAAAATATATATATATGCAAGGACTGAAAGTAGTTAAATGTGACCTGGGAGCGGACTTTCAGAGGACATAGTTCCTCATTGAATAAAAGAATCCAAAATTCATATAATAGTAATTAGTATGGCAGAGAGGTAAAAGACGTCAGGATTTAAAGTCAGATTTGTGCTATCACCTCAGCTTCAGAATTTATTCTTTGTATGACCCTCAGCAAATTCTTAACATTATAAGCCTCTGTTTCCTCACCTGTAAAATGGGAAATACTAATTTTACCTGTTTCATAGAATTATGAGGATTAAATTTAACAATATCCTTAGACCAGCGGTTTTCAACTAGGGGCAATTTAGACCCCTACAGACATTTAGTAGTGTCTGGGGATATTTTTGATTATCATGCCTAGGAGTGGATGAGAGGCTGCTCCTGGCATGTAGTCGATAAAGATCAGAGATGCTGCTTCTTATCCTACAACACACAGGACAGCCCCTCCCCCCCGACAAAGGCTTTTTTGGACTAATATATTAAAGATGCTGAGGTTGAGAAACCCTGGTTAACCTCATACCTGGCTTGCAGGATGCAGCCAGTAAATGTGGTCCAGAGAGAGGAGGAGGAGGAGGAGAAGGGGTGAAATTGTACCAAGGAGATGAGTTTACCGCAGCTGCTACTTGGCAGATGCATACCAAGCCATCATGACCCACTGTCACCAAGTTGACCCCTAGTCCCAGCCACCAGCTGTCTTTCTGCAGGACAATTGGTCGTAGGGTGACTAGAGAAGAATTACAGACTGATGGGCCCTGGGAGAGGAGTCAAGCACCTGACCACAGGGAAGTTTTCTAAAACAGGGAGAGTGACCAAACCTCCCTATAACTCTGACCCATGGCCACCACCTCCCATCCAATGAGCAAGTATCTCAGGCCTGAGAAAACAAATGGCAAGACTCAGTAACCAAGTTTGGCAGGTCATTCTGTCCACGAGCCTTGAAACAGTGAATCATCGTGACTCTGGTCTAATGGGCTACACATGTATTTAAAAGGAACCTCCGTACACTATTTAAACAGGTCTTGCCTGTAAAACTCAGAAAGCCAAAAGACTTCTGCTGATCCTTCCATCCAGACGGTGGTGAGGCGATGCTAGGAGTGGCTGGGGACTGGAACAGATGATGCCCTGATGAGCATACAGTCTCGGTGATAGTGAAGCCTTTCTCAAACTAAGCTTCAGCTAACCACACTTTGGCAGAACGAAATACAGAAGCAAGGCTCTGCCGACAGAGGCTTGAGCCACAAACCAGAGAGCAATCTGCATGTATACATGATGTGGAAAGAACTGCTTGTCAGATGCTGGTTTCTCTGAGCCACAGCTCACATGCAGTGGTATCATCTTCAAATTAGGAAGGACAGTTGGATTCTTTGACTACCCAGGCATGCGGGGAACTAATGAAGGATAATGCCCTATGTTGACAAGTTAATGTCTCAGCAGGGAAGACCAATTAGGAAATGTGTCATTTAGGGTGCTGCCTATACTTCAAGAATCAGTTCAAACAATGTCTTTGTTTGAACTGACATCTCAGATAATGGATAAAATCCTGAGGCTCTGGAGTCAGACAGAATGGGGTTTGAATACTAGCTCTGCCCTTCGCTGATGCTGCAATCTAGGAAAAGCTATTGAACATCTCCAAATACCCATTTCCTTAATGGGAAGAATGGCAATGACAGTAATGGGGGATGATAACATTGGCAACTTCGCAGAGGTGGAGTGAGCATTAAATGTGATAGCAGAGAAACTCCAGGGTAAATACCCACTGTCTTGTAGCCATCGTAGTCCATCAAAGAAATCACTTAACTGTTCTTCACAGATCATCTCCTAGTTTTCAGCACAAAGGACACAGTTCCTGTCAATCATATCACATGATGATAACTGTCAGTTGGGTCACGGGGATCCACATACGCTACACTAGAAGTGTAAACAAAAACTGTGACTGGTGAGTGTGTTCCTGATTCTTCCTAGATGTGGACATAGCCTTTCTTCAGTTTAAGATGTATCCATTCTAGGGCGCCTGGGTGGCTCAGTCGTTAAGCATCTGCCTTCGGCTCAGGTCATGATCCCAGGATCCTGGGATCAAGCCCCGAGTCAGGCTTTCTGCTCAGCAAGAAGCCTGCTTCTCTCTCTCCCATGCCCCCTGCTTGTGTTCCCTCTCTTGCTGTGTCTCTCTCTGTCAAATAAATAAATAAAATCTTTTTAAAAAGTAAGATGTATCCATTCAAATGTATATCCTTTCCTTTTTCACGTCCCTATTGCCACCATTTGGGGGAAGAATACATATTTCCTTTGAATAATTTCTTCCCCATACTCTTTTCTTTCTTTGTGGTGAGGCTTGCCATCCACTGTAGCATCCTTCAGGTTTTATCAGCAACAGAAGCTCCTGGGGAGAAGTTTGCTGTCGGTCACTTCAACCATTCAACCTCTGGAGCCATAATGAGAAAATGAAACCGTCTTTTCCTGAAGTTCAGAAGAAGCTCAGCTATCCCAACCACCACACATTAGAACGTAAATGCCTCGTGCTCACTTCGGCAGCATAGGTACCAAAATTGGGACAATATAGAGATTAGCGTGGTCCCTGAGCAGGAGTATGAATGCCTTGCCTGAGCTTGAAGGTGCAGTTTGTCCCCTAAACAAACACTTGGTAAATATAAGTGAGTTTCATAGATAGAGGCAGAGTGGTAATAGGTTGGGATACTGAAATGAGAAAAGAAGGAAAGAAAGGCAAACTTAATTAAATTGACATTTTCCATGATTGTCTCGTGACTTGGAATATATCAGTCTTCATTGGTAAGTGAAACATGATGATAAACGTCAAGAATGTTAACATTTTTTGAGGGCTTACTATGTGCCAGGCACCATTTTAAGTCTTTTTTATATGCTGTCACAACAGTCCAATAAGGTAGAAACTATGGCACCCTCTTTTTCCAAGATGAGGGAAAGATCGTTTAGAGAGGGCAAGTCCCAAGATTACACAGCGTGGAAGAGGCGGATCTGGAGTAAAGTCAAGCAGTATGAATCCAGAGCCTTCTATTTCAACTCCTGTACTTTTAAGCCTCTAAATGATAAGAAAGGAATATAGCCTATCACACCATTTAAAATCTAGACAATAACCCATTTCACAAAGTAACACTATGAAATGGAATGATTACTCTCCATATGTAACAATTTGAATGGTTTTGCTTCCAGCCAAAGATTAATGCTGCATTTTAAGGAGAGGAAAGATAATTTTTTAATTCACTGGGTTTGGACAGTTAGCCCATAACACATTCAAAATCTAGTGATTGTTCTTAATGAGAATTTTTTTTCTTTCCAAAGCTTAATATTTTTGCCAAAAAGGAAGATGAGATTTTCTCCAAGTACTCTAATAACTCTAAAGGGCTGTCTTAAATTTTTCTAATTTTTCATAGCCTTATTCTATTTAATTCACAAATTTCCCCCTTGCTTCCCCTTCAGTGAATAAACCATAAACCCAACCTTTTTTTCTAATTAGCTCACAAGCACCATCTAGTGAAGAAGCGGAATAATTACAGAACAGTTC
Source organism: Ailurus styani (assembly GCA_002007465.1). NCBI lineage: Eukaryota > Metazoa > Chordata > Mammalia > Carnivora > Ailuridae > Ailurus > Ailurus styani. The sequence goes on from LNAC01000198.1 coordinate 2,000,743, forward strand.
CTGCTGCTGATCACTATTTGATCTGTACTAATTAAGCCTAAATGAGCACCCTTTTACCACTGTTCTAAAACAGAACGAGATTTGTGACATGCAAACATTATGGCTAAGGTCAAAAATATGCATTTCAAGTTTTATTGTTGTTTTGAATTTTTAGAAGTTGAATTTAGAAAATTTTTAGAAATTTCTAGAAATTGGAATTTTAGAAATTTAGAATTTTAGAAATCAGCATGCTTTCTATTTCCAATTCCCATCAGCCTTTCTACTACCAAATACTATGGGTCCTCAGACAGCATACAGTAACACATTTCACTGTACCAATACCCCAGAGTAGTGTTGACATTTCATTTTCTACATCAGTCCATGCACTACTTTCTTCCTCCCCCCTTTCATTACCACACCAACATGACTTTTTTAACATATTCACCTAACCATTTATCAAGGACGGTCTCTGCCCTCCAGAAGCTCACTGTCCAGGAGATGTTGACTTTAGGGAAATAAAGTATTACAGATGTTATGACAGAGGTAATGCGCTCATAGACTATGTTAATTCCAGTGGTAGTATCCTAGGGAAGAGACATTTTCCACAGTGGCCGGTCACTGGTGTCAAATGCTACAGAGATGTCCAAGAAAGTGGGTTCTGAAATTCGGATAAGGAGGTTGTTATTAACTTTCAGGAGAGTGATTTTAGCTAAGTAATTAGGGTAGGAGCCAACAACAAAGGTTTCTGAGGAGTAAAAAGGGTGTGGGCAAAAGTAAACTACCCATTTGAGAGCTTGGATTGGTAAAGAAAACACTAATGTCAGATTAATGTTAAGTTCTCTTGTTTTAGAAAACCTTGATAATGTTCCACAATTTAGAGCAAAAAAACAAAACTATAAAGCTCAAGAGCATAGTGGTTTGTCTCCTTAGATTATTATACAAATTCAGCTATGCTCTGCCTCTAACAATCAATACATTTTAATACTTCATTTTAATTTTACATTTATTGGATAAACAAGTATAGAAAGACAAGTTTTGGGGTAATATAGAGGAAGTAGAATGTGACTTAGCAGAATTACTAGGCTAGTAAAGAAGAAAAGAGTTTAAACTGTGACGAACTGCAGAATGAAAGACAATTTTTTTATTATTATTATTTGACACAGAGAGAGAGATCACAAGTAGGCAGAGAGGCAGGAAGAGAGAGGGGGAAGCAGGCTCCCCACCGACCGGGGAGCCAGATGTGGGACACTTCTCTCTAAGTGTTTAGCAGAGCACATTTAAATTAAACGAAGAAAAAAATAAAATAAAATGCTGAATTACATTTTAAAATTCATGATCCTGAGATCATGACCTGAGCTGAAGGCAGAGGCTTTAACCCACTGAGCCACCCAGGCGCCCCTGAAAGACAATTTTATGCAAAAACTCAACCAGCTCTGCGCTAAAGAAGCAACCTCTGTAGGGAACATGGACTGGCAGAAGACAAGGAAGATCGCAGATAACAGCAAAGAGCAGGACCAGAAATAGAGGCAGGATGGAGAGAGTGTGTGCATATGGAGAGCCACACCATTAAAAAAGGAAAAAGGAAGAAGAGGAAAACTCAGGAGCAGGCTGTACTCATAAGCTAGTGGTCCCTACCCTAGGAGCGAAGCACAGGATCCTTCTCATGGCACCACACCCAAACAACAGACTCTGTATTTCTAAAAGGTGAAGACGTCTTCCAGAAAGATCGACTGCCAAACACGTGAATGAAGTGAACAAATGTCCAACTGGTACATTAAACCCTACTTCTTTGCTTCTTTGTTTAGCGTCCCCAAGACTTCACAAATTACAAGTAGTTTCCATCTTAACAAAATGTTGTTCTCTGAAAATTAGCTCATAAGTCAGTTCTATGACCGCATAGTACTGTGCTTCAGAGTAGAGCCCAGCTGCCCAGGTTCCAATCCTACACCACCACCTACAAATTCACTGGACGCTGAGCTTCTACAGCTATAAGATGGGATACCTACTCGAAGGATTGTTCTGTTGTGATTAATGAGTTATCACATTGAAAGTTTTTACAGTCATGCCTGGCACATAGTGTTCAACGAATGTTAGCTATTGTAATTAGCATGCTGATAGGAATAGGAACACAGGAAGTAGTCCCTTGAGTAGGAGGATCAGAGAGCTGTGGTTATGGAAAAGGCCAGGAGAGCAGTAAGTCACCAGGGATTTGGTAAATGTATAGACATACCTCTCTAAATGCACAAGAGAAGACTTCTCTCTAAGTGTTTAGCAGAGCACATTTAAATTAAACGAAGAAAAAAATAAAATAAAATGCTGAATTACATTTTAAAATTCAGTGACCAGGGGACTCCTGGGTGGCTCAGTCAGTTAAGTGGCTGCCTTTGGCTCAGGTCATGATCCCAGAGTCCTAGAATGGAGTCCCGCGTTGGGCTCCTTGCTCAACGGGGAGCCTGCTTCTTTCTCTGCATCTGCCTGCCACTCTGCCTGCTTGTGATCTCTCTCTCTCTCTCTCTGACAAATAAATAAGTAAAATATTTTTTAAAAATAATAATAAAATAAAATAAAATTCAGTGACCAGATGACAGTGGGAAATGCTATCTATTATATCCTTTCTTCTTGGAGCTTTACAATGAATGTTATCAGTCCCCGTAATTATAAAAGAAAAATACCATTGAATTTTGTTTAATCCAGCATTGCCTAAACTTTTGTGACCATAGAAACTGTTTTCCTCTTACCTGCCATTAGTGTCACATTTTGAGAAATGCTTCTCCAGGTCAGTTACTTCCCAGATCTTCTAAATTGAAGAATAAACAGCAGTTATCCCTGAGAAAATAAAAGTAGAAGCTTTTGATTTCACAACCCTCGGAGGATTATAAGAATGCTATTCATAAATTGAATATTGGCTAAATCATGATTGCCATTCTTGCTCAACCCATTCAAAGTCAGAAAAGCAATGTTAAAATAAAACATAAAGCTCCAACACTTCCTTTTTTCTGCTCACATTAGTAAACCTATGAATGATTTTCTGTTTAATTATTGCTTATTTTAATGAAGATAAATGTGAGAACTGCAAAGTGTATTAAAGCATTATAGTTCTGACTTAATATGGTAACCATGTGCAATGTATACAAATATTAAATCCCTATGTTGTACACCTGAAAATAATATAATGTTTTATGTCAGTTGTACCTCAATTAAAATAAAGCATTGCAGTTCTTCCTTAATAATCTGAAACTGTTTAATTATAAAAGAAAGGGAAGCTTCTAACTCTTATTGCATGGAAAAACAGGAATATTTATGGCAGTCCAGTGATGTTTTTGCAAGGCGTGCTAGTACTCATGTGAACTCTTATTAGTTGTCTTGCTTCTGAGAAGGTCTTTATTCAGGGGTGAGAATTTAAGTGGAGGAGGCATTGTAAAGGAGTCATAATTCTCTAGAAAGTCTTAGGTTCAGCATAGCACTCTTAACTTTGATTTCCCCTCTTGAAACATCTTGTAGAGCTTTTAGAATGCCATGGGCCTGCTTTCTTGCCTGTAACAGGACTAAAACACCCAGTCCAGGCACAAAAATGTCTTAAGTAAGAAGGTAGAAGAGAAGTCAATTGTTCAGAACGTCAGTTCATCCATCCACTCATTGATTTCTCTAACACACGTATATTGAACACATTCCATGGCTCAGAGTATATTCTAAGTATTGAGAATACTCCAGTGGGCAAAAATCAACAGGATCTCTATCTTCTTGGAGCTTATGGCCCCAGGTGGTATAAATATAATATTATTACATATTAAAAAGGTTAAATTGAAATTGCTCTGAAAAAAGGCATTTGGCTCTATGAGCACCTGTCATAGGAGAATAGACTTAATGAGGGGCTTCTGGGACACTTCCCTAAGAAAGTGGTAATGGAGCCAAGAACTGAAGGAAGAGAAGTAGTTAACTGGATGAGAAAATAAGAGGAAAGCCTTGCAGACCCACGTAAATGTGTGGACAAGACCCTCTGGCAAGGCGAGGCCAGCTCCTCTCAGCCACATCCTGGGAGAGCAAACTAACAAAGGAAGCCTGGCTCCGTGGTCAGTGATGGGGAGTGATGTTACACGTCCAAGGATGGTTGCGCATTCATCCTTGGAGATGGAAATTCTTAGCTTAGAAGGAAAAAAAAATCATTATTTAAATAACGTTGAAGTGTCAAATACCAGGACAGACTAAGAAGGAAGATATTCTGGAGTAAACAGGGTTTCTAAGTGTCTCCCAACTCACGCCACCTAGAAAAATGACCACCCATGCTTGCATGAGGAAAGGGGAAGTGGAGACAATGAACCATAATAAGAAGGAATTTAAGGGAAGGAGGAAAGGAGGCATAGTCAGAACTAAGTCAATGTATAGGTTTTTTTCAAAAAAAAAAAAGAAGAGAAAGAAAAAGGAACAAAATCTGTCATCAACACTTTGTCATAGCTGTTTCAATCTCCCATTGCTGTATAACAAATCACCCCCAAACAACAAGCTGTTATTGAGCAGAATTCTGTTTATTAGGATTCTGGCAGGGTTCAGCTGGTGATTCTCCTGTTACGAGGATGTTGTTCATGCAGCTGCCTTCAGCTGCTATGTCCAAGACAGCCCCTAATCCTCCAAAACTCTCTCCAGATTGCCTCTCATGATTCAGCCCAACGTTCCTTATAGTATGACTACAAGCTCTCAAGAAGGAATTTTCCAAAAGCCCAAGCCCTGATACACAAGCACTTGTCCAGCCTCCCTGCATGTCACTTGTTAATGCCCGTTGGCCAAAGCGAGGCATGTGGGGAAGCCCAGAGTCAAAGAAGGATTGATTCACATATGCAAAAACAAAGGATCTTAGAATTTCTAAAAATGGTATCAATCTTTCTCTGCATGTGTGCATGTTCTAGAACCAAAACATCATGGAAATTTGTATCCTGTTCCTTTTATCACACCTGCAAACATTCTCTTCATACACCCCCACTCTATGCCAAAAACAAGATAGCTTTTACAAGTCTTTTAATTCCCTAGTACACTAGATTGTGCTCTTTGGAAAAAGCATGAATCTATATGAAAGAATCGTTCACTGAATTCATCATTCAATCCATTTGCAAACCTGGTGAAACGTGAGTCATCTAATTTTGATATTTGTTAGGAGAAATGGTTGAAATTGTTAAATAAGACACTTGACCACCTGTGATTTCAATTACTTATGCCATCCCAATCCCTTATCACCACTAATGATCACAAATTCGTTACATTAGCATTCATGACGTGTTGTGAGGGACCTCTCCCAGTTACGTTTCAATGGGGGAAGCAGAACCACTATAAGTGATAGGAAAGAAGAGATTTATCAGGAAAGCAACTTGACACATTTGTAGATGCTGGGGAAGAAGTGAAAGCCTACAGCCCAACATCAAGTGGGAGAGAGTGAGGACACACTGGAACCCTCATCTGTCTGGTGACCTGCAACCCGCAACACAGGTGACCTGCAGAAGCTGGTACCCTTCCCGAAGCCATGTACATGTGTTTTGCCCAGAAAGTTGAGAAGCGGAAGAAAGGGATCTGACATGAGTGAAAGGAGCTGGGGTCCAACTGGTGCACAAATGAACAAATGGACCTGGTGGTGAGTCCCCACAGAGCCACAGCAGTACCCAAGGGCCCAGAAGAAGCTTTCAGAGGGTATGGCTACTGCTTTGCCTCGTCTCTCAAATTTGATGCAATTTCTCTTGGGACTAACATAGAATCAGACAAGGAAAAAAATTCTAGGAACTGTACTTCCAGATTAGCTAAATTGACACAAATCCACACTGACTATGGTCACCACCCATCAGAAACAGGCCTGATAGACTGATCATCTGAGATCAACTTAGAAGTCAAAAAGGTCCCAGACCTTGGGAAAAGGTAGAGAAACTAGTACTACTGAATTACCACTGCCCAGTTTCAACTGACTCCACTATTCCTTGGTAACCTGAGCTTCTGTAACATAAACAATAGAGTTCCCCTTCACTTGTGTTCTAAGATGGGGGCGGAACAGAATGTGAAAAATACTGGCAATATTATTTTTTATTTTACTTGTGAGAGCAGCGTGAGGAAAGAGAGATTCGTCAGTACCAAAATTGACAAATGACTATTGAAAGACAGTATAAAATTTTTTTAAAAAACAGTGACTATTCCAAGACCCATGACTCCAAGTGTCCTCCCCACGATAACCTGGAAAATGACAATCCCCTGGCACCAGGGTTTTATTTAAAATATTAATACCGGGCGCCTGGGTGACTCAGTGGGTTAAAGCCTCTGCCTTCGGCTCAGGTCATGATCTCAGGGTCCTGGGATCGAGGCCCGCATCGGGCTCTCTGCTCAGCGGGGAGCCTGCTTCCTCGCCTCTCTGCCTACTTGTAATCCCTCTCTGTCAAATAAATAAATAAAATCTTTAAAAAAATAAAAAATAAAAAAATAAAATGTTAATGCCTATGAATTTAAAATCTGTGTTGTGTTACATATTCGAAGAGAATTATTTCCTTTGAAAAACTGCGGTTCAGTGAATTTTCACATGCTATCTCTTCCATTTAAAATGCTTGTTCTGGGGCACCTGGGTGGCTCAGTTGGTTAGGCATCTGCCTTCAGCTCAGGTCATGGCCCCAGGGTCCTTGGATGGAGCGCTGCATCAGGCTCCCTGCTCAGTGGGGAGTCTGTTTCTCCCTCTGAGTCTCCCCCCACCACCGGTTTGTGCTTTCTCTCTCTCTCTCTCTCTCACTTATTCTCATTCTCTCAAATAAAATCTTTTAAAAAATAAAAGAAATAAAATAAAATGCTTGTTCCTCCCTTATGTGCCTAACCATCTCTTATTTATCTTCCAGAACACTTCTCTGCAAAAGCTCCCCAGAATTTCCTCCTCTTACTCTGGCAATAATAATCATTCTCTTCTATGAGTTACTACTTCCATAACTTGCAAATCATTTAGTTTTTGCACTTCCACCAAACTATAATTTTGCATCCCGTATACTTCACTGCAAGGGGACATGCCACATGTATCTTCTCCCTGGCATGGCACATGGCAAACAAATAACAGCTAGGCTTCTCATTGCCACTTGATCATATGTTTTATAGGTATGAAACCTAACTGAGTCAATGGTGGAGGGAACTGAATACAAAACATTGCAAGCATAAGCAATTTCCTACATCACCTTTTAGTCTAGAAAATGTTATTAGTGCTACCATTATCTCTTTTTATGGCTTCTTCCAGTTTAAACTGCAACTCCTTATTCCACATTCCATCCAAACATCTCATGCCAATGATCTCTGATTCTTCTTTCCTTTGCCATCCCCTCTCTCCACCTGGAATCTAGAAGAACTACCACAGTTTGGGTTTGACTCACCTCATGAATGCTCCCTCGGTCTTTCTTCTCAAGGGCTTTTCTTCCCCATCTCCCCCAGGCTGAGCAGTGACCACTTCTCCTTCTCATCCTCTGTTCCACTTGGACAAGCCCTCTAATTCCCCACACTCTGGTACATTGGGAACACCTTTAAGCTAAGCTCTCTGCCTGATCGCCCTTTGTTGTCCCTTGCAGTCTATTCTACTTTCATACGCAAGGGATGGCATGAAATATTAAATCATGGCACTTTTGAACATATTTATTACCTTCTTTGTTCTGTTTCGCTCAACTTCCTTTATTTCCAGTGGGCAGGGGGAGGAGAATATATTATTCCAGAGGAGCAAAAAGCTTATGCATAAAATAGGAATGATATTTACCAAGCACTTGTAACTTAAGAAGACAAATATAGTTAATTGGCAGAAGATATAGTTCTTGTTGTTCCATCTGCCACAGGGTAATTAGGGGAACATTGCGATGCTTTGTGCTCCAACTTCCCCAGTGAAAATTACAATTAATAACGTACACAGAAATCATTATTTAAAAAAAAAATTCCATCAGTACGAAAAAATTAGAAGGGCTATAAATGCTAACTTGTGTTCTTAAAAAGACAATAATTATCAAAAGAGTTGTGTTTTGACCTTTCTTTGTTTCAGATGTGCTGCGACTCTGAGTGAATGGTTCGCTTTGGCTATAGATTTAATACCGAAGTGCTGCTGATAAACTAAGAGATTAGATGATAGAGCACTTTACATTCTTCGTAGGTCAGAGGACCAAATGACAAACCTTCCCCAAAACAGCTCAATGTCTAAATTTTTTTTTAAAGATTTTATTTATTTATTTGATACAGCGAGAGAGAGAGAGCACAAGTAGGCAGAGAGGCAGGAGGAAGCAGGCTCCCCGCCGAGCAGGCAGCCCGATGCGGGCCTCGATCCCAGGACTCTGGGATCATGATCTGAGCCGAAGGCAGAGGCTTTAACCCTCTGAGCCACCCGGGTGCCCTGTCTAAATGTTTAAAAAATAAAGGTCTCTGACCTGAAGCTCATATTCAGTTAGTCTCAGGAGAATAATTAAGTGGCTCCTCGGAATTTCTTTGCTTAAAGCATTCCAAGCAATTCCTTTTAAATTATTTAAATAGGGCACTTACTACTTTCTTTGTAGAAATAACATGAATATGCTGTTCTCATACAAAGGCTTTCACCCCAAATGTAAACCGTAGGAGAAATTTGCCAAAATATGCTGAGATGATGGTATCCTCTACCTTATATATTTCTTCTTTCCCATTCTCATTGCTTTAAACAATCTTGTAACTTCTTTCATTCCAGTAGACCAAAGAGGAAATTAGAGAATGTCAGTGTGTAAAGATATCAGTAACCACAGCTAGGTAAGAGGAATAACATCAGAGGATGCCAGACTAGACTGAAGACCAAGGACCCGCACACTCCACTCGAACTTCCCTATAGCTCACCCTGCTCTCCACCCCACTTCGCCTCCAAATGAAGATGTGCCCCCAGGTGTAGGAGGAGACCAAAACATCCTGAATTAAGGTCACGTTTCCAAAACAAGAAAAATGGGAGTTCAAGAAAGGAATTCAGTTCAGTTACAGAAAATAAAGTCATATTTTGGTACAATGGAGTTTGTGGCCTGGGAGGTGACAAGTCACAGCGAAACACTGTGGCCTGACTGACTGGCTGGCTGGTGGGAAGCTGCGAGAGGTCGAAGCAGGCATGGCAGTGCGGTAAGTATGAGTCTGGAAAGCAAAACCCAGGAAGGGTTTTGGAAAATCTGCCCCAGAGGCTCCTTGGTTCTGCTCCTAAGGAAGAAGCAACCCCAGAATCTAAGCTTTTGTGTATGAGGCAAATGGCAGCAGCTGCTTGGAGAGAGAATGGGTGGAGAGACAAATCATGTCAGGATAGGCAGCAACTGTTGTTGTGCCGTGTGAGAAAACAGCTGTCACTGGGTTCCTCCCTGAAATTCGCACTTCTTTGTGTCATTTTGTAAGTGGTTTGCATCTGCTGGCTGAAATTTCAAATGGGTTTTTTAAAAATATATTTAAATAGTTTAGTATGACAAGGTTCCGCCCTTTCGTGAGTGCCATCTTTCCTTTAGCTACTTTTGCTTGACAAACATCAACAGAGTGGTCGAGTGGCCCCTGCTGCCAGCCAGATTGAGGGTGCCATTTTCTATTGTAGGGGGCCCAGAAAACTCACCGGGTGTGGGCAGGATGGTGCCTAGCACAAAGGGAGCACTCGTTAACTAGTAGCTGCTGTTAATATTACCGACTGAGCTACTAAAATGAGTAAGGGAGCAGAGTCTTTCTATCTGGAATTGGAAAAAAAAAAAAAAGTTGAGATAAACTTCCAGATAATGAGTCCTAAACAGAAGTCCAGGTGGAACAGACACAAAAATCACTACCCTCCCTCCCTCCATGCCCATGGGAACATACTTATTAAAATGCCTTTATGTTTAATTTAGCAAAAGGTGAGACCCTCCAGAAATGTAAGCGTTACCCAACATGGTTCATTAGGTAGAAAGTAGTAACACTTTTCATAGTGATGCCATCATTTAACCACTTGTCTTGTATTCAATCATCAAAATCCACCCATCCGTGATGCTTACACAGACAGCATTCGGCTTAGATGCATGACAGCAAGGACCAAAGCATTACAGGTATGCTAAAATTCTTACATGTAGAATAAGATTTTCTTAAGATTTTGTCATAGTCTTTGAATGTTCTATTGGTTTCATTTATAATTATGATTTCTAGTCCTTATATGACCATGTTTCCAAGTTACTGTAATTATACCCAACACTAATGAAGCAGTTATCCCTAATCAGATACAAGGGTGTGGACCAAAAGTATGTCTAAACTTCCATGCTCATAGATACCCCAATGGGACAAAACCACGGAGCTGGCTATAATTTGCAAGAACAAAATTCTCCATGAATCAATAAAGCCCTGAAAGCTTTACAAGGCCTCTTCTAGAAGGAATGATTTCTGAAGCACAGTGTTCCAGTAAATGCAGAGAGTAGTGACAAAACATTCTAAGATAAAACCATGACATTCTGTTTCCTCCCTCTGGGGAAGAAGTTATGTCCCTTCTGACATAGTACAAGGCACTTACCCAGTCAGCCTTTCTCCCATTTCTCTACAGGTTTGAGGTGACCTTTCAGTTTGAACCCGGCGTCTGTATGTGTGTGTAGTGGAGGACGAGAATCACAAAGTCTGGAGGGAATTCTCCAGGCACAGACCCTGCCACTCTGTGTAAGCACTGTACTCTCGTGGAAAGTGCACTCACTAACTGGAAGAAAGAAGGGGAACAAAGCAAGGCTGGCTGACAGCAGTTCAGTGGCTTTTGGAAAATCGGGTCCAGAAAAGGGCTGACTTAGACAAAAGTTCACTGGCTTCATCTAGTTCTACGCCTTACTGGAGAAGTTTTCAAGTTTGTCTGTTTCCTGTGGTAAACCAAAAACAAAGTAGCTGGATGGGGCGGGGGGTGGCCTTATTTGAATTTCTGAATGGTCCATTTCCATGGGTTTTTACTATTCCCTATACATCAAATCACTTTGTTGCTCTGTTTTTCATCTTCCCACATGCAACAGGAAGGAGGATGAGAGAGTTCTTAGATCTTCCTCTTCTGTTTTTATAATAAATAGGAACACCTCCAACCTCTTGCTCTAAGTTCTCACTTCCTTTTTCACGTCTCTCCATCGTTGGGGGAAGGAAGTAGCCACCATCTTCCCATGTGTCACCTGCATACAAATCCATATCATCTCAAATCTTCTCAAACTCTGTGACAACCACTTTTACTCCCCACCATTCTATTGCTGCCACACATACGTCCCCCAACCTCGGAGCCCCTTAGGTGAGCTGGATCCCTCCCCCCCTCCATTCCAGTACCTTCATGTCGTTGTTATCCACAATGACCCACACAATACAGCCCAAGCACCTAGATCTCTGATGGGCTGGCTTGGTCTCTGAGCAAAATATGAAATATCCAGGGGCACTGGACTCCATATCCTTTAGGCTACCTTTTCATTAGTTATTATTCTTCAGAATTGGGCTTTTGGAAAGAATTGGAAAACAGAGTTCAAAGTTGTGATCTTTGGCAAGAATATGAAGTACAAATATTTTATACAGAATGAAGTAGTCCTGTGCTTTTACAATCAACATGACAGAGATGTAGTAACTCCCCACTACTTGAGTTCAAGCTTTTAAAGTTCTCCATAGTCATAAACTGGCCTTTCCCTACCTATCCAATATAGTTCTCCACTCTTCCCCCAAAAAATTATCTACCAAGATCCAACTATCTTTTTCTGCCACTATCTTAATCATTATGTCAGAGTTTCAAATATTAACATTCTAATTACTGTCTCATCAGCTACATCACTATTTTATCCAAAAGGTTTCCATCCAGAATTATACTATATACCACAGTAAATGTCTCTGTAACCACTTAAACAGTGAACAGTTCGATCCCAATACGTAACTTCTAAAAGTTTAAGAACAGCAATCTTAAGGGCTTCGAAATACAAATGTTACCATTTCTGCTCCTTTACCAAATACTTTAAAAGTTTCACTTAAAGGTTTTTTTCTTTTTTTACCCTCTTGGTTAATTAAACGTATCCTTCTTCCCTTTGAGAATCTAAAGAGCAGCCGGAATACATAAGTTGCTGCTACTGGAGTATAGAGTTTTGGTGGTGTTTTTTTTTTTCCTCCTACCATTCTGACCCAATAATATTTATTGGCAAAGACTCTCAAAAACTGGCAAGAGCTATAAATTAGACATCTGAACTCTTCTCCCCAGCTATCCAAAAGAGCTGTCCAACTTTCCAGTACTAAAATGCTTTAACTCATGCCTTAAGGGACTTGAAAATTTGCCTCTCAGTCAGATGAACACATGGGTTACGAGTTATTAATTATACATAATAAGGCTTTGAGATAGGATAAATTGAACTAAACCCTAAAGCTGACTGATAAATAATATATCCCATATTTGTGTTGGATGATAAAACAGCAAAATCTAAAAGTTAGGGCCCTGACTTGGATGGAATCAGAAAAGGCTAAGGGCCACTATCCAGATTCATTACCAAATACCTAACTGTTATTCCCTGAGTCCATAAGCGCCTGAAACGCCCACTGCAGAAAAAGATTAGTCCTCTCTGTCTTCTCTATTCCAGTCCCTAGAAAAAACGTGGAGAGAGAATGATAAAGATTTACATGCCAGAAAACTCTCCACAGTTAGACAGAAACATACATATAATGTATTAAAATGTATACATTTACTTACATACATTCTTTACTTAGATGCATAACTTTAAACACAAACTCCCAATTTAAGACAAACAAGAGAAAATAAAGGATTGTTAAAAAGGCCTAAAAGACACGTCAACATTAGCCCTTCACTGCCTACGTATAATTTTTTTTTTTTTTGGTAACAGACTGTGGGGTACAATGGATTTATTTTTAAAATTATTTCTAGTTGAATAGCAATTTACACTGTGAGTAATACAAGAATAAAAAGAAGTCAGATCTTCCAATGATATGACTTAGAAAAAAAGAAATAATAAAACAGGATGGATGAAGATTACTTTTGTTGATATTAGGCTTTACCATAAGTAACCCAAGGCCACCAACTTTTAGGAGTATTACTTTAAGAAATTATATATCCAAATTCATTTAAATATCCTAGCCAATAAAGTAAAATAAAACCAACTGGGTGTTGGTTCAATTCAGTTAACACAACTAGATGACCAAGGACTAATGAATAGCAAAGAATGAGGCCCTAACTTTTAAAAAATACGGAAAAATACTTACTGTAAATAACAAAAATAAATAAATCCAAGTATAATTATTTTTACTTTAAGCTGAAGGCAGGAATAATCTCAAAAACAAAAACAACAACAAAAACAATCCAAGTTGCTGCTTTCCAGATGTACCTACTACTTTGAGAAAGGGAAAAGGACATAAATATAGTATTTACTTTTTTCTAGTAGAACTTTCATGATGTAATCCAGACTTGAGGTTACTAATGATCTGAGATCCATTAGCAAATTGTATTTACCACTTAAAAATTAAAAAGGAGAAGACTTTCCTGCTTTAAAACATATGTACACACACACACATACACACACACACCCCTTCATCTCAGGCACAGCAAAACAGAAGCTGCTTACCAAACCAACAGATACTGTGAGTTGTAAACTGACCAAACACAAGCATTACAGTAAGAAATTTCACACCAGTTATTTCTTTTTCTGGTTTAGAAATAGCTTTTATGTGTTTATAATTGTTTCGAGAAACTTAGTACCAAATTAGTTATATAGAGAGGCAGATATTCCAAGTATTCTTTACACATTCATCTATATAGAGCTTTTGGCACAGTAGCAAAGTCACAAAGAAAATCTACACTTTTGCTGCAAAAAGACATGATCTTTACGGTGCTTAAATAAACAAAGAGGTAGCTAAAAAAAAGTGCCACCATTTTTCTCAAATGTCATCAATTACATAAGACCTCAAAACACACTCTGATTTGGGAAAAAAAATCTTGCCAACAGTTAAGAGACCGATTAATTTCATCTATTTCATAGTAGCAAGTCTTCCCCATATGTTAGTAACAGGCAGAACTATTCACTTAGGCCCTTTGTTACCAGAGACAATTGCTACATCTCTACGCAAATATGATGAACTCATTTTATTAGTCAAATACTTGAATTCCATTCAAGTGCACTTAATACAGTAATAGACATTATAAATTGATTAAAATTTAAAAAAGATCTCTGATTGGAAATGGGATATTTAAAAATACAATACTGATTTCAAATTACATGTTTCATTGATGTCCTGATGAAATATACAAAGCAAATAATTTGTTTCTAGCTTCTCTGAAAGATTATCTAGTCCTTTAGTGTATTAAAATAGAAGTCAGAAAATACATCCCTGAAACCTAGAACTGGAAGTAAAGTTCAAAAAGTTGAAGCCAATTTGATATGGTTAAGTCAGATTATGGTTAAATGGTAAGAGGATAGCTCAGGAGTTGACAAAAGTTTCAAATAACTAGCATCTGTTGCAGAAACATAAATGAAGGAAGCTGTAATGTTTACAGGGTCAGATTTTTCAGATCCATGTATATAATGTAAGTACTAAGATCCTAAAGTTGTAATTTCTTAAAACATTGCTGACCATTGAGGAAGAATAAAAAAAATCCAAATGGATTACAACTAAAATAAGGCTGTTCTTTCTCCTTTTATAAAATACTTCTGGAATTCATAACACAAAAAGTATGCACAGAAAGACACACAGAATTTTCAATCTTTTTTTTTTTTTAAATCGGGGGATCACCACTCCTGAAAAATCTCCCTGCTTGTTTTGCTTTCTTCAGTCTTCTTTTTTCTTCCAAGAGCTTTGCTACAGGTGTCTATCAGCTGTATATAGTGATATGGTTATTTGCCTGTTCCCACAACGGAAGAGGTGGCTTTGTCGGACAACAGCTTGGTCTTTAAAATTTACTTCTGGTAGGATTCTCTCACTTTCGCCTGCAGTGCATCACATGTCTTCTTGGCATCGCCTAGGAGCATGGCTGTGTTAGGTTTGTAGAAGATTGGATTGTCCACTGCAGCATAGCCAACACCCAAGGACCTCTTCATAACAATGACCTAAGGAGCAAAGACGAAGGGAGAGCGCGAGTGTATGTAACAGACCCGACCAGGACGTGATAGGCCAGCACCGCCCTGTCCTAGCTCTGAACGAAGCACGCACCACGACCAACTCCTGGGCACACAGACTTCTACGATACACACGGAATATCTTCTACATGCATGTTGACATCATATTAACTTTCATTTTTAAAATGTGCTCATACTCCTATCCATGAGAGAAAAATCATATAAACAATAGAGATTTTTTTTCTCAGTGTTTTTCTCCATAAAGACTGTGTAACATTCTCTAGTCAGAAAAATAAGTATCATTCTCTGCATGGGCTTCAGAGAACAAACTTAGCATATAAACTTCGGCTACAGATCCTAAGAAAAATGTAGCTGAGTGGGAAAGACGGATGATTCTTATTCCATCACCTTAAAGTATATCAGAAGGCTCCATGATGAAAGCCTAAAGAGCAAGCTAGCCCATTACAAGACAGAGCTAATAACTAATATTATGCTCCTACAAAGCAAAATGGAAGAAGTAGTCTATCTCTAATACTGATGTGTTATAGTGATTTGCAATTACATGAATTATGGAGGGTGCTATTCACTTAAATATCAAGCCAGTTCTCAAGGAAATGGAAAGCCCTTCTATGGTGGTCTGGGACATGTAATCTATCCAAAAGTGAAAGCAATACAAATCTATTCCCACTTCACACAGCCTTAGTACAGTAATGCATTCTGCAAACTCTCAAATACTGATGACCGGTGCAATGATTTTTCATCTACCCATGAACAAGTGCAGATCTCATCCACCACAAATTTCAAGCTCACATATTTACAATAAAAAGGAACAAAATGAAAGGGAAATGTACATCACATCATTATGATGCAGATCTGACCTGAGAGGGGTAAAGAGACCTGCCCTCTGCTGGGGGCGGGGAGGAGGGGCATGGTGTGGGGAGGGATGGACAAACCTGTGAGTTCTCTATAACCCAGCAGTTACCTTCCACGGAGGCGAGGTACATGAGCAGGCCTTGCCTCCTTATGCCATGTTATAGTTTGGATTTCTAAATCACCTTTCTTCTGGACACTCCGTAACAACAACAAATTCCCTTTCAAAAAAATTAAATGAAAAAAATGTGCTCGTCTTCGTATATGAAGGCAATGATACTGACTCACTGTCCCAGAGGGAAGCCATCTGCTTCACTGGACTCTCTCTGGAAGTCAGCCAGACTCATTCCAAAAGCTCACAGCTCTTTTTTCAGCTGTGGTTACAAAGTTTGTTAATCCACCCACATAATATCATCTAGTTAGAATGGTGACCAGCGCACTGACTTGGGTTCTCTGGTGACCACGAAACAGACAGAAGCTGGATATAGAAAGTGGGTCCTACACCCACTCTAGCTCCTGGGGCTCCCAAAGGGCATTGGCACTCCTCACCACGTGAACCAGGACAGCTCTGTGTGCGCCGCATTTTGGACATTTGATGATGAGAATGAAACACAAGTCTGAAGCCTTACCTGCTTTGATTTCCAGACCTCGAGGACTGGCATGCCTGCAATAATAGAGTTGGGGTCTTCTTGAGCTGCTGAATTCACAGTGTCATTGGCTCCAATCACAAGGACCAAATCAGTGTCTACATAATAAAGGAAAAAAGAGAACATAAAAAACTCAAATGGGTCATTTTCATTTTTTTCAGGCAAATTACAGTGATCTGGACTTTAAAATAACTATTAACAGAAGCTAGTATTTATAGGACGCACACTTATGCCAGGCACTGTACAAAGAGCTTCTTCAGAGAGGCTTAGTAACCTAGGCAATGTCACACAACCAAAAAGCAGTAGGTCCTGCATCTCAACCTGAGCACCCTGACCAGAGCTTCGATTGCTGTGCTCCCCCTCCCGCAATGGATCTGCCCAATCTGACTTGACGGGTTTTTATTATCTCACAATGATCTTGCCAGCTACATTATTTTATAAGATTTGCATCCCATTTTCATCCTTTAAAATGACCACATAATGGGGCGCCTGGGTGGCTTAGTGGGTTAAGCCTCTGCCTTCGGCTCAGGTCATGATCTCAGGGTCGTGGGATCAAGTCCCACATCGGGCTCTCTACTCAGTAGGGAACGTGTTTCCTCCTCCTCTCTCTGCCTACTTGTGATCTCTCTCTCTCTGTCAATTAAATAAAAAATAAAGTCTTAAAAAAAATGACCACATAAGATGCTATTTGATGTCTCAAAGAAAATGGTCTAAGGGCCTGTACTGTATTAAAATCGAGTCCATAATTCCTGGAACTGGCAAGTTTCACACATAATTTAGCAACAGTGAAATCTGAAAGGGGGCATAAAATGGCTCAAATTCCCTCTATAAATTACCTTCGAACTTTGCCAAAAATGCCATGTGAATGTGGATATACACACAACTTCATTATTTTTCTCTAATAAACAGTATTTT
Organism: Ailurus styani; assembly: GCA_002007465.1. NCBI lineage: Eukaryota > Metazoa > Chordata > Mammalia > Carnivora > Ailuridae > Ailurus > Ailurus styani. The sequence goes on from LNAC01000198.1 coordinate 2,018,183, forward strand.
TTTAAGTTTACAGTGGACACTTGCCAGAGGGAACCGGTTTAACTTTAACAAACATGATCTTGAGCCAAATGTCATTAACATTCAACATCTACCCAACGACAGCCATAAAGGACGGCACCCTTATCTAGCGAAGTCCTGGTACTTTAAAAGAAAAGAGAAAACTACTTTCTTGATCGTGAGTTGGTACAACTGGAAACCAGTGAAATCTCAGACGCTGACAAGAATTAGACATTGAATTACCAAAAGAAACAATTTTATAAATGAGGAACCTGAGGCTGAATATCTAGTTCCAAAAGTGAGAGTCAGAAGCTGGATCCAAAAGCTAGGTCTCTTCAGAGGGAGTCCCTCTGCAAAGAGTTCCACTGCCCACCCCCCACCCCCCACCGAGATTTTCACCACCCTTCCGATCTCCTCCTAGGCCCCAAAACTACCTTGCTACTCACAAGCCTCTTGTACCTTATTCAGTACTGTCTTTCATTTATTTCATTTCAACTGCACACCTACTAGGAGGTTACTCTTCATCTGACTAGTAGATCTTCAGTAATCCCACAATTTATGTCCTAAAACTGGTATCACTTTATTCGGACTAAGAACAAGCTTCCCCATCACTCCCACTACTTACCTGGGAAATCATGGTTGATCTCGTCCATTTCCAACACAATATCATACGGCACCCCGGCCTCAGCCAGCAGCACATTAAGCTGACCAGGCATCCGGCCTGCGACTGGGTGAATTCCAAACCTAGACATGAAACAAATGAACAGTTGGCCTTACATGATGGGCCAAAATGTACAGAGACCCCCACATCACCTCCAAATCTGCACATTTTGTTCTTGGCACCTCTGCACTTCCTGGTACTATCTGATCTCTACAAGAGGGGCTAGAACTAGTAGTCCAGATACATGATCAATCTACAAATATTGAAGTTGGAGGTTTAATCTCTCAGCATACACAAATTCTCTTCCTCTTGAGAAATAAATGTAACCTTAGAACCTGACTCTTCATATGTTTCGAGTGCAATGAATTTCCAACAACATTAATAAATAAGATCACCTTACATTTAAGAAGCATTATGTTCTTTCATGATACTTTCTGATAAATCTGGCATCTTTAAAAACTTATGTAAGTCAGCCTGGAATTAAACACTTGCCATGAAAAATCACCATGATTCCATCAAAAGCTGACTCCACATTCAACTTTAACCTCTATGTTCAAAGCTAGAGAAATAAAATATTGTCGTGTACAGGAGTTAAAGGCCTCCAGTCTTTCCGAGAGTGATATGAAGCATAACCCTGCATCCCAGGAGAAATGTGATAGCAACTGCTGGAGTGTTTCAAAGAGAGAGTAAGAAACAAATCAGAGCTCCACACTTTCATTAAGGCAAAAGAAATCGAAGCATCAAGCAATTTCTTTCAACGACGACCATGATGGGATCTTTGGGGTAATTTAAACCAGCCTCTTGCCCACAGTATTGATCTCTGTCTCCTCAGTACTAGGCACCATGCTTGACACATTGGAAGGGTTCAATAAGAAGTGAGTGAGTGAGTGAATGAGTGAATAAATGCAGCAAAGAAATGCATTTTATTATAGTTCTTGGCAGGGATCAACCTCAGCTTACACACTTTCACTAACCAAAAACTTACTCCTTCCAGAGGTCTATTCCATTAATAGACAATCCCAGTAATTAGATCACACACATACACACACACACACACACACACACACACACACACACACACACACACACACACACACACACTCTCATATTCAGCCAAAGAGAACCCCCATCTCATTGCTTTCCAAGGTCTGTAGTTTTGCTATCAGGAACCTTAATGAGTCTACTCCCTCTTTCATATGTGGACTCCTTTGAGCTCTCCTAAGATGCCTACTAAGCAAAACACCCTCAATTCTTGCAATTCAATGTTGACAGGCCCCACTGCTGTCCTCATTTCCTGTTTCTACATAGTCAATATCCAGCTCAAACCTCAGGCCCCCAAAGTGACTACAGTATGGTGGATGTGATCTAGATGCATACGGCACAGAAAGAAAATCACATCCTGAGCTCTTGCATTGACAATCCCCAAGTCTGCATCGGCGTTCATAGTTGCCACAACACATCACTTGCTCATACAAAAGTCATGGTCATTTAAGATGCCCTTTTATTTTTCATGGTAACCACAGCCAAGTCAGGCCTCCCCACTTTGAACACAGGTCCTGCGAGGAACAGATTAAAGCCACAGCGGAATTGACCCCTCCCCAAGAGCAGACCTGGAAAGAGCTTTAAAATGGCCTTTTATTATTGCCCAAATAGCTGATAAATGATTTTCTACATCTTTAAAAGTGATAATGAAGAGCCTAAATTATTAGGGGTCTTGTAATTGGGAGGGGAAAAAAGGGCATCAAGTGACGGGTATTCTTTTGTCAAATTCAGTTTTATATCATCTTCCTTCTGGGATCACTAAATGTTCCTAGATAACAATTTATGTTAAAAAGAACAAAAACAGAAACAGAAACTCCGGGCTAAAAGGAAACAAAACAGTTACCTCTAAGCAGTTATACAAGAGATAATCATTGTACTTCTCCTTTTTAAAATATATTTTCCCAATTTTCTATGAGAATGAATACGTTTGTGGGGAGAAATGAAACCATGTCACTGAGGGGCTGCAGGGAAACTGTGAAGGGCTAGGAGGACAATGAGATGAACGTCCTTGGACCAGCTGGGATCTTCCCAGTTTCACAGCTGCCAAAAGGAGGAAAACGTACACTTTTTATGGTGGAAAAAATTAACTTCCTTTAAAATACGTTAACACTCCATCATCTTCTCTTGTTACACAATTTACAAATGATTGCTCATATATTATTTCATTCTACCCCTAATCATCTTTTAAAAATCTCTACCAACCGCCTGGGTGGCTCAGTGGGTTAAAGCCTCTGCTTTCGGCTCAGGTCATGATCTCAGCGTCCTGGGATCGAGGCCCGCATCGGGCTCCCTGCTTGGCGGGGAGCCTGCTTCCCCCTCTCTCTGTCTGCCTGCCTCTCTGCCTCCTTGTGATCTCTCTCCCTCTGTGAAATAAATAAATAAAATCTTTAAAAAATAAAAATAAAAAAAATAAAAAATAAAATAAAAATCTCTACCAAGAATTAGAATGTAGAGCAAGTGATTCAAGCCCGGTCGTCAGTTAAATAAAAAAGCCTGTAGAGCTGCATTCCTCTATCTAACAAAAAGAAGCAAGAAGGTAGCTCTCCTTTGACACGATGGCTAATGTTGGTTCTTCGTGAGGTGCTATGCAATTGGTACAACTTTTTCAGTACACAGTAAAGCTGGGGTTCAGATTCGGGTCTTTCTGCCTCAAGAGTCTGACCTTTTAGCTACTATACAATATAGTAGTGCAGTCAGGCAATTTGAGAGGTATTTTGCTTAGTTAACAGCTCCGGTTTACTAGTTATGTTGATGTAGGCAGGTTACTTAAGGACTCCCTCTGTCTCAGTTTTCCCACCAACTAGCAACCAGCTGTTACTGTAAGCCCACATCCTGCCAAGGGCTGGAGAAAATGCTGCAGAGAACAGGCTGGAGAAACACCTATTTATCTCTACTTGAAGGAGTCCCAAAAATCCAATTCACAGTGCTCTTTGAGAATAATTGAGAGCCTAGAAAGTTTCAACAACGCTATGAGCTATAAAACAAAATAAATTAAGTGTCTGCATGAAAAAATAGACACAGGAGAGAAAAATATGTTGCAGTATGCAAAGTACCTACCACAATGTAAAACATTTACGAGCACCTGCTGCATGTGGGGGAAGTCGATTCTGAGAAATTACCCAGGGTGGGAGTTAGAAATTACCTACACAGAATGAACTATTTCATCTCTTTCAACTACTACATCATCTTTCCCCTCAGTGGGCTAGCTGTAGTTTTATTCTAGTGAAAATGAAATTAAAATAAAATAAATAAATGAAATTAGTTCACTCCAGACCATGGTCACCCAAACTCACCACCTCGTAAGGTTTTTAAATTCTTCAATCCCAAATTCTCCTGTCATTTTAGGGACTGTAATAGTTCGACACCTGAATACAATTTTAAATTCTCTAAAGACAAGATTGCTTTCTTTTTAAACTGCACGTTGCTCTCCTGATGTCAAAATCGATAACAAGCCAGAGTATTCAATCACTCCTGAAAACAAAAGTAAGACGAAATACTGACAATTTATGTTCCCATTTTTCATGTGGTAATGCAAACTGTATTCAGTATTGTGGCTCTTCTCACATTGTCTCAGAGCAAGCATTTCTGCAATGTCAAATGCACTCTTTGGTTGGAGTACCTACTTTAAAATTTTGGTATTTTTTGCAGTGGGAATAACAAAATATTTTTTAAAACTTCTCCAGGCATACAAGTTTATGCTCAGTAAGTGGGGTTTATTATTACTAAACCTCAAATATGAACATAAATATCATTTTAACGCTTTAATAATAATATAGTATTTTAGGGGTGCCTGGCTGGCTCAGTAGGAAGAGCATCCAACTCTAGATCTCGGGGAAGTGAGTTCAAGCCCCATGTTGGGTATGGAGCCTATTTTTAAAAAAAAAAAAAGTAAGTAAGTAAGTAAGAAAAATAATAATATAGTACTTTAAGCATGAATATAAAAAACAGACCTAGAAAGAAAGTGCATTATATTGAAATAACTAAGATATACTCCTAAGCCTGCTGACTGCATGAATTTAGAAAAAGAGAAGACATATGAATGGAAGTTTCAAAGGTGCTTGATTTTGTAAACAACAGCGGGGTAGTTCTCTACATTCATGAAAAGGTACGTTTACTTTTATCACTGACTAGACCCAGTGAAAAAACTAAACAACAGATTTAGTTCTAGGAGCTACGGTTGAAAAGGATCAGAGGGTACTTGGCTAAGGTTCAAGAGAAACACAAAACATCTAATGAACAAGAAAATAACACACTCTCAGTGGGAAAAAGATCAACTGGCTCGAAGAAAGGCAAAAGGTGATTTTCAAGCAGACCAAATAAAACAGAAGTTGACCAAATCATCCTCATTTTCATAAAACAGAGGAAAAGAAAATGGTCTTTAAATGCACAGGAAAGAATTGGAATTGAAAAATAATTTTTAATTAAAAAAAAAAAAAGACTTTCTGTTAACTATTTAAAAACAAATGTCCCAGTTAGGGAAAGTGTCCTCTTCTTTTCCGGAGTCAGGAAGAGAGAGGCTCAGTGTGAGCTGAAGTACCATCCGCCAGTTCAGTACAAAAAGGATTCAAGAGCATCTCCCATACAAACGCAAAGGATGGTTGGCTGCCAGTAGACGTAACCCAGACAGTTGGGGCAGCAGAGACAGCCTTTCATTTAAGGGAGGACTGGGGAGAATTAAAAGCAATGGTCTTAACCGTTAGTAAGAGACAGCAATGAAATTGAGGATTTCCAGAGCTAAAGAACCGCTCTACCTCAAGCCAGTGGTAACTACAATTGCCACGAATTACTCATTTGTGCTCTTCTAGAATGTGAATGACAAATCTTGAACACTGAAAACTTCTCCTAATCTCCCAATCTTACTGATCACCAATAAGTGTTTCCTCCTTCCCCCAGGTCCAAACCTCTTCACAAAACCTGATTCGTAAGACGTAAAGAAGACTTCAAGTCACTGTACTATGTGATACTTAAGGTCTGTATTGGTTTCCTATTGCTGCTGTAACAGATTACCACATATGTAGTAACTTAAAATGACACAAATCGATTATCTTACAGTTCTGGAAGTCAGAAGCAGAAAATCAGTTTCCCTGCACTGAAATCAAGGTGTTGGCACGGCTGCATGTCTTCTCGAGGCTCTAGGGTAATATCCATTCCTTGCCTTCTCCTGCTTCCAGAAGTAGCTCCCATTCCTTGGCTTGTGAATGCATCCCTCTGACTTCTGCCTCCACTGTCATATCTCTTCCTCTGACTCTCTCTTATGGCTTCTTCTAGGACTCTCTCTGACTCCTTCCTCTCTGAGAACCTGGACCTGCCCAAATAATCCAAGATAGTCTCCCCACTTCAAAATCCTCCCCTTAAATCTACAAAGTCCCTTTTGCCATGTGAAGGAACATGTCCACAAGTTTGGGGGATTGTAGATGGACTCTTCACGGCCATTATTCAGCCTACCACAAACTTCCTTTCTGGTCCTAAAATTCCATGTACTAGGGTTTCTATTTTAGCTGAATAATCCAATATATACTATGTAAATTACTTTTGGATAACAATTCTATATACCTCCTTTATTCCAGTAAGTTTTTCATCTTAATTAATTCGCTTGTTTTTAATACTGCTCTTGCTTATCTTTCAATTAATCCATCTGGCCATCATCTTCATGCTTTAACTGACATGTCTTGGGCCAAATTAGAAATCAAAGACCTCTAAATGTATTTGTTGTTATTGTAATATTTGATTAGCTACAGACTGCATAAAGACTTTATGTCTGTTGAGCTAGTTGTGAAGAGTAAATAATCACAAAGCTAACCAATATGTTATGCTGAATATCCCAAAGGACAGATCATTTTATATCTGTTGGCATAATAATTTATTATACTAAAACTTAAGACTCTAATGTTGGAGAAAACACACACAAGGCTCTTACAAGAAAATGCCAGTGTTTTGAGAGAAATAACAGAACACACTGAATTTGTAGAAATATATATGTGCACACTGATAAGTCAATGTGAGTTAATAACAATTCTGGCCCATGTAACTGGCTAATCTCCGAAGTATGTATTCAAGTTAATTATACCAGACATTGGTTTGGCCATGACCAGTAATTTCCAGGAACTGATGGCCAAAGCTCATCAATGTTCCATCATCGTATGAAGAATATCCAAAATTTGAAAATGCAAAGCCTACTAGCCTTTTAGTTCTTCCCTTTGAGCCATGAAAATTATCTCTATTGTGCACATGCTTAACAAAGCAGAATCAGCTGTCCCTGTCCACAAGATTCTGCAGAAGGAAAATAAATACAAAAATGAGATCACAGAAAGATCTTCAAGGTTTCCAGAACTCTCCTGATGCATATTCTCCTTAGGTTGCTCTGCGACATAGTAACATCACAGTAACATAGTAACATGTCTTACTTATCCACTCCCACAGCACCTGGCACTCCTTCTAGGGACTCAATGGGAGGGAAGGAAGGAAAGGGTTCTAAGTAACACAGTGTGCCCAGTAAGGTACATTGACTCATAGATGTTCCACATCTCTCTTTAGAGAAAGAATTTAGGGTAGTAAAGAATTGCAGTTGGGGCGCCTGGGTGGTTCAGTGGGTTAAAGCCTCTGCTTTCTGCTCAGGTCATGATCTCAGGGTCCTGAGATCGAGCCCCGCATCGGGCTTTCTGCTCAGCAGGGAGCCTGCTTCCCCCTCTCTCTCTGCCTGCCTCTCTGCCTACTTGTGTCTCTCTTTCTGTCAAATAAATAAATAAAAATCTTAAAAAAAAAAAAAAAGAATTGCAGTGAAAGTTCTGGAGTACCACTGCCTAGATTCCCAACATCTGGACCATTTACTTCTGTATGCCTCCCTTTCCTCTGTGCTCAGTGGGATTGAGAGTAAACCTCTTCAAAGGATTATTGTGAGATTCAAGTGAGATAGTTCGTATAAAGAGTTTTTCATACAAAGTACTTTACACCAATATCGAGCATAATAAGCCTTTAATAAATTAACCTTCAATGGTAATATTCTATTCAAATACATCTGTGTAATATAAATGCTCATGGTATTTTTCAAATAAATGCACCTTTTAATGACCACTTATATAAAAATACACATTTTTACATTAAAACAAATGTTGGTTTGATGTCAACATTTTCTGAGTTGGTTTTCTAATTTTTACCTTAAAATTCTAGTAAATAGCAATATAGTCCAACAACAGCCAGTTCTTTATATTCACAACTACATCAAAAGATTCAAAGAATTATATAGTCAATATAGACTGACGCCAGTAACTGTGAATACTGGACTCACTGGGAACTCGTTCATGACTAATATTCAGATATACACTTATTTGATAAAGTCAAATTTCCAAAGGCCACGTTTAACCATCTCACAGATACTATTAGGCAAAAAAGTACTGTTTCCTCAACTGACGAATACAACAAATGTCATCATTAAGTCAAGACAATTGTGTCACTTATCTTAAAGCAAGAAAAAATTCAATACTTTTTGCTATTTTCCTCTCTCAAACATGAAAATGATAGTCTTGTGAAACATTATCTAGTAAAATACTATAAACATAAAATAAAATATAATAAAAACTAAGGCCTCAGTCCCTGATTAAAAGTCTCTGACAGACCCAGGCATAGCTCAAATAAAGTGGAATAATCTACTCAAATAAAACAACCTGATCTTTGGAACCTTTTAAATTACCCAAGAAAGAACAAAAACAAATAAGAGGGTATACAAGAGTGATTTATAAACATCACATTAACAGGGTAAAATGTGTAAAAAGGCAATTTAAAAAACGGGTTTTCTAGGCTTCTTTTATAACACATGATGATATGAACCCCATTCTTACACTTTTTCGCAACTTCACATTAGATTTCAGACATCACGTGTTCTAAAGGGGACCAACAATGTGAATTCCCATGACCGTGGGCCATGGAGACAATATGTCCCGACCAGGGTGCATTACAGCAGCTATTCTCGGACATGTGGGACTAGTAAAGAGTATAAAACATTCACCACATGGATCCTACCACAACTGTTCAAATAAACTACATTTTCCTTCTTGCATTATGGAAATATCCAGATTTAGTTTAGCAACAAAACATGAAGAGGAGCCAAGTGACCCAACTCAACAATGAGACAAAGAAACTGCAGAGACAACGGGGTCTTGTTCTACAGTATTTAGAGTGTTTTCTCCATTTTGCTGCCTCCTACCATAATAAATACTGCAAAGGATCTTCAGTTTAAAAAAAAATCTTTTTATAACCTTCAACTATTTGGTCATACGTTTTGCCAGTCACTGCAGAGTGTGCTTTCATACTCAAGATGTTCAAAGGGTTCGTTTCCTTTCTCTTACTGTATTTTATATTTTCAAATATACATTGACAACATTTGGGAATTCTGCCTTCCCAATAAAATCATCCCACAATTTTCCTAAATATATTACTGGAAGCCCCTAGGAAGTTGACAAATTAATGAGGAAAAGGACCTAACAAAGGGAAAATTTTTTTGAAGTTTTACGTGTTGAAAGCCTATTTATTTTTCCTGTTTTTAACCATAAATATTTATAAACCAATAAAAACTTAAGAGTCAAAATAGAGGGCTGGGGCGTGGGCTGTGGATGGCTGGCAGCTGCTAGGCAGCTCGGGAGTCAGGCCCGAGGCACGGCTCAGGGCCTCACCCGGCTGTCTTGGAGCTGCTGCTTCCTCTTGTGAATTACAGGCAAGGCAAAGTCACGCTTCCACACTCAGAACAGGTTTTTGGGAGGATGGAAGCATTCCACCTTCCACACTCCCAAGAGTGAAGTCACTTCACCATTTCTCTCTTCATTCCCCTACCTCAGGATTTCTCAGATTTTTGTTACTTACTATCCAAAGATCTGAAGTAAAAGAATGTTTTCAAGAGTGCTAATGATGATGCTATTCCTCAGGGAGAATGCCATCCAACTCCTCAAACAAGAACGTCTTGGTCCGACTGGGCTGATAGAATACTATAAACTGGGTGGCTGAGACAACAAACATGTCCGCCTGCCAGTTCTAGAGGCTGGGAAATCCGAGATCAAGGCACTGAGAGATTTCTGCAGTGGTCTGGAACTGGACCTGTAATATCCCCAAGCTAGGGAAGCCAGAAGGCAGTGGAATAAAATCCTTAAAGACTGGAGAGAAAATAATTTTCATCATGGAATTGTAAGGTATATGAAAAGAGAGAAAGAAAACTTATTAATCTCTCACTGAAGAACCTTTAAAAGATGTTTTAATTTGTCTTTCTCTGACTTATTTTGCTTAGCATAATACCCTCTAGATCCATCCATGTTTTTGTAAATGGCAAGATCTCATTCTTTTTGATGGCTGAGTAATATTCCAGTGTGTGTGTGTGTGTGTGTGTGTGTGTGTGTGTGTGTGTGTGTGTAGTGTAGTGTATGTATCCCTTTGAATTAGTATTTTTGTGTTCTCTGGGTGCAATTACTGGATCATAGGGTAGATCTATTTTTAACTTCTTGAGGAACCTCCATACTGTTGTCCACAGTGGCTGCATCAGTTTGCATTCCCATCAACAGTGCAAGAGGGTTCCCCTTTCTCCACATCCTCACCAACACCTGTTGTTTCTTGAGCTGTTGATTTTAGCCATTCTGACAGGTGTGAGGTGATCTCTCATTGTAGTTTTGATTTGTGTTTCCCTGATGATGAGTGATATTGAGCATCTTTTCATGTGTCTGTTGGTCATCTGTATGCCTTCTTTGGAAAAATGTCTATTCATGTCTTCTGCCCATTTAACTGGATTGTTTTTGGGGTGTTAAATTATGAGTTCTTCATGTATTTTGAATACTGACTGAAACAGACTCTTACCTATGGAGAATTGGTGATTACCAGAGGGGAGGTGGGTGGGGGGGTGGGGGAAATAGGGAATGGGGATGAAGGAGGGCACTTGTGATGAGCACCGGGTGTTGTATGGAAGTGTTGAATCACTATATTGTACACCTGAAACTAATATAGCACCATGTGTTAACTGGAATTAAAATAAAAACCTAAAAAATAAAAATAAGAGTTAAAATAGACCTTAAAGATTCTCCCATCAACTACTTCCTAAGACAGGACTCCTTTACTTAGAATTACACCAAATATGTGTGCACTGTATTCCGTCACAGAACAGGCTGGGATCTTCACTGCAGATGCAAGGAAGAGTCCCTGGTCTGGGCTACGTATGCCTCAAGGACTCCTGTATTCTATGTTTGCACATGGCAGTGCTCCAATCTGAGGAGGGCCGTGAAGGTAATAAATAGATCTTGGCACCTGGGTGGCTCAGTTGGTTAAGCATCTGCCTTTGGCTCAGGTCATGATCTCAGGGTCCTGAGATCGAGCCCCACATCGGGCTCCCTGCTCAGCGGGGAGCCTGCTTCTCCCTCTGCCTCTGCTGCTCCCCCTACTTATGTTTTTTCTCTCTCCCAAATAAATAAATAAAATTAAAAAAAAAAGATCTGTTACTATATTCAATTATTTTTGTAATCCAATTTTGCATTTCACCTGTGGAAAACATGATGGGACCTGAAAAGGCAGGTTCCTTTGGCTTATCACATTCTGATCACAACTTCTGATTGACAGCTACATATCACTGATTAAAAGCACCAGGAAGTTTTGTTTTGTTCTGTTTTTTTAATAAATAACTGCAGTAAATGCAGTTTAGAATAAAAACTTATAAAGTGTGAAACAGGGCAAATGTTACACAAATCATCCTTACTGGTGAAAAGGCTGGGACCAGCTGGGTCGGGTTAGCTTATTCACCTGAAGAGAAACATGGTAATGAAGTAGGGAAAAACCCTCCTGACAAGGCCACTGCTGCCCACAAAAACTGATGAATGAGAAAGGCTGTGGAATCAACTTTCCGGCGAGGCTTCTTAGGTAAAAGGACAGACACGCACCTCTCTAAAACTGTGAAAGTCCTTAGAAACAGTGGTTCAGACGAACTCACTTATACGATTCTGAATGGGGAAAAAAAAGTTTGTTTAATTTTCTGGAACCTTCCAATAGCCAGAATTAGAGAACATGATGTACTTTTCATTATTTTTTTGAAGGCAAATCAGGCTGACCTGCTACTCTGATCTGATATCTGGTGTTTATCTACAGCCTCCCCTTCTTCAGGAAAAAAAAATTATGAATGTTAAAGAGTTTACAAAAATGTCTCAGGGGCACAGTTTTTCTAATACAGAATAATATAACCTGTTCTATGACCGTGAATGAGAAAACATTTGAAAAGGCTACAGTCCCATTTTCCATTTGTGTATGTGGCCTGGGACACTGAGGTCGCTGGAAGAATGAGAAGTCATCTAAAGGGCACCAGGCCAGGCACAAACATCAATGCAGCCTTCTGCAGAACCACGTCACAATGTTGCCTGTTCCCCTCCGAGGACGCTTTTACAGATTGTGCCCAAATCTGGATTTTCACAGTGAGATAACACCTCACACCAGTCAGAATGGCTAAAATTAACAAGTCAGGAAACAACAGGATGTTTCGGAGAAAGGGGAACCTCCTACACTGTTGGTGGGAATGCAAGCTGGTGCAACCACTCTGGAAAACACGATGGAGTTTCCTCAAAAAGTTGAAAATAGATTTACCCTACAACTCAGTAATTGCACTACTATTTACCCTAAAGATACAAATGTAGTGATCTGAAGGGGCACGTGCACCTGAATGTTTATAGCAGCAATGTCCACAATAGCCAAACTACGGAAAGAACCTAGATGTCCATCAACAGATGAATGGATAAAGAAGATGTGGTATATAAATACAATGGAATACGATGCAGCCATCAAAAGAAACGAAATCTTGCCGTTTGCAACGACGTGGATGGAACTAGAGGGTGTTATGCTAAGTGAAATAAATCAATCAGAGAAAGACAATTATCATATGATCTCTCTGATATGAGGAATTTGAGAGGCAGGGTGGGGGTCATGGGGGGTAAGGAGGGAAAAAATGAAACAAGATGGGATCAGAAGGGAGACAAACCATAAGAGACTCTTAATCTCACGAAACAAACTGAGGGTTGCTGGGGGTGGGGGGGAGGGATAGGGTGGATGGGTTATGGACACTGGGGAAGGTTTGTGCTATGGTGAGTGCTGTGAATTGTGTAAGACTGACGATTCACAGACCTGTACCCCTGAAGCAAATAATACATTATACGCTAATAAAAAATTTAAAATTAAAAAAACTAAATAAAATAAAATCCAAATCTGGTTTTTCCATCTCTGAGCCAAATCCAGCAACGAAGCCCAGAATAGAAACTGTATGACAACTGACATGCTTTTTATTTCAAAATAACCAACAAGACTATAAAGAATGATATCACAAGAAAAACTGAAATTCTAGTTGCCACTCACGTTCTAAAATATTATATTCTAGCATAGTGCAGAGACTTGGTAAAAAATTATACAGTGTTATCTTCCTGTCTGAATAACCTTCATGATGCTGTTGGAAGGTAATGGCCAGTGAGCACAAGATGAAACCATAAGCAAAATATTGGAGAAGTGGAACATGAAATGAGAAAAGGGCTTTTATTTATTTATACTCTGCCATATTTATGTGAACCTCACTGAAGAACCTCAGCTCAGACTTTATTATGACTAATACTAGAACAAGAAGCCAAAAAACACCCTGATGGTCAGAGGCAGCAGTTTCACCAGGAGTACAGTTTCTCCCTCAGACCACCAGAACTGCGACAAGATGGGCCGAGAAACGCATCCTAGAATGAATGGTAAGGCAGAGGCTGTACAAAGCATCTAAATCACAGGCTTTCGGGCGCCTGGGTGGCTCAGCGGGTTAAAGCCTCTGCTTTCGGCTCAGGTCATGATCTCAGCGTCCTGGGATCGAGGCCCGCATCGGGCTCTCTGCTCAGCAGGGAGCCTGCTTCCTCCTCTCCCTATCTCTCTGCCTGCCTCTCTGCCTACCTGTAATCTCTCTCTCTCTGTGTCAAATAAATAAATAAAATCTTTTAAAAAAATAAAAATAAAAAATAAAAATAAATCACAGGCTTTCTTTCCGCCACACCAATATGTTGTGAACCGTATAAACAGAGAGCCAAAGGTAGTCTGGCTAACAGAATCTGGGAGGAACAGGGCTGCTTTCTAAGAGCACAAGAGACACTTTGAGCCGAGAAATTACTGGCAATTCTGTACAATAGGCTGAACACAGATGTGAGTGGATGCATATACTTTCTTTAGTTTTCCTCTCTTCTACCAAAAGTTTCACTCATATGACCAATTACATAAATAACTCCCATCACACCCACCTTCCTGCTACTATGTTGTTCACAAAGGTAGGCTTAGAGCAAAGTGCAAAGAAATACCCCATATTCTTTTTTTTTTTTAATGTTAGGTTAGTCACCATACAGTACATCATTGGTTTTTTTATGTAGTGTTCCATGATTCATTAGTTGCGTATATCACCCAGTGCTCACTACAACACGTGCCCGCCTTAATACCCATCACCAGGCTCACCCAACCCCCCCATTCCCCTCCCCTCTGAAACCCTCAGATTGTTTCCCAGAGTCTCTCATGCTTCACCTCCCCTTCTGATTTCCCCCCCTTCATTTTTCCCTCCCTTTCCCTAAGGTCCTCCAAGCTACTCCTTATGTTCCACACATGAGTGAAACCATATAATTGTCTTTTTCTGATTGATTTATTTCACTTAGCATAATACCCTCCAATTCCAACCATGTCAATGCAAATGGTGGGTATTTATCCTTTCTCACGGCTGAGTAATATTCCACTGGAAATATCCCATGTTCTTTCAGAGAACTGGAAACCCTGGCTAACTCATCAGGTGATAATATCCATCATAGCTCTGAAACTCTGGTGCAATGATCTATGCTACAGCTGTTTGTCATTGCTTCCACCAGCATCTGAGCTGGAGACAAAATGGGAGGTAAGTATCTCCAAGTCAGAATATCTTCAAGCCTATTAAATCACCTCGCAGTGAATGTACAAGTCACAGGGTTGGGAATTTTCATCTGCATATTCATGGATGTATTCTCAGGACCTAGAACAACACCTGGCACAAATCACTATGTAATTAGTTGTTCAGTGAGTGGTCATTAACATGGATAGTCACCTCTAAAAAGAACGTACTGCAAAGCGATCATAAAAATGCTGAGGGCGCCTGGGTGGCTCAGTCACTTGGGTGTCTGCCTTTATCTTGGGTCATGATCCCAGGGGCCTGGGACCGAGTCATACATCAGGGTCCCTACTTCTCCCTCTCACTTCTCCCAGAGAACATGCTTCTCCCTCTGCCTCTGCCTTCCCCCCTCCATGAATAATGAAAATCTTCTTTAAAAAATGCTAATTAATGTCCTATTTCTTTACTCAAATATGAAATCTTTTATCTGGCCTATTACCTATTCTCTTCAGAAGCATGTGCTTTATTACTTTACAAATGTGAATGTCCGCTCTCTTCTTGCACCCCAATAAATAACAAATCCGAGAATGCTGAACTCTATTTACTTTAATTACATTTAACCCTTGAAAAAAAGAAAATCCAGTTAGATTGACAAAATATCTCATCCCAAAATACCTTCAGAGAGTGGATTCCTCAGCAAAATTAACAAATATTTAAACCTATAGCCATGTCACACGAGACCATAAAACACTATTAAACCACAAACACCACTGGCGGCTAGATGTGTTTAGACAGAAAATGAAAAAAAGAAAAAAAGAAATTCATGCTATGAGTAGCGTAAAAGGTTTAAAATGTCCCCCGGACAACGAACTACTCTCCTTGGCATTCCGACTCTCCTTCCTCTCTACTTTTCCTAGCAAACTATCACATTAAATGGAATTCATTCACTGATTCATTTGTTTATAGGTTTGTTTTCTCAGTAACCATACACTTTTGAGAGTGGCAACTGGGCTTATGCACCCTTTTATCTCAATGCCTGATAACAATAAATTTCTATCAATTAATTATTAATAGAAAGATAATGTTGGACATTAACAGGAAAGCAATCTATAACATCAGTTAGCCAATCAAAGAAATTGAAAGGTGTTTTCATAAGTTCAAAGACTTCTGTGCTAATCTAAGCAATAGTGCTTTCTGAAAAGAAAATTGAACTGCGACTAATTGCAAAAAAAAAAAATTTACACCTCTTTCTAAGAATTACTCGGGGGAACACTATTTCTGCTTTGTAAGGAAAAACCCCATCATATCGATCCAAAGATTGGGAAATCAAGAGAAAAAATGTCTGTACTCTCATAGTGTAAGATTTTTGTAATAAAATGCTTTTAGCGATCAAGCATAAATTAGGTGAGTTACAGAGGTGTTCTGGGCATCTGGGAAGCAACTCTACACTGGCCACTAAAGAAAGTCTAGCTCAGTGAACACGCATGAGCTCCTGTCATGAAATGTCATGTGCTTCATTATGTCATCTCAGCTCCCGGTGAGCATGTTATGACTGTAGCCAAAGTAAAGGAAAACAGGAGTGTCTCGAAATCAATCATGGGCCGTGAAGCCAGACAGACTGTATGACAGATGCAATTTTTCTTGGCACCACTTGGGCATAGCTAATTGATGACAATCGCATGTCCACACTGGCACATTTCCACGGGGGATATGTGTGAATATGTCACCACATCTGGATGCTAGGCATGCTGGGTCCTGAGGCACAAAGGTCTCCTAAAACCAGAGGCCCAGCAGCTGTGCTCAATGAACACCGTGGGAGCTCCACAGGGTGATGAAAGGTCTAAATTACTGCAAACTGTAAATACAGATTTATTTCATTAAAATACGAGGTAACGCTGCAGCCATCTCTTGTGCAAACAGACATTTGTCTCTTAAAAAAAAAAAAAAGCTAGCATCTATGGATACACGTATTCCTAACTCCATCAAGAAAATCTGCATTTCTCCTAGGAAAAGATGACGATGCACAGGAGACAAAAATCAGCAGTTTCCATGACTCCCTTTAAATAAAAAAATCCTACTCAGAAACTAGAAAGGAAAAATAGGATAATCTACTGTCACTGTGTCAGCAAGAATAGTTCTGGAATCTTCCATTTAATTCAAACATGAAATCTGCATAACTTGTTACAAAGCCCATATTGAAAATTCAACAGATCACAGTAAAAAAACCTGATATCTTAATATTTAATTTCACCTTTATTATGAAATTGATCAATATAAGTAGCCAATTTTTCCTAGCTCACAAATAGAGAAATTAGACTGAACAATTTTACTCTGATCCTACATAATAAATTATTAATAAGTTTATTATTAAAATATTATTTGAACAATGACGATTATGTGAAATGACAGAGTGCTCTCTCACGTGAAGTCTGATGTCCTGTTCACAAAATTACTTCAACAAAATGCAAATTATAACTGAGATACTATTCATATGTGTTTAATTAAATATCTTCCATGTATCTTAAGTCAAGCAATCATTTTTCCCACTCAGGGTGACAGACATCATCCTAAAACAGCAATTTATCTTATGTCCTCATGGATCAAAATCAAATTTTAATCAGGTCAGAAACTGAGATTTCATTTATCTCATCCCTCTTCTTTCCAGATCATTTTTTCCATCCCTTACATTCCTTTCCCCTCACATCCTGCTTCCGTCAAGTTACCCTACAGTTGTGACGCTCCCCCAACTTTGCATCCACCTCACCCTGGACTGACTTTCCAAGATGTCTGGTTACCATAGGTTGGTCAATGGGTAATAAGAGAAGGCTGTCAGATTAATCATTCCCTTCCCAAAGGATAACTAAGACAGGAAAGTCATCGTTCTCTACTTCATTAAGATTGTCACTCATGTCGTAAACATTTGTGGTGATAGAAGGCATTACTAATACATTAGACTTCTCACATGTGGACTGAATAAAGAAAAATAATTTCCTTTTAAGAAAATCATAAAAGAGTCTTTAACACGTCCTTTCCTTACGTGGGTCTGCAAACGCTTTAAGCGGCAAGCGTATGATTAAAAGGGCAGCTCTGTACAATACCAGATAAGGAAATGGGCAGTGGTGACCAAAATGAGACTTCTTATGTGAGAATCAAAAAGCAAAGTCAGTGGGGCGCCTGCTTTCTGCTCAGGTCATGATCTCAGGGTCCTGGGATCGAGCCCCACCTCTGGCTCCCTGCTCTGTGGGGAGCCTGCTTCTCCCTCTCCCTCCCCACCCAACACCCGCCCCCACCTGCTCATGCTCCAACACTCTTTCTCATGCACTTTCTCTCTCTTACATAATAAAATCTTAAAAAAAAAGAAAAACAAAGTCAGTGATTTTTCTCAACTTCTATCATCAATTTTCTAAGATTAAACTAAACATGGAAACATGTATATCACAGAAAAGCTGGTCCTACCACAAAATAGTATTTTGACTCTCTGTATATGAAAACACTAACTATGGATCCCAGGAAGGCAGAGTGGGGAAAGAGTGAGAGAGGGAAGGAAGGAAAAGAGCAAATGCAGCTGATACTAAGATGTTAGATCCACTTGGAGCACCTGGGTGGTGCAGTCAGTTAAGCACCAGACTCTTGGTTTTGGCTCAGGTCGTGATCTCAGGGTCATGAGATCGAGCCCTGTGTCAGGCTCTGCACTCAGCAGGGAATCTGCTTGAGATTCTCTCCCCTTCTGTTCCTCCCACTCATACTCTAAAATAAATATATAAATCTTTAAAAAATAAAATGTCAGATCCATTTATTTCTTTTTTTTTTTTTTTAAGATTTTATTTATTTATTTGACACAGAGAGACAGAGATCACAAGTAGGCAGAGAGGCAGGCAGAGGGAGAGGGGGAAGCAGGCTCCCCGCCAAGCAGGGAGCCTGATGCGGGGCTCGATCCCAGGACCCTGAGATCATGACCTGAGCCGAAGGTAGAGGCTTTAACCCACTGAGCCACCCAGGCGCCCCAGATCCATTTATTTCATCATGAAAGTCTCTCCAGCACTATTAGTAGCTGGGATATTCAGGATTCTGCACCCAATCTTGCAGAGACACTCTGACTAGTTCTGGGCACATGCTGAGCTTATTTCCTTATCATCTGCCCCAGAAAAAGTGTAAGATAGATGTCTAAAAGGAATTTTCATTAATAGACATTAACAGATTTGTCAACATACGTTAACATTCTGGTGAACAAACAAATATTATTTAATAATCAAGTTAGCTTGTCTCTCTGACTTATGGTCAATGACCATGTCAATGAAACTGCAAGAGAACCAGCTTCTCTAGCAAAGAGGCAGCAGGTATCTACTCACAGGGACAACTCCAGACAGTCCCTTCACGGATTCCTGAGAGCCGAGTTCCAGAATAGGGATCCAAAGGTATACAGGACAAATGCAAAGTTCTGCAAGGGTCTGCCACCCACTGACCCCATCTTTACATCCCTCAAACCCTTTATCCAAGGTCACAGGGAATCATCTGGAAAGGCAGAGTCCTCTACTTCTCAAGATCCTCCCAAGGGCAGAGTCTAGTGTCCAAATGCCAAGTAGCAGGCACAGATAACTGCCTTGATCCTTATTTCAAAAAGTGTACGGCATTAGGAAAGAACATTTGCACCAGTCTTGTCCATGGAAGAATATGAGAGCGAACCCAGTCAGACATTAACCCGCCCCCAGGATCACTCACTCTTCATCAGAAACCTCTCATTTGAGATACTTTTCGTTAGTGCGAACTCTAGAAACCAGAAAGGAACTTGATGTGGTTCTAACGCTTTATTTGACCTCCTTCCCCAAATCCAACCAGAAACAGGACTTCAGTTTTTCCCCATTAATAAAAATCCTGGAATTCAGTATAATAAAGTTTCCCTTTCGAAAATGAGCCTGTATTTAGGTTCTGTGGTATTAGAGACAGCAAAACAAGAGAGCCGGACTGAGGCGAGCATAGGGTTTTTACAGCTGTTTCTTAACCTGTGATTAGATATGTACAACTGCACGGTAAGAAAGTCACCTAAACACAAGTCATCGCTTTTCCTTTCCTTGCACGTACACACACACACACACCCGCAAGCCTTGCACTACACGCACTGACCTGACTTTCTTGCCCTGTTCCGAGAGCATCTTCACCAGGTCAGCAATGGGGTACTGAGCTTTGGCTGCACAGAGACCATAGCCTGCAAAGAACATGAAGCGCACAGAACAGGGTGGTTTTTACTTTGAAATCTTATGAACAATAATTTCTCCCTTGATCAAAACGTATTTTTATGCCAAAAAAAAAAAAAGGCAATCCATTAATAGGATGAGAAATGAAAGCAAACTTCTGGACTTTTTAAAATATTGGCCTAGATTTCAAATTCAAAATCTAATGGTCCCTCCTCCATGTTCTGCCCTGTCCGATACTGCTAGGCACCCCCTCCCGACACACCACACCGCACACACACTTATGTGTGCCCACACACACCACACCGCACACACACTTATGTGTGCCCACACACTGTGTGTGTGTGTGTGCGCGTGCCTGGGGCTCGTGTAAACGGTCTCAAACTGTCTTCATACTTGGTTTTGAGAACACTGCAGTTCCCTGGTTCCCCTCCTCACTTCATTACTATTCTTCTTTGATATCCTTCACTAAATCTCCTTCTGTTCCCCTTAAACAATCAAACTCCCCAGGGTCTTGGCTTTGCCCCTCACACTCTCCTTGGAAAGTCTCAGCCTGTCCCAAGGCTTCAACAACCATCTGAGGACTCCCAATCCTGTGTCGTCCTTGGAGCTCCAGGATGGCATGTCCATTGTCCTATCTCCACCTCAAACTTAACATCTCCTAAGAAGAACTGAAAAATGTCCTCCTCTGCCAAACAAACCCAAAAGTGCTCCCTATTTCTGATGTTATTACAGGTATGACCACAAACTGCAGTTCTCTTCCTTCTCCTTTAACCCCTACGCTCTGTTCACTCCACCTGTACAATCAATCACACTGTCCCCCCTTTTCTACCCCCCCCCCCCTCCGCCCCAGTTTTCCAAATACCAAGTCTCTGCTCAGGCTGTTCTTGCCTCAACTGAGAAGGCTTGCACCTGAACATTCAATTCTGCTGGTGTTTGTTATTTACATCTTAGCATATAACCAACCAGCAAACCACCTGCGTGTCAAATCAATAGATTTCCTTTATAGAAAACTCTTATGATAGCATGATGGAGTTAAAATCTTAATCTGCACCCAATGTATTAGCTGTAACACCACAGCAATCTGTGGTCCAATTAAAGAAAAATGGAGCTAACCCTCAAAAAATTAGGGAATTGAGGCTGGAGATTACACTGACCAAGTCATTTCATGTCAATTGTTAGAGGCAAAATTAAGAACAAAAGTGAGATGTTGTCACTCCCAGACCAAGTTCTTTCTATTAGGTCATGTTACCTCATTCTTATTGGAAACCACATGATTCTCAATGATTTTTTAAATATTTACCTTTGAAAAGAAGGTAAATCCAGCCTTCACTGAGTGAGTCTAAATACTTTTGTGTACTATATCTCGTTTAATATTGACAGTAATTCCAAAGACTATCTATGAGGACTAAATAACCAAAATTCAAAGATGACTAAAACATGTGAACAGAATCACAGAAAGACATGGCTAGAACCTACCACATCGATCTGTAAAATCTCTACGTGATCCCCAAAATATTAACTTAAGCCAAGAATTCTCAACGTAGTTGAAAGTTTTTAGTTGATAATCATAGGGTTACTTCTATGTTTCCATCAAATTTTCAAAAATGAATAAGTTCCAATTCAATTTTTCTATTATAAGAAGCTGCACTAACATAATTCCAACATGGGTTGTTTGTTTGTTTGTTTGTTTTACCTGGAGTAATAATAATGCTATTAGCTTCTCGGATCATGTCAATTGCATTGTCAAGGTTGATTTCTGTATGTGTGCCAGAAATTTCCATGGGTTTTCCACCAGCTGTTGAAGTGGTACCATAGCCTCCAAGAATCACATTAGCCAGGGAGCGATTCATTGCCTGGAGAGCAAAATTATTAGCTGTGAGAGTTTAATCCACATAACTTTTTGAAAGTGGTATGAATCCTATGTATATGATATTCATAATCATTTTAAGATGTTTATTTGATCTAAAAAAATCACATAGATCACAGTTATAAAACTCAACTCTACACGGATATATTTTCAGTAAAATTTAATGGAAAATTACCAGTAACATTAAGAAATTAATGAAAATTTTGGATCCAGTTATTAACTGTCCAGGTACTATTAAGCAAGTTCTATCTCCATATTCACATGTATTTCACCAGCATAAAAGAGAATGGTCTCTATGAGAAATTTTACAAGGTGACCACAGATGTCTCAGGTGAATCCTGCTACCAGACGCAAGCTGTCAAGAGGCAACAAGGAGGAATTAAAGGAGAGCCAGCCACAGCATTTAGAAGTCTGCTGCCCTCTGTCGTCAAGAAAAAAAGAAATGTGGGAGTCCATAAGGTCTTATTTTCCAGATTAAATACAGACAGCTCCACAAAGCTGTAGCGGAAGTGACTGGATTCATCATTAGGCTCCTAAAATATTTACTTCCAAAAAGGCAGAGGAGTACGTTCATACCCTGTTTCATTAGAACTTATACCTGCCCTTTTAACTGGAAAAATGAGCTCAAAAACCATCAGAGGTGTGCTCATTTACGATCCAACAATGTGCCACACAAACGAGACAACTGAAACGTGACAACGGCAGGGGTGGTTTCTAAAACAGTCCTTCTAGAGTGCTCTGCAGTTGGGGTGGTAAAACACAAGACAAGAAGCTAGATGGTTTGGGTAACCAAATGCCTTTTAAGAATTCAAATCACTGTACATGAAGAAAGCAGTCATTTTACGTGATCATAACTGGATTTCTCACTTCAGAATAAATTCCAAAAAATTACTAAACCCTATTTTAAGGGCTATAATAAACATATCATTGAGCTGTTGTTTATTCCATGTAAAAGCTATATAAGTGTGGACCTATCACTTTAAAAAAAGAAAAGACAATATTTTATTATTAAAGAAGAGAAAGCACCTGAAGATTTTCAGTGATAAGTAACACACTGGGAGTAGAAAAATCATGACCATCCATCCAAAGACAGTACCACCTGCTACCATCGGAGTGGAGACACGTACATACACCGCTTAATGGGACAGAGGCAGAAGCAGGGAGGGAAAGGAGCAGAGAAGAAGAACCAAGAGCCATACCTGATTAAAGGCAGCATACCAATAACAGAAAGATGATGGATCAAAATGTTGTATTTTTTAAATTGTCCTTTTGACTTAAACTCATTTCTCAGACAGAGCATTCATACTTTACAGAGTCCAACCTTCAGTAAACTGGTCTAAGATTATTATATACAAAATAAATACCTTAGAATACCTTTACGTATTTGTGAACAGATAAGAGGGTTGGAGAAAAATTAATAATGCTTTTAATTAGATATATAGTCCCAATCTGACATGAAGATTTCAATTCTTAACCCAACCTCTTGTACTTAAATCCAAGTTCTACTGAAAATCCAAATGCCATCCCTGAGATTTCCAAACATTCAATATTTGTTGATTTTGACAAATCCTGGTTTTGAATTAGAAGATTCTGAATTAAATTACTAGAAATATGTTCTACCAAATGTCTGCCTTAAAAACTGGTTCAAGACTATTTCAGACATTGATGTATTTCTGTCATAAATCACTTCTTTTAGAAAAGTCAAACCCATAAAGTGGCTTCATCGCCTGCATCCTACCATCCTGCAGAGGGACAAGTGACAGAGGGACATGATGTAGAGAGACAGATACACAAGAATATGACCACTTCGGGCCCCTGGGTGGCTCAGTGGGTTAAACCTCTGCCTTCGGCTCAGGTCATGATCTCAGGGTCCTGGGATGGAGCCCAGAATCGGGCTCCATGCTCAGCGGGGAGCCTGCTTCCCCCTCTCCCTCTGCCTGCCTCTCTGCCTACTTGTGATCTCTCTCTCTCTCTGTCAAGTAAATAAATAAAATCTTAAAAAAAAAAAAAAGAATATGACCACTGCATTCTAACTTGGCTTAAAAGGAACCATTCTATACAAAAAAATACAGATTCAAAGGGACACATACCACCTCTGGTGTTTAGAGCAGCAATGTCTACAACAGCCAAACTGTGGAGAGAGCCCAAATGTCCGTCAACTGATGAATGGATGAAGAAGTTATGGTGTGTATATACAATGGAATATTACTCAGCCATCGGAAAGAACGAAATCTTGCCATTTGCAACAACATGGATGGATCTAGAGGGCATAATGCTAAATGAAATAAGTCAGAGAAAGACAAATAGTGTAGGATTTCACTCATATGTGGAATTTAAGAAAAACAGATGAACATAGGGGAAGAAGCAAAAGAAAAAAAGAGAGAAGGAAACAAGCCATAAAAGACTCTTAATGACAGAGAACACATTAAGGGTTGATAGAGGGAGGTGGGCAGGCGATGGGCTAGCTGGTTGTTGGGAATTAAGGAGGGCACTTGTGAAGAGCACTGGGTGTTGTATGGAAGTGATGAATCTCTGAATTCTACTCCCGAAACCAATACTGCACTGCATGTTAACCAACTCGGATTTAAATAAAAGCTTTTAAATAAATAAATAAATAAAAATAAAAGGAACCATTCTTCTTCCCCATAAAACTGAATGGAGGAAAAGAAAAGAATTTCTGAGGACATTTAATTAATGTTTATCCACTATTCTAATGGCATCTTTGGGAGAAAAAAGGGAACCACACAGTAGTTTAACAATCAAAGTCAACTTGTTGAACACATATCCACAATTATATCATCATTAAGCTGATTCCATGTGGTCTCTTAAAAACTGAATTATTTTTCATCTCTGAATTTACCATTGCAACATCATATTTTCAACAAATGTTTAGGGTTTAGGACTTTGTTCTGTTCCTTTTTTTTTTTTTTTCTGCTTGCTTAAGTGATTAATGAGACTATCCTGTGAGCACTGATCCACAGACTGAGGAGTTCCCAGCTTCCAAGACAAAGTATTCACAACACTGTCCAAGACCGTTCCTTTTAAGTCATTAAGCCCTATAATGAAAATTGTATGCTACATTAAAGAGACCCCTAATTCACATAATTCCAAGCAAACTCTAAGAAAAAATTCTGAAAACAAAGGAAAGGTCATAAAATAGACAAAACCAAAGAAATAATAACATATACTCTATTTACTATCATCTCTCATTTCAGTGCTTTGTGGATGCTGAATAATTGACTGCAAAGCAAAAAAAAAAAAAGATATTATTGGTTTGGCTTTTATCCACTTCGTTCTGTTCTATTTTCATTTGGAAACAAGTAACAAAGTGCAAAAATCAGAAAATTCAGTTTGAAAATGCTGTCCCATTTTTGCAAGCCCGCTATTTCCCAGGCAATTTGGACACTATCTCAAGTAAATGGACTGTAAAATCATGAAGAGGTTAATGTCTATATGACACCTGCACGTAAAGCAAATCATTCATTTGAGCTAGTTGTCCAGACACTTGGGACATTTTTCAGTTTAATATTGGATATTGTATAACCACAGTGTGCGGCTTAGAAGACACCCAAAAGAATTCTTTGTCAGAACAAAAATTCAATTTTAGGGATTACTGATTAGCCATTCGAGAGCATTCCATTCCCTCTCACATAATAAAACTACTCTGTTCTGGTTTGTACTTGCATGTTTCTTCAGCAGATAATAAAAAAACGAAATTAAGCATACTAGTATTATCAACAGATCTTGATATATGGCAGTACATCTGTTACCATAATCTATCCAGAGAAGATTCCAAAATATGAAATGAGCAAACAAATAAAGCATCCATTTAATGATCATGTAATAATTATTATGCTCATATATGTGTGCCAGGTGCACGGTCAGCCTCCATAAACACAAAGGTAAATCATCAACGACATCTTAAAATACTTTCCTTGTAAAATGAGTATAGTATTCTCTACCTGCAGAATTAGCATGGGGATTAAATGAGCTAATATTTGTGAGGCACACAGCGTTAATGCCTACAATATGTTAATGCCTGCTACTATGCCCAATTACACGCAGCTATTTCATCTTTATTATTATTATAAACCACTCCGAGTTGCTAAAGCACCAGCCATGAAGAAGCAATTTCTTATAATAAAGAAGCACACTCCAAGAAGCAATGAAGATTAATGTGAAAAGTCGAAATCAGGGCAATTTAGAAGGAAAGAAAATTTCTATCTTCAAAATTGAAAAATACAGCAGGCTGGTTTCTGCTGTTGCCTTGTTTGTTTTGTAGTAAGACGGAGGAAGGGAGAGCATGCAGGAAAACAAGCACCCCACACATGGCTGGGGAGAGCTCAGCCTGGACAGTCCTTTGTGGAAATCAATTCGTCGATATCGACAGCCAACAAATAGCCCTTACTCCATTCCCAAGGAAATAATCAAAATGCACAAGGAGGTGCACTAAAGGAAAAAAAACCTAATTATTAGTGAGATAATTAAACAATGTAGAATATATTTGAACATGTGCTTATGAAAAATGACTGGAATTAGAATATTACATTTTAAGAGTTAAGTGGTAATGGCATTACAAATGATTTATTTATCCTCTTCTACTCTCTCCCACATTTCCCACATTAAACATCTTTTATTTCTGTAATTGAATAGTATTTTTTTTAATTAAAGCTTCAAGTGTCTTTGAATCCAAATTAATACAAGTTGCTATTACAAACGGAGGATCTGTCTGATCAGGGTGACATGCATTGTCACAGACAGCTGCAAGAACACTCTGTTATAGAGTGCAGGAATAAAAAATAGCTATGGTATGTTGCCAGTAAATGGCATGCCTGAGGAGGTGGAAATATAAAGGAAAAAAAAAAGAAATACAGAAAGCAGATCAAGAAATATGAAAGGAAAGAATAAGAGAAAGAGGATATAGTTACAAAAGTACACACAGGAAAAAATCCTTTCAACAAGTGCCTCTTACTACCTTACTCTAGTTACTGTCATAGAACTGCTACTGTAAGTGTCTGTAGTTACGATAACCAACAATAATAAAAGAAAGTAGATGAAGAGGAAAGGGGGAGGAAATAAAAAAGACAAATTGGGGAAATACTAGAGATACCTAAGTAAAACCATTTAAGAAAAAACACTAAAGACAAGAAGGCACCTGTGATGACACTCCAAGAACTAGACACAGGTCCTCACCTCTCCCCATATCAGTATGCCACTGGCTTTGTTAAAATTCAAATCCTCCCATTTAATTTTAAAATCAGAGTTTTGACCAACTACAAGTTAAAGTAATAATGAAAATCTGCTGCCCCCTGCTGGTCATTCTAATTCACCTACTGAAGCAAAGTCCAACTAAGGGTTAAAAGTTCGTTTTTAGATGCTAAGTGAAATAAGTCAGTCAGAAAAAGACAAAACCGTATGATTCCACTCATACATGGAATTTAAGTAACAAAACAAACAAAGGGGGGGGGGGAAAGACATAAACCAGGAAAGAGACTATAGAGAACTGATGGTTACGAGAGTGGAAGTGGGTTGGGGGAATGGGCAAAATACGTGATGGGGAGGGGCGCCTGGGTGGCTCAGTGGGTTAAGCCTCTGCCTTCAGCTCAGGTCATGATCTCAGGGTCCTGGGATCGAGCCCCACATCCAGCCCCACATCGGGCTCCCTGCTCAGCGGGGAGCCTGCTTCCTCCTCTCTCTCTGCCTGCCTCTCTGCCTACTTATGATCTCTCTCTGTCAAATTAATAAAAATCAAAAAAAAATCTTTAAAAAAATAAAATAAGGGGCTTTTTGGAGGCACCTGGGTGGCTCAGTCAGTTAAGCAGCTGTCTTCAACTCAGGTCATGATCCCAGGGTCCTAGAATTGAGCCCCGAGTCAGGCTCCCTGTTCAGTGGGGAGTCTGTTTCTCCCTCTCCTCCTCCCCTTGCTTGGGGTCTCTCTCTCTCTTAAAAGAATAAAATCTTTAAAAAAAATAAAAAATAAAAATGAAATAAAATAAGGGTTTTTTTTTAAATATTGTAATAAAAGAACGGAGGTGGAAGAAGTATTCTTTCTCTGCTTGAACAATTAATCGGCATAGAGTCACGATCTGACATCACTCTGTTGCACACTTGCCCTTCCACCATCATTCAGAACTATTATTTAGAACAAAGTATTTATCATTTGAAAAAGTTTCTTAGTCAAACCTTTAATTACTTGCAGGTTATCTTCCTGCCATCCAGAAGAGAACTAGAAACAAAAAGGAAGCTCGGAAGTACTTTTCTTGACTTTTTGTCTTCTCTTTTTTTTAAAAAAGATCATGTTGACCACAGAACTTCAAGACAGGCACCCTCACATATGACCAGTGGGAGTGTAGATTGGAGCGAATTCTCCAGAAACAACATGGTAATAAGTAGAAAGAGCCGAGAAAAATGAGCAAACCTCTTTCACTTCAAGGAATCAATCCGAAGACAAAATTCAGAAGTGCCAAAGATGTATTTATGGACAGAGAAAAATTAAAAACTCAAACATAAAAGGTACAGTATTAGGGGAATATTAAATGAATTTTATATACCCATATGATGGATTCGTATGAAGTGCCTTAAAATGGTATTTAAAAAGCATTTTAAATAAGAAAATGACAAGACTATAGTAAGATGAAAAGAATGAAACGGAAGGGGGGTGTGGGGAGAGGGTAGCTGGGTGTTGGGTATTAAGGAGGACACATGTGATGAGCACTGGGTGTTGTACGTGATTAATGAATCATTGAACACAGCATCAAACACTTATGATGTACTACATGCTGGCTAACTGAACATAACAAAAAAAGAGAGATCTAAAACAGTATACAATATAATCAGACAAGTAAATACACAGATATATAACACAGAAAGAAGCAGAATAGAAAGAAATAAACCAAAATCTTAAGTGCTTATCTCCAGATGGAGTCAGATTTTTTATCTTGATATTTAAGTTTCCTAATTATCTATACTTGGGGACTTTAAAAGCAGTTCTGCAAATGTATTCAAATGAAAACGCTCTGACATTTCTACTGAAGAAAAATAAGAACTGACAGTCGTTTTTGACTGCAAGTAAAATAACAAACAGGACCTTATTTTCAGAACAGCATTCCCTTTGTGTTCAAACACCTGTTTCTTACCACACACATGATGTAGGATAGGATAGCCCCCGACGAGCCGATGAGCGCACCCACGATGGTCAGCAGGTTGTTGTTCAGCAGGAAGCCCTCCGCGCAGAGGGCCCAGCCTGAGTAGCTGTTCAGCACAGTGATGACCACGGGCATGTCCGCACCCCCGATAGCTGCGGTCAAAGTCACACCCTAGGATGAAATCCAAAGTGGAAATCAAAATTAATAAAATCAAAATAAAACCTCTGACATTGGACATCTTGGTTCTTAATTTTAAGTTATTTTCAGGCTTCTTTTGTTTTTTAAGTAGCCTCCACGCCTGGGGTGGAGCCCAACACAGGGCTGGAACTCACAACCCTGAGATCAAGACCTGAGCTGAGATCAAGATCAGACACAACCAACTGAACCACCCAGGAACCCCTACTTTTCAGACTTCTAAAGTTTCTCTGCCAAAATCAGGCCTCTTAGCATTACATAAAAATAAGTAGCATTTTTAACACTGTAAGTCTTGAACCAAGCAGCCAGTATGTGTTTCATAAGCAATTATTATATGTTTAATTTTATGCTAAGCACTACAAATTATTTAAAAACCTAACACAGGGGGCGCCTGCATGGCTCACTCAGTTAAGCATCCGCATCTAGCTCAGGGTGTGATCCCAGGGTCCTGGGATCGAGCCCTGTACCAGTCTCCTTGCTCAGCGGGGAGCCTGCTTCTCCCTGTCCTACTCCCCCTCCCTGTGTTCCCTCTCTCTCCCCCCGCCTCTCTCTCTCTGTCAAATAAATAAGATCTTTGAAAAAATAAAAAATAAAAACCTAAAACATACACCTTGTCTACAATGTAGACTCCAGACTAGACAAGTATGAAGGAATCTGTGGATAACAGCTGTTTTGCAAAGCATCCTACACTGATATAATAAAATATTTCACTGTGACATATAGACAACTAGATAATACTGTGTGCATCACTGAGAAATGAGAGAGGGGGGGAGGACCATACCTATCATGAAAGGCTCTGCTGAACTCCCCCACTGAACACACAAGGTTTATTAACTGCATCTCATTTTATATAATTCTTTAACTTGGTATCATAGCTTCCAATAAATGAGAGTGCAAGTAATGGGCAGGAGGATCTGATGCTTTCTGCACACAACCCAAAGCACTATTCTGTGGGCCTTGTCACAGGAAGTAGGCACCTGATGAATAGAATTGAAACACTTGGCTTTTTAAAATTCCCAGTCACCAACACACTGAGCCAGTGAAAAGACCCCAGAGCAATAAAGATGTCACCCGACAACTTTGAAAGGAATCATTCGGTGGAGAGAAAGAGTGGTTTTCTTCTTACACTTTTCTGTATTTGCCAGATTATAAAAAGAACACGTAACATCATTCTAAGACACGTGTATTGCATCAAGGGTCTTGAAGGGCTAGAAATATGGTTAGACCACACTCTAACGGAATACTGCCAGTTCCTCACCGAAGACATGCTTTCCACCCTAACTTCTTACCATGACAGCAGAGAGAGCCGACACAGAGCCCAGACAGGTAATGCCGGTGGTAAAGCTAGGGTCCATCATGAAAGGGATTATGCCCCCCACACTCGCAGCCAGCAGGCCTGCATTAAGGAAGTGCCTTCCAGGAAGCAGGAGAGGGGCGGATTTCAGGATACCTAGGACCAAGCACAGTCCATCAGAAGCCAGCACATGTCATGAAAACCGCCCCCCACCCACACCCACACCCACTCTTAAGTGCATGTCATTTAATCCTAAACTACCAAAATTAATATCAGAATAAAAAAGAAAAAAGGTCCTGAAACATAAAACCAAATTAGGGCTCTTACACGTAACAAATGTTAACAGAAGTAGGAAAAGTATGGCTCAACTTAACTGTTCTTTACTTTGATCACACAACAATTTCTTTACCCTTTGTCCTAGCATCTTAAAAAATTACTTTTTTCCCGTATGACCAACACAGAAGTTGTTAAGTGTGGTTTCATTTATTTAAAACTTCAAAACAGAGTCCTAGCACATTCGCATTTCTGATTCTATCAACTGAGCCCAAGGGAGTAGAGCCCTGGTTTGCTAGTTGTTTTTGAAAACAAAAGCATGAGACAAGAGCATTGGAGGTTTGAAGTTCTTTTGTGATTTTTAAGTTTCATGGAAGTTCTCTATTTAATTTTAGTGGCTTGATTACTCAAAGGCAAAGACCAGATTTTTATATCACAAGTTCATTTCTCTCTAGATTCACTTATTCAAGAAAATACTGAAAACAGCCTCTGTGAGGTTTGGATGGTTTATTTCCCCACTTCTAATCTCATGGCTGACCTCAGCAGTATCAAAAGATGGCAAGCCAGAGCCGAAAAATGTGTATGTGTTCAAAATAAGTACTGTATGATGAGCACACAAACTTATTCCACAAGCTTCTCTCTCTTCTGAAAAGTATATAAAGTTCATTTCTATGAATAGGCATCTCTAAGGATTAGGAAGGTGGAGTTTTGTTCACACGTATTAGCAATTGTCAACTAGTCCCTCTACACAGATTTCGTCCACTAGCTGTCTGCAGAAGAAATAGCTTCAGAGTTTGTGAGATCTGTAAGGGTCAATGCAGAGAAGCAATCTTGATGTGGAGGAAGGGGTCTTTTATATATTTCTGAGTGCTATACAAATTCTTCGCCTAACAGGTTCTACCATGAAGTCATTTTCTGAAACTGAAACAGGCCCATAAGTCCCCTAAACAACAGCTGTTGACCTCTCTGTTACGTGGAATCACTTACCCTGCAGTTTTCCATAGGCAACAAGAGACCCACTAAATGTGACACCACCGATGTAAGTACCGAGGTACGCCACGATCTTGGTGAGATTTGCTGCTGCGTCCATAGCAAAATGTGGATATTCGACAATGTACTCAGCTATGCAAGTGAGCACAGCTGCCAAGCCCACTAAGCTGTGGAAAGCAGCAACCAATTGAGGTAAATCAGAAATCTGGATGCGTTTGGCAATTGTCAATCCTGTTGGGAAATGCAGGTCAAAGAGAAGTTACAACTCGACAGACCTCTGAGAAGGAACCACAAAAAGCCAAGACCTGAATATTATTCAGCCATAAAAAAGACAGAAATCTTTCCATTTGCAATAATATTGATGAAACTTGAGGGTATTATGCTAGGTGAAATAAGAAAAAGACAAGTATCACATGATCTCACTTATATATGAAATCTAAAAAAAAACCAAACAAACAAACCAGGGCACCCAGGTGGCTCAGTCAGTTAGGCATCCAACTCTTGGTTTCAGCTCGGGTCATGATCTCAGGGTTATGGGATTGAGCCCTGAATCGGGCTCTGCGTTCAGTGGGGAGTCTGATTGTCCCTCTCCCTCTGCTCCTCTCCCTGCTCACTCGCTCTCTCTCTCATTCTCTCTCAGATTAATAAATAAAATCTTAAAAAAACAAAACAAACAAACAAGCTCATAGATAAAGAGAACAGACTGGTGGTTGCCAGAGATAGGGGATGGGAGGTGGACAAAATAAGTGAAGCTTCCAGTTATAAAGTAAGTCATACGGATATAATGTATAGCATGTTGATTATAATTAATACTGTATCACATATTTGAAAGTTGCTAAGAGAGTAGATCTTAAAAGTTCACATCACAAGAAAGAAAATTCTGCAACTATGTATGGTGACAGATGTTTACTAGACTTACTGTGATCATCTTGCAATATATACAAATACAGAATCATTATTTTGTACATCTGAAGCTAATATACTATGTCAATTTTACACCTCAATTTTATATTTTTTATTTTACTTTTAGAAAGAACACACACATACAGGAAGGGGCAGAGGAAGAGGAAGAGAGAATCCCAAGCAGGCTCCACGATGAGCATGGAGCCCAACACAGGACTAGATCTCACCATCCTGAGATCGTAACCTGTTCTGAAATCAAAGAGTTGGATGCTTAACTGACAGAGCCACCCAGGTGCCCCAATTATACCTCAATTAAAAAAAAAAAAGACCACATTTAAGATTTTCCATCCTTGCCCCTGATAAGTATTTATCTGCTTCCTAGTCTGGGCTAAATATTATCTTACAGGGACTATACAGACAGTAAGGACACTGGTTATGCACCCTTTCAAAACAGCCCGTTTTCTCCACACACCTCACCAAGGTCCAACTCCAAAAACCCAAACACACAACACTACCACATGCCTCTTCATCACAACCTACAAACACTCCCCTAACACTTCTTCAGATTACTTGAGGCTCCAACCAAACCCTTACATTCTCCCCACAGCATGAATAACCCAAGCTCTCTTCTTCATAAGCCAACCCCTGCTCCTGAGCACAAGGAGAAACAGCTGGAATGCGAAGGCCTGGGTTTTCAGGTGGGTGAGTGGGAGCCATGTCCAAAGGTAAAGAAAGGCAAATATCTGGGTGGTCAGTACCCAAATGAGGTGACCCTGAAAGAGCTACATGGCTCTAGGTAGGTAGGTGATAGAGAAGGGGTGCACCTCAGAATATTTGCTAAGATCTTGTCTAGAGATCTGCCATGAACCTACAGCACATGAATTCCTGCCATGAACTTACAGCACATTTTCCTTTGTTCCTTTCCAGGGACTATCAAGAAAGGACACGAAGCTTTCCTGAGGAATATAAAAGGAGGCCTAAAGCTACTGTTACACTGGTAAATATACAACCACCAGCTCCTCTTGATAAAAACATGTGGGATTATAAATATGTACATGAGTTTTTAATGATATAAAGTAGCACATAATTTTCAAATAATAAAATAAACGATACTCTTTATTGTAAACTCCATATTGCCAATTGACTTTCACAGGGTATATTTGTTGACTTTTGCCAGCTCTTCAACCTGTCACCAACCTAGTGTTTGCAACCGATGAAATGAGTAAATGTTGGCTGACATTTTTGTTTGCATTAACAAGTAAGACAAAAGTGAAATGAGATATATGTGAGAAACTCACTCATTGTCAACAATATGAGCAACACCTTGACTCTGATAATAGTTTTCAAATATTGGAAGAATATTTGCTCATTTTTTGGTGATATTTACAACATAATGGCTACAGTCACAGCACACTTTAATGTTTACACTGCACTATTAATATTTTCTCCATCTCTTTCTTAGGTCTGGACAATCAACAAAACAATAAATGAAACCCAGATTTGTAGCATTTGTTGATTTCCATGGTGTGAATGTAACTGCCATGGTCAATTTCAAGCTACCAATGTTATGTCATTAAAGATGGAGTTGGGAAGAGATGGACAAAAGCCCACCTTTACCTTTAGTGTTTCTAAAAACAGATGCATAGAAAATAAAATCTAACAAGTTAATTAGAAAGTTATGAATAATATAATTTGTGTCTAATAAAATGTATTTATTTTGGTGAACAATCATAGTTGGTATAATTCTCATTAAAACACAAACATTTAAAAATATTTAACATTGAGTAAGTAGATCAACTATGTCAAAAGAGTGAGCTAGAAAATGGGCATGTGTTCCCATAAAGGCAGAATTCTGCCAAGTGCTTACCAATGGTACCACCCAAAGCCATGGCTCCAGACATCTGAGCCAAGAGTTCTGGGGATGGTTTTAGGCCTCCGAGGGTGGCTGCCAGGCCTCCAGCCACCCCAATCATGCCCAATGCATTGCCAAGACGAGCTGTTCCCTGGGTGGAAAGGCCGGCCAGGGCACCAACACAGCAGAGACCTGAGCCCAGATACATGATCTTTTTAAAAGAAAGACAAGAGAAGAGAGAGAGAAAGACTATCAAAACTTCCAGTCTATTAGCACAGGGAGGACTTCTCTTGAGGAAACGTGATTTCCTAAGAACAATTTTAAATTCAGACAATAGAGGGACCAGTAGGACTTCTTTGAATATTTCAATATATGTTCCTACCCATTAGGAACATGAACAAATTAAATACCTTAAATTGTACTTGCAATTACCATTTATGTAAATTGTTTTTTTTTTATTTGATAGCATGCACACATGCATACGGAAGTGCCTCAATTTAAACAGTTATGATGGGATCTAGACCTGACCAAACGCTGTAAAGGAGCCAACCGCTGATGCTATAAGCACCAGGGACCGTAACATACACTTCACTCAAGTCAGTCCCGTGAGAGTCATGGAAGTTGAAAGAATCATCATCCTCATTTTACAAAAGAAAAAAACCAACACTTGAAAAGGTTACATAAGTCTTCCAAGGTCACATGACCGGGAAATAGCAAATCTGGGATTCAGACATGGGTCTCTCTGACATACCACTCCAACTCTTCTCAAAAAAGATTTTGTTCACTCAACAAGAAATGTTGGAAATAGCAGAAACCAAGGGAGACATGATCTTTTGGCTGTCAGGTGCAATCTCGTGGTAGGCATTAAAAAGTGATGAAAAAAAAATACTGAGTTCAGAACAAAGTTGAGTCTCTATTATAATCATACTGAAACATGGAACTTCCGAAGTTCAACTTGATTATTCCTGTTTTCTATATAACATTCATTTTTACACTTTTTTAAATGCATTCACATAACACCTCCTGGTTACAAGAGATGATGCACTGAATTCGTAGGAGAAGAAAGTAAGTGGGAAAAGGACTAACAGTATTTAACAGAAAAATTGCAGATTCTGTTACTGATTATTTCACTGTATCCCCACAACAATCCATTCAGGTATAAAATAACCTTTTGACACTTCTTACAAGTAGAAAAATTGAGGGGCAAACAGGTAAGCCCATGTTAGCACATGTCAGCACATTCCTGTTTCTAGAAACCAGGGTCCTGATCCTTCAGGGACAGGAATGCTCTATTTGACCAAGATGTTTCTAGAGTTATTACTGTATGTGCTTGGTGGAGCCTGAGTTTTGGTAATGCCAATGTTAAATCTAGTTGGAAAGAAAACACGGTGGCAAAAGTAAAAATTTTCAAGACAGCCTCTTACTTGTTCGATGTTATAACCACTGTAGAGGGCAGTTAAATATCCTCCAACAAAGGTAGCAGCAGGGAGCAGATACAGGTAATTGTATTCTGGGGGATCCGTGGGACGCTTGAACATGTCCAGCATTCTCTGGGTCACCAGAAAGCCGCCTTATCAAAGTAAATATGAAACAGAAAGAGGTATTTGGAGCAACATGATTTTAGTACAACTGGTACAATTTTTCCACTTTAAGCACATCTTTATCACCCAGCGATAAATATATTAAGTAACATTTTAGAACCTCAAAATTAAAACTTATTCTATCACTCAAACCAGTTTCATTGAAGGCAGAAAACCCTATATTCAGGAAGAAAACTTCCCATCAAAGTACAGAACCATCTGCATGACTACAAGTAATCAGGCATTCAAACAGTTTGGGAATGCAAAAGGTCAAAGGCTAGTATTTTTGTCGAAGAGGTTATTCTGTTCGTTAAACCTTAATAAGTGATAAAAGAAAAAAATGCCACATCAAAAGGCACCAAATTTCTTGGATCCATTTACTAATTTTTAGCTACAAAATAGAATCAAATGAGTTTGCACAAGTGATGTGCTAGGATTTCAGTTTTCAGAAATACAGGCTAGGATAAGGCAAAGGCTAAAATTTAATCTAACACTATACTCATTTACAGATGTTATGGTAATAGCTACAAGTCAACTTAATTCAAAACTATGCATTCAATAACTTTCCAGTTAACTTGCAGCAAGACAATCATTTTGCTTGTTTATTTTGGGCCACTGAGGGAGGGGGTGTTCTTTCATCAAATAATTTCTAAAAATTACAAGTGAGCAAAATAATTTTTCTTCTCAGAGACCATTTACGGTCTGAGTGAAATAATGTTGAAAGGCACAATTAAATTCGTGAAATTCAAATGTCTAAAAAAGTCCCAAATGTTTATTCTATATGGATTGATATTTGCTTCTCATGTCTCCATTAAAAATAGCACTCATGGGCAACCCTGTTGGGACCCCTTTCTGTATCTTCGCTTAATAAACGTCTATAGCTTTACTCACTCTCTGTTGTCTGTGAGATTCATTTGACTCCATGAGAAAAGAACCTAGCCCTCCCACTTCACTTCTGCCCCTCCCCTCCACTTGTGCCTTCTCTCTCTCTCAAATAAATAAATAAAATCTTTAAAAACAAAAATAGCACTCAAGGGCGGGGCGGGGATGCGCCTGCAGTCTCAGTCAAAGGAGCATGTGACTCTTGACCTCGGGATCGTGAGTTCGAGCCCCACGCTGGGTGTAGAGCTTATGTAAATAAATAGTTTTGGGTTTTTGTTAAAAGCACTCTGGGTTCTCTCACCACCGCTGCCATCGTACCTGCAATGTTGACTGAGGAAATAAATGTAGCAAGAGCGGCAAGGCCCTGAGAAGTTGTGGAAGGATACAAATGTCCTCCCATCAGTACCAACCCACCAACTGCAGTCAACCCTAGGAAGAAAGAATCAAGATGGTGAATGGTTATAGAGACAAAGCCAAAGGAAATGTCACAGGCTCTCACATGGACAGACACAATGAAGAAAGGCCTCACGCACCACCGTCACTGGAGTACTCCTGTGGGCAAAGAGTTAATAAAATTTCTTCTCCTTCTGCATAAAGCTTTGGACTTCCTTTACCTTTCTAGCTCTGTGTCCCCGATAAAGAGCTAAATTGATAATGTTATTGGACAAGAGTTAAAAAGGGACCGTGGGTAAATAAGCTGCTGCTGAATGGGAAGGAACTATGTGCATGAACTATAAATAGTTGAGGGCGAAGCCATGACTTGGAATTAGCCACGTTCCCTGGAGAGCCCCTGGCAGCTGTGCCTGGAGCACTGGCAGCACGAGGCCTCCAAGCCAGGGCAGGCCGCACACCCGTCCCGGGTGCGTCTCACTCCTCAGATCTGAGCATCACGGGGGGCCGAAGAGAAGAGCTCCTGGGCATCTGTGCAGACGCCTCACGGACCCCTGAGAAGACTCCCACCATCAGTCAGATGCTCGGCTGACGCTCCCCTGGCTGGCCAGCTGTGTTTCCTGTTCCAAAGGCTTCACCGTGAGTCTGACGACAGGTATGGCCTACTTCCCACAGACTTGCCAGGCTGAATGTTTACATGAATCTAAGAAGAGCCCCAAAGCAATGCTAGAATTGCGATTCTGTGATATCAGAGGAATCCTTTCTTTAAAGGAAATTACAGTCAAAAGAAAGAACAATGGTTCTGCACTGCTTGAAATGGGAGCAGCCCCAAGGCCTGAAACGCTCGCTTACTGGGCCACTCAGCCCTCACTTCTAGCCCCACCCTGGCCCCCTCCTGGGAGCCCAAACCACCACCTCAGAGGCCAAGCCATACAATTTGTAAACAAAGACTTTGGAAACTTCACTGAAAGCGGTTGGAGAGTTGAATAAACCCATGAAAACCTAAAATGAGGGAAAACAAGAGAGCAGCAAACCTGAGATTGCATTAGTCACAGACATCAGCGGTGAGTGGAGAGCAGGGGTCACTCCCCAGACAGTGTGGTAGCCCACGATGCCGGCCAAGCCAAAAGTGGTCACCATCTGGGAAAAGGCTAAATTGGGCGCCGCAATGCCCAAACCCAGCATCCCAGTGAGACCTACAGAAAGAGAAGAGTGTGAGCTGACATCCAATTATCTCAAGATTAAAAGCACACACACCCACACACAAATGTGCAACAGTCAATGCTTTTACATTCTGCACCCAATAATGACTCTAACAATAATGAGATTTTTTACCCATTTCACGATGGGGGGCAGGGAAGGCTAAAGGTATTATGAACAAAACTCGGCTTCTTGACCACCACGTCCCAAAGTAAAATAAGCTGTGAAGACCTCGTAAAATTTCTGAGTCACCTTAATAACAATTTCCCCATTGTCCTCTTCCCTGTTTTGACTTTCATTGACAATGCCACATGTGTATACAAGTGCTTTTGTTCCAGAATTAGAGACCTACGCAGGATCTACCAAAGCATTTTCTTCTTGGGCAAGACACGACCTTTAGAAGACAGGACTTTTTTTAAAGCCAATGTCATGTCATTCAGCTTTGGCTGAGGCAGAGGGATTTTAAAAGAGTAGGAAGGATTTCATTCACTCCAGCACCTCCCCAAAACATATGGCCTCCCCGCCACCCCCTCCACCCCCGGGACAGGAGTTTTGCAATTGCTCCTGAAGCTGGACCGGACTGCTGGCCAGGGCACTCAGCTCCAGCCTCAACACCGAGTCAGCCAACAGGATTTTACAAAGAAAAGGAAAAAAAATACAAATTAAATTAAGAATGTGCAGAATACAAACAGTCAGCTCTGAACATACATCTTCAATTATTGCCTT
Organism: Ailurus styani; assembly: GCA_002007465.1. NCBI lineage: Eukaryota > Metazoa > Chordata > Mammalia > Carnivora > Ailuridae > Ailurus > Ailurus styani. The sequence goes on from LNAC01000198.1 coordinate 2,057,242, forward strand.
TCCTAATAGCAAACATGTGGGCGACTGTTCTGCAACAGAAGAAAGGGTTACCTAGTGGTCAGTAAAAACAGAATGCGAACGGGGTACCAGGGAGCTGGAATTCAACTTTTTTGAGTAAGGTACTTTTTTCCCCCTTGATATGAAGTATTTCTTTATAAGTGGCACAGCTAGAACATCTAGGAATTGACATTAATTTTACTTTAGATCATGTAATAAGACTGCAATTTTAATTTATATTTCCCTACCCACATATAAAATGCCCAGGGTTCCAATACATTGCCTGTTGACCATCTGGAGGGAGAGTAGACAGAATATTGTTTTGTGCTCTAATTAAACTTCAGAGAAGCTGTATAGAGTTATGGTTAAGAATATGTTTTCATAAGCCAGGCTGCCTCATTCAAACTGTGGGTCTGCTGCTTGCCAGCTGTGTGATCTCAGGGAAGTTACTTAACTTCTCTGTGCTATAGTATCATCATCTGTAAAATTACTAACCCTCTCTGTCCTCATCTGGAAAAAGAAAATAATAATAGGTCTACCTCACTGAGGTCTTGTAACGAGTAAATAGGTTAAGGTATATGAAGTATTTAGTGCAATGCCTAGCATTCATTAATAGCATTAATTATTAATTATTAATTAATAGCATTAATCAAGCAGCACTACATTATCATAGTCTGGAGTCCATTTTTTGTTGGGCATCTGAGACAGAAATCACCTACCTAAACGTTTTCTTTATCAACTCTTTAGTAAACTAACGTCTTTTCTATAGTATATTTAATAATAATGCTATTTCTATAGTCTTTGTAACAAAGGAAAGAGAAAGGCAGAGAAAAAAAGAAAGGGAAAAGAAGGCAAATCATATTCTTCGGAGAATGTTAATCAAATAGATTCCTAAGACACACATAAAAGAAAAATACTTGTTTTTACTATAAAGGAAGACGTTTAAGGTAAAGAAAAACAAATATCAGGCCATTCTTTTATTCACTAAAATATGCTAATGTCAAATCTATTAAAATACAACAAACCTTAACAAACGAAAGAGGAACGTAACCATCACATATGCCTCATTGTATTTCCTCACAAATGCAAAGAGAAATGGAAATTTACAATCCTCCCAAGAATCCTCTTCAGGTACAATATAATAATCTGGGTTCTTTTTTTTTATTTAACAAGCAAGTGCAAGTAGGGACACTGCCCCACTTATTCACCATGTTCACAACTAGAGGCTTTCAGTCATTTTGCTGAGTCTTGCTCTTTATTCAAGGAGAGTTACATATTTCTCTTTCAAACATCTGGGCTCGCATGGGAATTTGGAGAATGCTGAGGCTACAAGAATTGTGTGCCTGGTGCTGGGCCTTAATTCTTTATAGTTTGCTTTTGTTTTGTTTTTGCTTTGGCTCCAAGAAGATCTAAATATTTATAATTCATTCGATGAGAGAGAAGCCAATTTAAAATCAAATGGCCACATTTCAGACTCTAACAATTCATAAGCAGAATGAATATGTACCACTATTTTACAGTGTTTGTTTAATGTTTTCATAAAGATGAACTTAAAAGCAAAGAATCTGTGTTAAATTTCTAAGAAATGAAAATTTTTAAATTGAATTTTTTTTACTAGGTGAAGAACTTAGGATGTTAGACCAAGAATCAAGGGCTATACCTGTCTCCTACTGTTTACTCTTCAACACAAACTGGTTCCCCAGTCCTACCCAACGGGCAGATAATCACAACAGATGTTTTATAACTCGTAAAGATAAATAAAGAGCCACATTTATAGGCACTTAGCACCAACACAACCTGACACACATCAATACCCGATATATATGATGTAAGATGAAACTCTTAACAGCTATACTCTAAATGTTTTCTATGACAGAAAAGCATGAACATACTTTCTATACTTTCACACACATTCGGGCCAGTATCTAGCGAATGCCTGTATCTCTGGAGTCAGCCATCAGTGCGGTCCCCAAGGCCACGGAGGTGAGACTAGTAACACATGTATGAAAACTTGCTTCTAACAGGTCCACTTTCTCATGGGATCCAAAGGAGGACAACGGGATCTCATTCACTAATTTTGACAATTAATGCATTTTTTACAAAAATCCAAACCATCAGGACTCCCCCCTTCTGAATGGGGTCCCCACCTGCTGTATATGCAGAAGCCGTAGTCATTGTCTTCCTGAAGGGGGTGACAGTAGCTGCTTTCTCAGCTTCCAGCTCGGCCACTGTCTTCGGTTTTACTGGGGCACCTTGAGGAATATTTTTCGGGGTGGGTGTAGGGAAAATCACTTCACCATCCTAATAGAAATGAGAAAAAGAGATATTTTCATAACAGTCAATCCAGGATTTCAAAAACACAGAAGACAGTGACTGTGCTGGGCGAAAAAGAAACTGTTCTTTTAAACATAATTTTTTAAGAGATTTATTCTTAAGCAATCGCTACACCCAACATGGGGCCTGAACTTACAACTCCGAGATCAAGAGTGGCATGCTCTACTGACTGAGCCAGCCAGGAGCCCCTTAAATATAACCTTAAATAAATTCATGTCATTTATAACTTATTTATATAAATACATATGTGTATATAAATATAGAATGTTTGTTACACATGCATAGATAGACAATGTCTATATGCACAGAACATATATGGAAAAAACATAGACCTATCCCCTAAAAGGAGATAGGTGGCAAGGGAAAAGTTTAATTTTTACTTTATTCAGTTCTGGCTTTTTGTTTTGCTTGTTTCTGTTTTTCGAAAGCAATGCATATTTTGGGTGAGTTCACGTGTATATTAGCCTTTGTGATATTTTTCTTTAAATCGTTCTGCATTTCTAAACACTTTTTATGGGCAAACCCAACACATCAACCCTTTATTAGATTATATCTCAATTCCAAAATAGGATCCTTCCGGGCGCCTGGGTGGCTCAGTGGGTTAATGCCTCTGCTTTCGGCTCAGGTCATGATCTCAGGGTCCTGGGATCGAGGCCCGCATCGGGCTCCCTGCTCAGCGGGGAGCCTGCTTCCCCCTCTCTCTCTCTGCCTGCCTCTCTGCCTCCTTGTGATCTCTCTCCCTCTGTGAAATAAATAAAATAAAATCTATAAAAAAAAATTAAAAAAAAAATAGGATCCTTCCATAAACAACAATCTTAAAACACATTTCTAATGAAATCTCAGGAAGGAACGGGTCTCTTCACTTACCTTCATCACTACAGTTCCTCTAATGACATGACCCATTGTACCAAAGTCAAAGTCATCTTTCACTTCAAAATAAAAATTATCTTTGTCAGGGCTGATGGCCTTCAGGAGTTTGGTGATGTTGTTGGAATATAAGGTGCTGGCCTGTGTGGCCATTCGGCTGGGAAGGTCTGTGTAGCCGATGTGAGTAACTCCCTACGTGAACAGAAACACCGTCAGAAAGGTCTATCTCTTCACATTCTTTCTAGGACACTTCTCAGTGATAGCCAAGGCTAAGTTGTGAAATTACATACCTTTCTAAACACACACACATTTCACAAATACAGATTTCAAAAGAGCTTTAAATGTGCCTGTTTTTAATTTCACAAATTTTCAGGCCTCACTTTCTCTGAATACTTAAAGGAATAAACACTCCCTTACAAATCACTAAAGACATGGGAGCTGGTTCGCAGTTAGAAGAAGCTGTTAGCTATACCTTATGGACATAAAGTTCTCCCGGCTTAGTGGTCTCAAAGTTTCCGCCAGCCTCAGCAGCTAAATCCACAACAACCGAACCTTCCTTCATTGACTCAATCATCTCTTTACTAAATAAAACTGGAGCTTTTTTACCTGATAAAATCAAAGAGAACAGTACAAATTATATTATACTTTCTTTAAACTCTATTTCCTAATTATTATAGTAGTCTCTGGATACTCAAAAATGTAACATCTGAAATTTTAACTCTTTCAAGATACCCCGAAAGTCCATTACGCTGGTGAAAATGGTCATCCTCCTAGGAAGAAATGTGGTACATATGAACAGCAAAGCCACTATGCAGGAGGGATCTTGCCCTTTACTTAATTTAGCACTGCTCTTCCAAACTGGTTTACACCCAGGAGCACACAAGGAAATACAAACATTTGGCCCGTTTCTTTTTAAATGCATAATAGTCAGCTGTAAGGAAACTATGTGCACCTGACTTGGAGAATTCATAAAGATCACAAACGTCAAAGGAATATTCAATAGTAATTTATGAATTACAAAATGGAATATTTCCAAACATCTTAACAAACTTCACCAGATTTTCCAACATGTTACATTAATCTACCTATGTTTAACACAGGATAACTTCAAGGAGAGACAGGAAAATGCCATGAGATGAAAACAATAGGAAATCCCAGTTTGGGGTTAGGATTGGGAATCATGCATATACTTTTATTCCCCCTCAACACTGTTTATTCTGCCTCTGATGAGACAAGCCCTATACCTAGCGCTCAGAATATACTGGTAGATAAACAGAAAAGAACTTTGTTCTTATGGACCACTCTAGTCGTGAGATAGTTCACACTTAAAAGCCATTCACTGATTCTTACGTAGAAGATAAAGCACCAAAAGTAAAGGTTTTTCAAGCTAACCTATATTAGGTGAGCTATATTAACCTACATTAGTTACGTTCAATGGGGCCCACACGGTCAGTATATTACCGTGTTCAAGTTTCATAGAACAATATATACCTAAGCCAAAAGACAAAGGAAATAAACTTGTGAGACTGGTAGTAGGAAAGCATAGAGTTAATAGCCTAAGTATCATTATCTCCCCTTTTAGAAAGTTTTCAACTCTGTGTTTACAGAACTTTAGTAAAACCACTATCGATTTTATAAATGGAAATTAATATAAAATAAAATCTGCCCTATAATAATCTGTTTTTCAGTCTACTTGATTGGAATACATGTGATTCAAAAAAGAAAAATAAAGATTTGTAGCACATGTGGAAAAAGAGTTGTGGGCTCCTGGGTGGCTCAGTGGGTTAAAGCCTCTGCCTTCAGCTCAGGTCATGATCTCAGGGTCCTGGGATCGAGGCCTGCATCGGGCTCCCTGCTCAGCGGGGAGCCTGCTTCCCCCTCTCTCTCTGCCTGCCTCTGCCTGCTTGTGATCTCTCTCTCTGTCAAATAAATAAATAAAATCTTAAAAAAAAAAAGAAAGAAAAAATAGTTGTAAAGGTACAAATGGGTATTTATATAGTACCTCTCTCTTTCTCAAAGCTAGCTTTGTACTGCCAAGATAAAGTCCAAATCCCACGCCTCCTATTACTGAAGGCCTTCCTGACTGGGTATAAGTACTGTTTCTCTCATTCTCTCTTATGACTGTCCCCACTGGACCTTCTGTTCCAGCCACGCAGGGCTAGATGTCCCTCATGGTTTGTTGGATAATCTTTTGAGTCTCCATGAAAGAACAAGAATGAAGAGGTATTCTCCTCCACAGACAACACTCTGAAGTCCTGCTGGTTTCATCACTTCTCAAAATTCTCTGGAAATATTCCTCTCCTCTCCTCTCCCCCACTACAGTCCAACAAAGCCATCTTGAATATTTAAACTTGACTCAAACATGAGAATTTGGGGATGCAAACAACATACATCTGAGGACTCTTGCCTCCCCCTCCCCTCCGCAAAAGGCCATGCTGCTGAGCTCTGCGATAGTATAAAGCTATGGATCATATGGTTGCATCCACGTAAAATGGCAAACTTAAAGTGCCAATGTGTGCTTTCTAGGTGTTTCCGGTCATCCCGCTTCCTCTTCTCTAGTCCACGGCCTCTTCTCCATGAACCAGCCTCTTGCTCCCTATAGCTTTTCCTCACACCTTATTTGTTCCCTCCAGTCTTAGGCTGATACGCCTTCAACTGCGATCTGGGTCCAGGTCCACCCCCTTTGATGTCTAACTGCCCCAACTTTACAGGCATCGACTTTGCAAATTCGATTCGGTATCTAATTCCTCCTGCCCTAAAAATTCTGGATTCCTTCTTTCTTCTGACCCAGCGAGAGCTAAGGATCAGTTCTTAGACTGTAACACTACTACTGACTTTAAGTGGGCAAAACCATTCAGGCTCCCTAGAAAACATCTGATATACTACCAATTTGTCTTTGATTTTACTCAGTCAACTTTCACAAAACAGTTATGCACTGGCTGACACAGCTTTAAATGCACACACACACACACACACACACACAGGTAAACACACTTGCATCTTAACAAAGATAAGTGTTCTGTCCATATTGTCAGTCTGAGATCCAATCACTTTTGAAAGGATAGGCTATTCTTTCACATAAAGTAATTTCTTTAGTCAAATAACTAGAGGGTGAGTTAAAATTTATTTAAGTCACAAAGGAATATTTAGAATACATGAAACTATTACAAGTAAAATGAACATAATGAAATAGTATGTATAGATGGCTGCCATAATGTAAAAAATATTTTATATATACATATATGAATGTTTCATATATATTTATACAGAAACATGAAATACTATATATACTATATAGTTTCTACTAAATTCTACATCGTATAATATTTAACCATAGCAGGATATCTTTGAGTGGTAAGAATATTTTCTTCCTGGTGCCTTTATCTCCTAAATTTTCTATAAGAGCTAGTTTTAATTTTAAAATTTAAAAAAATCAATAAAGGCTACAGGGAATACAATGATGAATGTAACAGTGCAGCTGGCTTTAAGCATTCACATGTGGATTAATTTTTTGAAAATTCTAAAAGTGCAGAAATGAAAATTGAAAACAGAAGGGAAAAAATAGAGCCAAAAGAGGAGCAGGGTTAGTACATAAAAGTTCCAAATGAGGAAATCCTCAAAAGAATAGTTCAAGAGGAAGAAAGACTAAGAAGGCAATTTCAAAATACTATCTTACCCTGATGGCCTACTAGGGTAAAAACGTAATATGTGATAAATGTGGCATCACAAAATGGAAGGAACAAAAGATATAAGATGATCAGGTAGGTATGGGTAGGGGGGTGGTCTACCCAAATCTAATATCAGACTTCAAACCAAACTCTAAATTCTATAGATCAGAATGAATTATAAAGGAGAATCAGCCTTCAGGGCACCTGACTGACTCAATTGGAAGAGCATGGGACTCTTGATCTCGGGGTCATGAGTTCAAGCCCCATGTGGGGTGTAGAGATTACTTAAATAAAATTTTTAGTAAGAAAGAGAGAAGCAGAGGCACCTGGGTGGCTCAGTGGGTTAAAGCCTCTGCCTTCGGCTAAGGTCATGATCTCAGTGTCCTGGGATCGAGCCCCACATCGGGCTCCCTGCTCAGCAGGGAGCCTGCTTCCTCCTCTCTCTCTGCCCGCCTCTCTGCCTACTTGTAATCTCAATCTCTCTGTCCAATAAATAAATAAAATCTTAAAAAAAAAAAAAAGAAAGAAAGCGAGAAGCAACCCATAAAGAAAAAGAAAAAAAGAAAACCTTGGTGAATATCTCTCTCATCTTTGAATTTAAAAGTATTTCTTAGATATAAAGTAATGGGGAAAATGAGGAAAACATCAATAGATTTAAATATGAAATATATATGTATTATAGTCCTCAAAAATCAACATGACAAAAAATTAATAAAAAATTAATATAATAAAAAATTCAATAAAGACAAAACATTAAGATCCTAATACATGAAAAATGAATACAAATGGTCAATTTTAAAAGAAATGGTAACAACCAAATTAAAAAAAAGTTCATCCTTATATTAATCAAAGTTATAAAAAGTGAGATACTTTTTTTTGTCTCTCAAAATGAAAGGGTCAAAAAATCATAATAATGGGGGGGTGGCATCTGGCTGGCTCACTCAGTAAAGCATGCGACTCATGATCTGGGGGTTTTAAGTTCAAGCCCCAAATTGGGTGTAAAAATTACTGAAAAATAAAATCTTTTAAAAAATCATAATAATGTTGAAATGAAACAATTAGCTGGATGACCTATTGATGAGATTATGAACTATGCAAAAGTTTCAGGAAAGTGTAATTTACCAACATGTATCAACTGGCCAAAAATGTTCTCACTCTCCCTCTCTGCCTGCTGCTCCCCCTGCTTGTGCTCTCTCTCTCTCTCTCTGTCAAATAAATAAAATCTTTAAAATAAAATAAAATAAATGGGAAAAATGAGAATGATATTATATCCTGATCCAATGTGATAAAATGCATGGAAAAAAAGCTAAAAGGAAACGGTAAAACGTTAATAGTATTTTTCACTGAGTAGAGAGATCATGGATGATCTTTATTTTCTTCTTTGTACTTTACTACATTTCCAAAAGTCACACACTATTTTAATAAAAAATAATAATAATAAAGTACTCCTGCACAATCACAACCAGTTTCTTTTTTTTTTTTAAGATTTTATTTATTTATTTCACAGAGGGAGAGAGATCACAAGGAGGCAGAGAGGCAGGCACAGAGAGAGGGGGAAGCAGGCTCCCCACCGAGCAGGGAGCCCAATGCAGGCCTCGCCTCGATCCCAGGACCCTGAGATCATGACCTGAGCCGAAAGCAGAGGCTTTAACCCACTGAGCCACCCAGGCGCCCACAACCAGTTTCTTTTCTAGGTTGAAGACATAAATTAAGTGCTGTACTAGAAGAGGGGCACCTGGGTCGCTCAGCCGGTTAAAGTATGACTCTTGGTTTCAGCTCAGGTCATGATCTCACTCTACACTCAGCCTGGAGTCTGCTTGTCCCTCTCCCTTTGGTCCTCCCCCAACTCGTGCTCTCGTGCTCTCTCTCTTTCTCTCTTAAATAAATAAATCAAAACTTAAAAAAAAAAAAAAGAGTTGTACTAGAAGAATTAAAACAACTTAAAAATGCCATTAGGCCAATCTATAAGGATGGATAGCAAACAGGAAGATTTTTACAATATAAAACAAAGAGAAGACTATATCCAATGTTTAATTCAAATCCTTCAAATAAAAAGAGATGTCCCTTATACCCCAGAGACAGTCTGGTATAGATTCTAGTTATAAGAATAAAAGAGCAAATGATTATATCAGGTGTTTCAAGACATAACTGTAGAAGAAGTCAGAAGAGTTAATTAAAGGGGCACCTGGGTAGCTCAGTAGGTTAAGCATCTGCCTTCGGCTCAGGTCATGATCCTGGCGTCCTAAGATCGAGCCCTGCATCAGGCTTTCCACTGAGTGGGGAGTCTGCTTCTCCTTCTCCCTCTGCCCTCCCTGCTACCATGCTCTCTCTCACTTGCTCTCTTTCCCAAGTAAATAAATAAAATCTTAAAAAAAAAAAAAGGAAGAGTTAATTTTAAAAGGCAGTAAGAGGTGTTTTGTTTTGTTTTAAGCAGGCACAACTGGGCTTTCCCCTTTGCTCATTTCTGTTAATTTTATAATTTTATCTGCAAAACATGAGATACACAAAAAGACCAAAATTATTACATTTCCTCAAACCACCTCCACCCAAAACAACAATGACAACAGAAAATATGACAGAAAAAAAACAACAAGGAAAGAAAGGTTTTTTTAATGTACTTTCTGGCACAAGGCAAACTGTGGCTAAGAGATCTGACCTGATGTCCAACTTCTTGAAATATTTCTTGGTTCCTTCTTGTTCTTGGACATTACATTCATGGTGAGATTATTCTGTTCTCTCCCAGTTGCCAAGGCAATGGTAAGACATCGTGCAGTCACAGTCATCGTTCAAATATTCATTTATTCATTTACTCAACTACTATTTCATGCCTACCATGTGCAGGCTGGATAGGGAAGGAAAATTTTCCCTATAGCTCTGAAGACTAATATTTTAGGACTGAAAGAAGCTACATTCAAAGCTTAGTGAACAGTTTTATTATCCAAAACAGTTGAGGTATTTAAAGCAGTCACCTAAAAATTTTTATAGTTTCCTAACCGGCCATTATTTAGGGGGAGCAGGGATGGCACAGATTCGGATGGGTATCTTCGAATCTCTGTGTGCATCAAGAACTGTGTAGGGTGAAAACACGCCTCACCTGTGCATCATTTCTAGCTGTGTGCATGTATGGCTGGGATCCAAACAAATACATTCCTAAATATGACTGAACCCACAGTTTAAGAATTCATAGAATTCTTTTCATACTCATGTATTTTCTCATTAGGTAAACACTAAGATGAAGTTTTAAAAGTATTAAAGTCAGAAACTTCCGGAGGCTCCTGGGTGGCTGAGTCAGTTAAGTATCCAACTCTTGGTTTGAGGTTGGGTCATGATCTCAGGGTTGTGAGATTGAGCCCTGCATGCAGCTCCATGCTCAGAGAGGAGTCTGCTTGAGATTTTCTCTCTCCCTCTTCCTCTGCCCCTCCCCTTCCTGCTCGCTCTCTCTCTCTCCCCCCCCAAAATAAATAAATAAATCTTTTTTAAAAAATGAAATTTCTAGAAAAATTACTCATTTCTGAAAACAGCTTTAGGGGCACCTGGCTGGCTTCGGCTGGAAAAGCATGTGACTCTTACTCTTTATCTCAGGGTCATGAGTTCAAGCCCCACATGGGTGTAGGGATTACTTAAAAAGAAAAAGAAAAAGAAAGAAAGAAAGAAAAATGCTGTAACAACTAGGGCTATATAGTTAAAGAATATATCATTGCCCTCTTGGCCAGACTAAATTCAGAAAGAGTAATTTAGCTTAAACAAATACCAATGATTAAAGCTTTACCAGAAAGTTTTGCAATATATTTTTACCTCATTGAATAAATCAGGCCTAATATGACCAGCTGAAATCAATAAACTTTCAGAATCTACCTTACCGGGAAAAGAATCAAACCCTCACAGACAACTTTAGTCACATCAAACGAACAAACAAACAAATTAAGAGGAAGCCACTAAAAATATTAAAAATAAGACACCAAGGGGAGCCTGGGTGGCTCAGTCGGTTAATCATCTGTCTTTGGCTCTGGTCATGATCCCTGCTCAGCGAGGAGTCTGCTTCTCCCTCTCCCTCTGCCCCTCCCCTCCACTTGTGTTCTCTCTCTCAAATAAACAAATGAAATCTTAAAAAAAAAAAAAAAACAGAACAAGACACCAAGGTGAAATGGATTTACCACAAAATTTTATAATGATTCTAAAGAACATTTATAGCATTATTTGTTGGAATTATTCAATAGCATGTAATTGGATGGGGAAATTCCTAACTTCCTGACCTGTAAGGCATCAAATTGGACAAGCTCAAGAAAAACTTTCTGCTTCAACAAGATCATAGTATATTTAACAATATAGTAGCCAAGATATCAAAACTACAAATTACAGAATACATTTATCCAAACCAAAATAGATTTCTCATGAACAAGCACTAACGAGACAAGAAGAATCTTTAATGTAATGCAGTACTATACATTGATTCAATGGAAAATACAGCACGTAAAGACATTCTGAACTACAACATCTATACATAAAGAAATGTCCTTATTGATAGAAGACAATTTGCACTGAGCACTGTTGTTTACCCCAGCACCGACTTTGTCCATCCTCTTGTCACTACCCTGATTTCCATTTTCTCTGCACAGTCCAGGAACTTCAGGAAAAACGACCTCGGAAACCCCTCCAGATGCAGGCTGGTTGGCCTAAGGGTAATCTCATCGCCTTATTAGTGACCAGTTCAGAAATCCAGATGTAAGCCAAGGGGTATCTCATTACCCTATCTCCACGAATTGGCTCAGGGATGGGCACCAACCCAGTGAAGGCCAATAAGAACAAGGGAAAGTTTGCTCGGAGCTTCTGAAAAAGAAGTTTCCTGTTCTTCAAGAGGGAACCATCGGAACTGACTTGTCTTGTCCTGTGGATGTTGTGTTGGGCACACCAGAGGGCCACTGCTGCCTTCTAGCACTCAGGATGGGGCCAACTCACAGAGCAGGGCAAGGCCAGAGAACACAGGAGCACAGCAAAAGCCCCCTGATGCCAGCACACCTACCCACACCTGCAACTGGAGATTCTTCACAAGAAATATCCTTTCTTTTTTTTTAAATTTTTAAATATTTCATTTAGGGCGCCTGGGTGGCTCAGTGGGTTAAAGCCGCTGCCTTCGGCTCAGGTCATGATCCCAGGGTCCTGGGATCGAGGCCCACATCGGGCTCTCTGCTCAGCAGGGAGCCTGCTTCCTCCTCTCTCCTCTCTCTCTGCCTGCCTCTCTGCCTACTTGTAATCTCTCTCTCTGTGTCAAATGAATAAATTAAAAAAAAAAATCTTTAAAAAAAAAATAAAAAAAAAAAATATTTCATTTATTCATTTGACAGAGAGAGACACAAGCGAGAGAGGGAACGCAAGAGTGGAAAGGAAGAAGCAAGCTTCCCGCCAAGCAGGGAGCCCAATGCAGGGCTCGATCCCAGGACTCTGGGATCATGACCTGAGCCGAAGGCAGACACTCAGTGACTGAGCCACCCAGGCACCCTGAAATATCTTGTTAAAGGCAGAATGTGCTGGAATTTCTGCTTCTTCCAGCCAAAGTCATCCTAACTGGTACATGCCAAAGGCTCTTTTGGAATTTCAAAATCACAGATGGGGGTTAAAGCTTTGGGTCTTAAGCTATAAAAATGCTACAGAGAAGGACAAAAGGGTATTTTTATGCACTTAAGTATACCTATGAGAAAAACAGATAATTGATTATGTAATAGGCCGGAAGTGGCAAGAAACTGCTGAGTATCTGATCCGTGGATCTGTCATCTCCTGGGTCTGTGATTTAGCCAGCCTCATGGTGCATGGAGGAACATACCGGCTGAACTCCTCCACCTATGTTATCACTGGTTAAGCTTTAGACAGCTATGTTCACGAACAGAGATTCTGACCCAAGCTTAAAGAGTCAAGCAGAGTACTTTATATGTGAGTTCTATCCATGAAACTAGAGAAAAATTTTCTCTGCACAACTAATTATTTGTATAAGGAACCAGAGAGAAAGCCAGGCCAGCAAAACCTTGGCTTTTACCAACTGAATGCCATGAGATATTTCTAAATGTAATACTTACGAAATATGATTAGTCAACAGCATATTTTAGCAAATTAGAGAAATCCCTAAAGATGTGTTTAACAAAAAAAAAACTAAAAACAAGCTTTTACCTAATTATCAAGGGACACATTTATAAAAAGTTTTAAGGATTATGTTAATAATCCACCCCTCATAGCTGCAAAATTCTGTATAAATAAAAATCAAACTTTGTCAAGATTTTACCATGGCTCCATAAGCAATGGGAATTCTTAAAAAATTAAAACAGTCTGCCATATTTAAATTGTAGCACAAGGTATAATATTCTTTTTTTTTAAGATTTTATTTATTTATTTGTCAGAGAGAGAGAACACAAGCAGGGGGAGTGGCAGGCAGAGGAAGAAGCAGGCTCCCCACTAAGCACAGAACCTGATGGGCACTTGATCCCAGGACCCTGGGATCATAACTGGAGCCAAAGGCAGATGCTTAACTGACTGCACCACCCAGGCACCCTGGAAACGTATAAGGTATATATTCTTAAACGTATAACATATATATTCCTATATAAATTATAACATTCTTTGTGTTCCCTCCAACACATGCTTAGATGTACCTTTGCTACCAAAGTGCCTTAGAAACTGAAGCAATGAATATTTCTGATACATTCTGATTTTATTAGTTTTATAAAATAATTAAAAGATTATTTTTAAAAATAGAAATAATACCATTTATTTCCCATGTTATTCAACTTAGGTCAGAATGAGATTAATTGACAAAAGAGCCTTAATGAAATACATAGCTTCAGAAAATTCAGTTTTTCAGGGATCAACTTAGATATTCCATATGGTCCTTGAGATTGTCTGGACTGCCTATTAAAAAAGTCAAGGGGTGCCTGGGTGGCTCAGTTGGTTAAGTCTAAATCTTGATTTTGGCTCAGGTCATGATCTCAGGGTCATGGGACTGAGGCCCAAGTTGGGCTCCACACTCAGCGAGGAGTCTGCTTGAGATTCTCATTCCCTCTCCCTCTGCCCTTCCCCCAGTTTATGCATGCATGCACACACTTGTTCTCTCTCTCTCTCTCTCTCAAATAAATAAATAAAATATTTTTTTTAAAAAGTAAGTTTTCAGTCCTGAGTACCATCTGCAAGACCAGGCACCAACAATGGCAGAAAAGAGAATGATGCTAATGCTCTCTATGCCAGGCCCTACACAGGATTTTTTTTCTTCATCTATTCAATGAAACAGCTCTATGAGACAAAAATTTTATCCCATTTTGAGAGATAAAGAGTCGGAGGTTCAGAGAGACACATCGGCTAGCTAGGCAGTGGAACTAGAATCTGAATCTGTTCTCCCTGGCTCTAAACCCAAGATTTGATCCCCAGTGAATGCATTAGACATAAAAGCAGATAAAATTACAAAGTGAGAAAAAGGAAAAAGTTATTAGCCGCTCACCAAAATCCATGTTTGTTTTGGTGTCCCCAGAAAATTCATATGTTGAGGTCCTAACCCCTACCTAGTACCTTAAAATATGATTGTGTTTGGAGAGATGGCCTTTATTTTTTTTTTTTTTTTTAAAGATTTTATTTATTTATTTGACACAGAGAGCAAGATTACAAGTAGGCAGAGAGGCAGGCAGAGAGAGAGGAGAGAGGAGGAAGCAGGATCCCTGCCGAGCAGAGAGCCCGATGTGGGCCTCGATCCCAGGACCCTGGGATCATGACCTGAGCCGAAAGCAGCGGCTTTAACCCACTGAGCCACCCAGGCGCCCTGGAGAGATGGCCTTTAAAGAGGGATTAAGCTAATGAGGCCAGGCCCTAATCCAGTCTGACCAATAGCCTTAAAATAAGAGAAAATGTGGGTACAAAAAGAGGCCACAACCATGTGAGGACACAGCAAGAAGAGAACCACCCGCAAGCCAAAGAAGAGGACTCAGAAGAATCCAGACCTGCCTATGCCTTGACTTGGGACCGCCAACCTCCAAACTGGGAGAAAATAAACGTCTGCGGTTTAAGCCGGGATTTTGTTGCGGCAGCCCTAGCAAACGAAGACAATGTTCTGTGATTCCTGGGCACGTGGCGAGGCAACAATTCCCAGCTTCTCTAACAGTTAGGTTGGGCCATGCGACTAGGCCTTGGCCAAAGAAACGTGAGCAGGGGTGATAGGTGGCATTTCTCGGCATCCCATGCCCATTCCTCTACGTCCCTATCCCTTCCGGCTGACTGGAAGAGAGAGCGTGCCTGGGAAGCCTTCAGAGCCTCGTAATGACGACGGCAGCACTGTCCTGCCCGATCCCCAGACAGCCACGGGAAGGAGAGCTGCCCACCAGTGTGTCAACCGCCCGTTACTCTCGACGGAGCGAGAAGTAAACTTCCATCGTGTCTGAGCTTTTGCGTTGCTTTCTTCGAGCAGCCAGGCCTCGCCAACACGGAGGCACGAGAAAGTCCGAGGAGAGTGGGAAGAAGGAAACTACAGAAAGGCATGCGGTGGACCGCGCTGGCTGCCAGAAGTAACTGCATCCGGGGTTCTTCCCCCCGAGACGGCCTCAGCCTCCCGGATCCTTTTCAACTCACGGACTGCCAGGGACGGGAACACAATGCTTCCAATCTTGCAACATACTTTTGGAGAAATAACAGACCAAACCAGAATATAATTCTGTGCCGTAAATTTTCCTAGCAGAACATTTGTTAAATGTGGCCCAATAACTCACTAAGTGTGCTCAAACACACTCTCAGAAGTCAGGACTGATAAATGGTAACGGGACACTCCCCCATCCTGGCATTCTCCTCCCGATGACAAGTTGCCCTGTTTGTGCTGAAAGCTACCAAGAGGTGTGTAGACAGCCTGTGGTTACCAACCCTTGATGTTGCAACACTTAAGTGTTTCTCTCTGTCCTTCAAAAATCTCAAAACAAGCGAAGCTTTGTAGAAGTAGTATTACAAAATTCCATACAGCCATATGATACATTGAAGGGAGGGGAGGATGACCAATGAATTAGATCAGTCAGTAAAACACAATAAATAAATCAAAATAAAGTTAGAAATGACTGATCTATATAGTCTTGTACTGTAAGATCATCTTGCTTATAGAGAAGGGAAAGACCAGCCTTCTCTGAACAATGAACATTGACTTAAGGCAAAAACTCTGTAGAGGCATCAAAACAATATTATCTTGTTGGGATTTCACAAATGAAATATATAGTATATCACTATATCAATTATTCTCTTTTCTGAAAGAACAAGTTTGAACATTACTGTGAAAAAGTATTCTTGTGTGCCATATTTCTACTCTTCGGGATAGAGAGATTTCAAAAAGACAAGTAATGTCAGATGGAGAACCAATGCTGATTTTCTAGGCGACGGTGAAATCTCTCCAGTTTGGTGTTTTATGCATATGGCCTTTGCGTGTCAGGGAAAACAGCCCCTCCCAATTCTCCAGAGTCATGAAGAATTACCACCAGCATTCTTTACAGGATATATTCTACAGACCTTATCTAGTACAGATAAAAAGTATTGTTACCATAATCTGTATTGTGCCTAAAAAGATGTCCATGCATATATGGCCTACGATATTATAATTTATAATCAAGCAATGAATATCTTCCTTCCTGACCAATAGACACTTTCTAACTCCTGGATAGACCTTCTACTACTTCCCAATTCTATTTCCTGAGAGGCCTAGCTAACCACCTCAAATTACAAACTTGTCAAGTATCCTGATTTTGAAAATTTAAGAAAGCTCGTTTCCCAGTCTTAAGTTAGCCTTTGCAGTGTTCCTATCCAAAAATGAGCCAACAGAGTGTTCTTTCTCTCATTCCTTGGACAGCACTGAAAAATAAGAGACTGTAACAATGAAGACCTCAGGAAGGTGCCCAGAATTATATGAGGCCCCATGGGAAGGACCCACCATGACAGGAAAAAGTCCAACACTTGTGCTGCATGCCCAGGGAGACAGGGCCCCAAAGGGGCAGGGAGACCGGAACCGTGGGACTCCCAGGCACAGGCAGTGCTGAGAATGCAGACAGAAGAGCGTTCGCAGCTGAGTAGGAGAGAGCAGAAACTAGGAAGTGGTAACTGGGTTAAGCAGAACTTCAAAAGGCAAGGAAGGGCAGGGATGGCATTCCAAAGAGAAGAAACAATACGTGCAAGGGCCTGAAAGTCCTTGGCCTATTTGAAGAGATAACAGCAACCAGCATGACAGAAATCAGGCCCAAAGAGTAAGAAATTAGTTTAACACGAGCCCAAAGGCTAAATCAGAACTAGAAACTAAAAGGCAACCCATCCCTCACCAAGGAGCCTCAACTTTATAGCATGGCGCATGGGGATTGGGACCTGAGTCTAATCCCTTCAGGGGTCTCTCTTGGATGATGCTGGGAATCCGAGCGGTCCAAGTCACTGCCATCACTGCTAAACAAAACGCCAGGCTCTCCAGGAGCTATGGTTTGATTACAAAATGAGGGCAGGACCTGCAGGGGAAGAGGGCCAGGAAAGCTGGAGGAGCCTCTAAGACTTCCAAGTTTGTCATGAGGCAATCACCAGGAAGGTTTTAAATGGAGAAGGTTGTTTCTATCAGAGTAGATTTAACTTGTCCACCACAGGACTCCTGATTCTTCCTGGAATTTAGGTGAAATATACCTAACACAGAGGCAGTACTAAACCACTGGGATTCCTCATCTGACCCCACCCCTCCCAAGCTTACAGATCCAATTTTCAACCTGATTCAGTCTGTTCCTGATTAAATATTCCAAGTATATGTGAAGTCTCCTAAAAAGGTTCCAGAACAATAGAGATGCTAAAAAATCTCTTGAGTCTCAAAAAGTTTAGCAGAAAAGATTATGAGCACAACCTGAACACGACCAGAGGGCCTTATTTTTTAATAGTAGCCCCAAAGGACAAAGAGCCAGACAGGAAAGTTGGGGAGGCTTCCTGTGTGTGCGGAGCACCACAAAACGGGACTGCCAGCCCTGTCCTGAAGCCACCTACATTAAGTGACACTCGAGCCTTTAACCCTTCACCCACCCCAATCTAGGGAGTCCAGATGATGGCACAAGTATGTGGTACCAGGTACCAGCATAATAATTAGCAAGGAATACTTGCTACTCCAGGAATACTTGAATACTCCAGGAATACTTCATTCCACATACAATCTACACAAACACAATGTAATTGTTCTTTCAAGCCCACAGACTGAGTGCACCTTGGAGGAACAAAAATTTGCCAACTCCATAAGGTGGCTACCCCAAGCTCGCTAACTGCCCATGGCTCCATCTCAGTGTCCTTATCCACATCCACTCTTCCGTGCAGCCTTCCAAGGACCTGTGTCCAAGCAAGTGAGCCTGGCCAACTTCTGACATTTGACTTAATCCTCTTTGGATCCACTCAAGGAAAACTTGAGAACAGCTTCTGTTCCAAGAGTCTTCAGAGCTTGACACACCTCAGGTGACTCATGCAGACTCAGGACATAAACCAGTCAAGGTACAATACCAAGGACAGTTCTTCAGAGGCATTTGTGCCTTTATAGAATTTTCTCATCTTTTTGTTTAAATGCTCACACTTTTGGGTCTAAGTCCCCCACGGATATACAAGATCTTTAGGGGCGCCTGGGTAGCTCAGTGGGTTAAAGCCTCTGCCTTCAGCTCAGGTCATGATCTCAGGGTCCTGGTTCCTCCTCTCTCTGCCTGCCTCTCTGCCTACTTGTGATCTCTCCCTCTCTGTGTCAAATAAATAAATAAAATCTTTAAAAAAAAAGATCTTTAGAAAGATCATCTTCTTCCTTATAATATTCCCACTAACTTTTCTCTCTCTCTCTTTTTTTTCTTTTGGCTTTCAAAAAAAAAAAAAGAAACAGAGAGATTAGCCCTCTGAGTGCCTGGTCAGGCACTTTGTCTAACTTGAACGTGCTCTGAACAGATCACAGCTTCAGAAAAGATGGAAA
Organism: Ailurus styani; assembly: GCA_002007465.1. NCBI lineage: Eukaryota > Metazoa > Chordata > Mammalia > Carnivora > Ailuridae > Ailurus > Ailurus styani. The sequence goes on from LNAC01000198.1 coordinate 2,076,064, forward strand.
ACAGTAGAGGCTCAGTGGAACAGATTAACAAAATGTCTTTAACAAATCCTCTTTAAGATTATTATACAATTTGACCTTTTACTAAAGTATATTTACTACAAAGTCCTTATTTAAAAAATAAGATATTATTGGAGGGAATAGGCCCTAAAAATAGTATGTATTTTATATAAGAAGGCTTGAGTTGTATCACTTACTTTAGGCTTTATTATCAATAATAATTCTATACACTAATTCCAAATTATCCTATGTCCAGTAAGAGCATGACTTGACTAAAACCAGCTTCCTGTCCACATCATTTACTCCATGAGGAAATGTTTTAGCACCCTCTACTGGCCATTTGTTGTACCTAGTCAGCTCATAACCTCTCCCCAACACGGTGCTAACTTCCAAAGGTCAGATGGGGCTACAGAAAAGGACGCCCCATCCCTCCTTCAAACCCACTTGTGCAACAGCTGGGCCACAAGCCACTGCCACAAAAGGAAAGGACAAAATCCTTCAGTGCTCTCCTGCCATTGCTTCTTCATGAGTCCTATCATAGCTGGCAGATTTCACCAACACCGCCACGAGCACCTGGCTTGCCTGATCTGACTCCACCTCCAGTAACTGACCAGCCTCACTTCCACACTCCCAGATTCTTCTATGGGCTAAGCCTGTATCACCAGCCCATCCGATCTGCTTCATCTAGCCAGCTCTGGTGGGATGTGGGTGTCTGGAAAAGCCAGCTCAGCTATCTGGTATCACCTGGGTAAACAGAGGATAGAAAGAAGAGCTTGAGGGACATATTTTCCCCTACAAGCTCATAGATTTGATGTCATACAACTTTGTGCCTTTGCATATAGATTATTCAGATTGGGGGATTGTGGGAAGATGCCAGAAGAGAACTTCTCCTCTCCCATGACCTCACGACAAAGCAACTTCTAATTTTCCACTGTCCCCTAGAGAAAGCAAGCCTCCTTTAATAGAATCTAACACAAGTAACCATGAACCGTCTAAGCTCTCATTACCTGGCCCACTTCCTTTCAGAAAGAAAAACTAGTAGAGTTAGCAAGGTATTCATTATTCAACAACAGACGGGAAGGGAGAAGAGGAGGGGTGGAGCATTTCTTCACTCCCAAAATCTTGCTAGATCAAGCTACTGTTTACTGATTAATAACTGCTTACTGGTTTAGCATCAAACATCTATTGAGTGAAAAATATTCTTTAGAAGAGGATGTGGTAAAGGACTAAAAGGTAATTTCTGCCATCAAAGAGCTTGCAGTTTGGTTGTAAAGACCAAACATGCCAAAGGAAATGATTTAAAAAGTAAGAAAGTGTCATATCCTTTAGTAAAAAACATATACCAGAATTTCCCGAAATATGCACACACACACACCAAGTCCCCTTCTCTTTCTCTCTAGTGTATGGAAAAATGATTAAAATATTAATAATAGTCATCTCTGCTGGAATTTCTGGTCTGTACTTTTTTTCTTCATATTTTTCAGTATTGTTTGAATGTCCTACAATAAGAATATAGTATCTTAACAAAGAGAACAGAAATAAATTAAAAACCAATTTATCAAGGGCATAAACAAAGGAAATTGCTTACGAATATAATATAGTATACAGAATATGATCTATGAACACAGTTACATAAAAATGTGGAAAAAATAGATCCCACTATTAATGATCATTTTTATCTACAGGCTACTGTGATTTTTGTCCTTCCTGCCTTTCATGTGCTTTCTCATTTTCTAGAAAGTAAATCAATCTTACAGAAATTCAAATGTTAAACAACTTGCACTCTCCTTTTAAAATATCATTAAAGTGCTTTACTAATAAGTGTGGGTTTAAGGACATACCTGGAATAAGCGCTGTGCTAATGAGGATATCCACCTCCTTGCACTGTTGAGCAAAGAGTTTCATTTCAGCTTCGATGAACTCTTTGGACATCTCTTTCGCATATCCTCCTTGTCCCTCACCAGATTCCTTCAAGTCCACCTCCAAGGGCTCAGCACCAAGAGACTTGAACTGCTCCAAAGCTGCAGCTCTGGTGATCACGGAGGGAAAGCAGTGGTTATTTTAGGCCCTTAACAGAAATTAAGATCACCTTTTACATATACATTTTTGGGTTTTTTTCTAAGTTTTTATTTAAATTCCAGTTAGTTAACATACAGTGTAATATTAGTTTCAGATGTATAATATAGTCAGGCAACACTTCCATACCACACCTGGTGCTCATCACAACAGGCGCACTCCTTAATCCCCATCACCTGGCTCACCCATCGCCCCCCACTCACCTCCCCTCTAGTAACCAGTTTGTTCTCTATAGTCAAGAGTCTGTTGGGGCACCTGTGGGGCTTAGTCTTTAAGTGTCTGCCTTCAGTTCAGGTCATGATCTCAGAGTCCTGGGATTGAGCCCCACATAGGGCTCCCTGCTCAGGCAGGAAGCCTGCCTCTCCCTCTCCCACTCCCCCTGCTTGTGTTCCCTCTCTCACTGTGTCTCTCTCTATCAAATAACTAAAAAATCTTTAAAAAAAAAAAAGTCTGTTACTTGCTTGGCCTCTCTTTTTATTTTTCCTTTTATTTGTTTTGCTTCTTAAATTCCACAGATGAGTGAAATCATGTTTTTGTCTTTCTCTGACTTATTTCACTTAACATTAGGCTCTCTAGCTCTATCCATGTCATTGCAAATAGCAAGATTTCATTACTTTTTATGACTGAACAACATTCCATTGTGCATGTATGTGTGTGTGTGTGTGTGTGTGTGTGTGTGTATACCACATCTTCCTTATTGATTAGTCAGTGGGCACTTGGACTGCTTCCATAATTTGGCTCTTATAGATAATGTTGCTATAAACATTGGGGTGCATGTATCCCTTTGAATTAGTGTTTTTGAAAAAAAAAAGAATTAATATTTTTGTAGTCTCTGGGTAAATACCTAGTAGTGCAATTGCTGAATTGTAGGGTAGATCTCTTTTCAATGTTTTGAGGAACCTCCATACTGTTTTCCACAGTGGCTGCACCAGTTTGCACTCCCACCAACAGTGCAAGAGGGTCCCTCTTTCTCCACATCCTCACCAACACCTGTTGTTTCTTGAGTTGTTGATTTTAGCCATTCTGACAGGTGTGAGGTGATCTCTCATTATAGTTTTGATTTGTGTTTCCCTGATGATTGGTGATGTTGAGCATCTTTTCATGTGTCTGTTGGCCATCTGTATGTCTTCTTTGGAAAAATGTCTATTCATGTCTTCTGTCCATTTTTTAATGGGATTGTTTTTTGGATGTTGAGTTTTAAGAAGAGCAAACTGTATATATGCAAAATTGGAGATTTTCTTTTGATATCTCTGACGGGACTATTTCAGTTATTTCCAAAAGTATGTGCCACTTTTATGAAAAAAAATTTTTTTCTGGAAAAAATAAAAACTATAGGGAATTCCAACTTCTACTTACTTCAGTTACAAAAGGAATTTCACTACTGATAACTCCAACAATCACTTCTGTTTCTTGGGGTTCCACTGTCAATGATGATGTGAACTCTGACCTACATTAGGGTTTGACTTCATTCAAATCACTCAGGTTGAGGCTTTCATTTGTAAATGTTCTGACTTATGGGGACCTCGCTCATGAATGACTCTCAGGAGTATTTTAACAAAGTGACTTTTGTCCCTAGTCCTCATTAAATTGTGCTTTTAAAAAAGCAAACTAGGGGCACCTGGGTGACTCAGGGGATTAAAGCCTCTGCCTTCGGCTTGGGTCATGATCTCAGGGCCCTGGGATTGAGCCCCTGAATCGGGCCTCCTGCTCAGCGGGGAGCCTGCTTCCTCCTCTCTCTCTGCCTACTTGTAATCTCTCTCTGTGTCAAATAAATAAATAAAAATCTTTAATAAATAAAAAAAATTTAAAAAGCAACCTATAAAAGGTATAAAGAGCCAATACATTTAAATTATGTAAAAATACATTCAGTTTAAAAAAAAATAAACACTAGGGGCACCTGGGTGGCTCAGGTCATGATCTCCAGGTCCTGGGATCAAGCCCCACATCAGGTTCCCTGCTCAGCAGGGCATCTTGCTTCTCCCTCTACCTCTGCCCTTCCCCCCTGCTTGTGTTCTGTCTCTCTCTCAAATGAGTAAGAAATCTTAAAAATATAAATAAATAAACACTAGCCATGCACCATGTACTGGTTGGAAAACCATAGCCAACAAAGATCTCAGTTCTGTGGTGGACAGTGTGTTTAACTTGTCAACACCCATCCCACTACAGTGAGTCCCAAACTTCCCTGATGACAATGATTATTTCAGGTGCTTGTTAAGACTTCAAATTCATACGCCCCTTCCCAGACCCACTGAATTACAATCTCCTGCAGAGAGGCCAGCAGCTTATTTTTAGCAAGAGCTGCAGGTATTTCTGGCCATCAGGGAAGTTGGGGAAACTGTGGTCTGAGCCCACCAGTCCCAAGCAACCATCAGGGTCAGAGAGAGCAGACACAAAGGGTAGGACATGATTGAGCAAAAGGTCCTCACCCTTCCTGCTGGCTGGAACAAGGAAACTTCTAGCCCAGATCGCCTGTGGAAGCCAAGTTGTGACTCGGGGAAATGAGCCAGGCTGAAGACAACAGAAAGGACAGAAAGAACCTGGTCCTAGAGGGCACCAGTGCGCTGCTGATGTGAGTGTGAAAAAGGGGAGTCCTCCCCATGAATTTTCACTTAGGAGAGCTAACACATTTTCTCAGACTTGAAGCCAGTTTGAATTGTTTTCTATTCCTTACAGCCAAAGGGATACTACTGTTTACAAAGTTTTAGAAATGTCTACTATTTTTAATGAAATAAGAAAAATTTAAAACGACATAAAAAAAATAAAATGGCACGTGTGTGTGTGATCACAATTTTGATCAAAAGGTATCTACATAAATATCTGTAAGAAATGATGCCAAAAAAATCATTAGCAATTATATCTAGCTAGGAGAATTATAAAAGGTATTTTTCAATAATGAACATGCATAATTGGAACCATAAATGCCTTTTTGTAATCTTTTTTTTTAAATATTTTTTTTTATTTATTTGTCAGAGAGAGAGCGCATGAGCAGGGGGAGTGGCAGGCAGAGGGAGAAGCAGGCTCCCCGCTGAGCAGAGAGCCTGATGTGGGACTTGACCCCAGGACCCTGGGATCATGACCTGAGCTGAAGGCAGATGCTTAACTGACTGAGTCATCCAGATGTCCCCTATTTTGGAATCTCTGCCTTCAAAATAATTATTTAAAACCATTATAATGTATCAAAATGTAAGACATGAATATTTTTGACCCCAAAATTCCACTTCTAGGAATTTATCCCAAGGAAATAATGAAATCTCTCCAAATACATATGATCTGACACAGAAAACACATGCAGTATTTTTTTTTATTTGCCCCAGGGGTACAAGTCTGTCAATCATAGTATTGTTGACATACAGTAAAAATGCCCATTTATAGAGGACTAATTAAATAGGTCACTGTACTTGCACACAGTGGAATCCTATGCAGCCATTAAATATATTTGTAGGTAAGTAAAGATCTTCACGATCTACTGTTAAGTAAAAAAAAAAAAAAGCCAGTTAAATAGTACTCTTAGTAAAATTATATTTTTAATTAACATATAGAAAAGGGAACATATACAAAGATGTGAATAGCCCTCTCCAGAAAATAGGCCATTTTATTTTTACTTTTTGTACTTTTTTATATTTTTCTGAATTGGGGAAATAAGCATGTATTATGTTTATGATAAGAAATAAAAATGTTATAAAATTTATTATATCTCTTTATAATATATAAAATAGGGCTAATTATCCCTACATCATAGAGTTTTGTAAAGAACAAATAAAATAAAGCATATAGCACAATGCCTGAGAGTAAGCGTTAGTACAGGTGTCCAAAAACTGCAGCTCCTGACCTGCCAATTGTTTTTGTAAATAAAACTTTATTGGAACACACACACACACACACACACACACACACACACACACACACAGAAAGATAAAAAAGTAAAGCTACTATTTTCTAAACTTCTCAATGCAGGCATTTGGTAGGATGCTCACTGTAGTTACAAGGGGAATCTCCTAATTATTGTTTGAAAAAATATTAAAATCACACCCCTTTAAGATCACTGGGCAATGAGTTGTCCTTAAGTTTTTAGGATGTTTAGCTGAAAATATATATTACTCAGTCTTCCAACAAGAATTTATAATCAAATGTGTTTTCTAATACATTTGGATTTCATATTTATATATGATACCAATCTCTAGTCTCAAAATACTGAATAATGAGCTACAATTCTTAGAAAAGTATTATGTCCGTTCAGGCACATGTTTCTTTGCTGTGTGCTCGAACTCTAATAAACGGTAAATGGAGTTAAGTAACAACCACCCTCAAGCTATCAGCTCTGTACACAATCTAAACCAGTGACATCAAAATACCTAATAAACTCTCAGTAGCTGACCCAACATCAAGTTGCAAAACATCTCTAAGCCAAATATACACATTTCCACTTTAACGCTACTTACTGTCACTACAATGAAAATTTGCACAACCTCCTCCCTCTGGGTTTGGCTGTCTTCAAAGACTTCTCATCAGCAAATATTAAAAATTAAAAGACAGCACTAATGACAAGCCTGACTCTGGCTATCCTTGTCTTGCATCCTGGTTACTTCAAAAATGCCTTTTCTCATGTCAGCAGGATAGCTTTCTATCAGTACCTCACTTCTCTAAACTCCAGGTAAGCCCTGGAAACCACGTTCTGTGGAACATGCCTTACTCCAGAAATGCACACTCTTTCCAACTTTGAATACTGCAAATTTTTTGCAAAATTTTGATCATTCTATATTCAAGATTAGCCACAGTATTATTCCTCTACTGATCTCAGCTGATAATAACTGTATGTTTCAACCTCAAAATAGTATTCATACCTATAAATGATAGTTATTCTCCATAAGCATTTAAAAAATCCAGTATCTAACATCTTCTAAAATGAAGAACAATTTTAATCAACCTTTTCTTTAAAGAATTCTAGAAAATGTTGATATGCCTACTTTAAAATATACTGTGAACATAACTGACTACTTTCACCTAGGGGCTCTACAATTGCCCAATCAGCTTTATCTGCTTCCAACCATATAATGCAGAGTATACCCTTCACCTCTCTGCCACCTGTCTGTTCTCCAAAGTATCTCCAATGCTGATTTTTTTTAAAGTAAATTCTACGCCCAACGTGGAGCTCAAACTCACAAGCCCAAAATCAAGAGTCGCATGCTCTACCGACTGAGCCAGCCAGGTGCCTCCAAAATATCTCCTATACTATTTTCCTTCCTCAAACTCATAGACATGGTGGTTCACATCCTACCTGATTTGTAAATGCATACTGAACAGAAAGAGGACATGGTAGAGCAATATATTACAAACTAGGGATAGGACTAACTCTGGTCCCACCGCTAATCCAAGAAACAAAAGAAACAAAACTGAATGCCAGTCTTTTATTTTCAATTCCTCTGCCTTTTTTTTTAAGATTTTTATTTGACACAGAGAGAGAGACAGCAAGAGAGGGAACACAAGAAGGGGGAGTGGAAGAGGGAGAAGCAGACTTCCCATCAAGCAGGGAGCCCGAAGCAGGGCTCAATCCCAGGACTCTGGGACCACAACCCAAGCCAAAGGCAGACGTTTAACGACTGAGCCACCCAGGCGCCCCCAATTCCTCTGCTTTTTAAATGATTTTTTCTGTATTGAGTCTGGGTCCTTCCATTTTTTTTTCCCCACTAGATAATATTTTCCACTCCGAGTTAATGTTGAAGAAATAGAAATATTTTTAAGTGGAAAGAGCTTATAAAGCAGTTTTCAATGTGCAAATTCCATTTATAAATTCTAAAGAAAGCATAATATCCACCTGAAACAAAATACTTTTGCCTTAACAGCAATCACGAGTAAAGCACTTACCTGGTGTCAAATCCTCGAACAATTGCCCCCATCGACTTGGCTGCACCTGCAGAAGCCAGCCCAGCAACACCACCACCAACTATCAGAATCTAGGGGAAAGGGCAGAACAGTATGTTTTAAATAAAGTTCATGATCAACTGATTATGAAAAACCATCAGCTAATAACTGTCAGGGGCTAGGGCACTACACAGTTAATTCAATAACACACCAGGTGTGCTGGTGGTGAACAGCCCTCAGTTAATACACTGAGTGGACAGACAACAATTTAACAGAACCACAACTGTTTTTACAAATTTATCAAAGGAACACCTACTGGCAAAGGCCCACGACCTTCACTAAAAACATTCAGACAACCAGCATCTCCGCATGGAAGCCACGTACAGTCCGATGAGCAGAACATATGTTAAAGATTACCAGGTCTTTCCCAGTGTATAGAAGCTATGTGGACTGAAATAAATTCCCAGTGTGGCATTCTAGCTACCTCTCCCCCTCTCAAACATGAAGGTTTCTCTATGTTCATAAGATGGCAAAATAAGTTTCAAAGATGGGTACAACTTTGGTGAAACAGCCACTCTACCCTGCATTTTGAGGTCAAATGCTTCTGAAAGAACAGCAGGTGACCAAGTACGTTATTTTGAGCCAATATGAATGAACTGTACCACAGCAACACAATGACTCTCCCTAGCCATGGAAGGGTCAGAGCCAAGAAAACCAAAGAATTCCTCAGAAACAAGAGTCACCCCCTTCTTCTAAGAAACACAATGAGAGCAGTGTTGTCTCTAGTCTGGAATGGCTCTTCCAGAAAAAAAGTTCTATTATACTCTCCAGTCAATTGAGGCAACTCCTTGTTGCTGTGTTTAAAAAAAAAAAAAAAAAGCCACCCACAGAAACAGTGAAGCTTTGTAAATTCCCACCTACCCATCATGTCCACATCTTCTTCCGCCTCTTTAAGAAGCCTAGTCGACCTGTGCTCCAGTGACCCGTAAGCAGTGTTTTAGAGATCATGTGAATTCATCTTGATGGTGATGGCTTGGGGTTCCAGGCTTACTCCACAGAAAAGGGGACAAAGAGAGTCCAAGGAGGCTCTGGGCTCCAAGGCACCCACCTGATTCCACACTATGAGAATGTGAAATAAGGGGCACCTGAGTGGCTCAGGTGGAGCATCTGCCTTCAGCTCCGGCCATGATCCCAGAGTCCTGGGATGGAGCCCGGAGTCTGCTCCCTGCTCTGTGGGAGGTCTGCTTCTCCCTCTTCCTCTGCCCTCTCTGCCACTGCTCATGCTCGCTCTCTCTTGCTCTCTCTTTCAAATAAATAACATCTTTAAAAAAAAACTAACAAAAAAAGAAAATGTGAAATAAAAATAAGTAAAAATCACAGGACTAGGCCAAGCTGTCCTGAATCAAGAAATAACCAAAAAACCCATAATTTAAAAGGCATAATCACACAATAATAAAGCCGTGTAGCTCTCACAACAGGAATTTACTGTTTTTCTGTAGCACTGGGTGAAGAAAAAGACACAGAGATTAAGGGGCACTGTCAAATCCTGACTCAACTACCAACTACTTCTGGGTGACCCTGAGCAAGCCGCTTAATTTGTGCAATAAAGCAGTCAAAAAACCTTCCCAGATGGCAGTTATATTAAATGATGGAATCTAAAGCACTGACTGCTGACTGGCACACCACAGACATATACTCAGGAAACAGGGAAAGGCCATGGGAAAGAAATGACCTTCATTCCCAGGGCGCCTGGGTGGCTCAGTCACTTAAGTGTCCAACTCTTGATTTTGGTTCAGGTGGTGACCTCAGGGTCATGAGATCATGGAGTCCTGTGTCAGGCTCCACACTCAGCATGGAGTCTGCTTGAGATTCTCTCTCCCTCTGCCCCTCCCCTCGCTCACACTCTAAATAAATAAATAAAATCTTTAAAAAAAGGAATGTTCTTCATTTCCAGTCATTTAACCTGTTCCTCCACTCAGCGTCCCCATCTCAGTTAAGACCACTAACTGTGCACACAACTGTTCAAACCAAAACAGGAAGGTCATCTTGAGGCTTCCCTTTGCACATGTTTCCACCTCCAATCCATCAGCAAGTACTCTTGGTGTCAACCCCCAGTGAACGCCCAATTCATCCCCTTCTATACATCTCTAGTGCCACTCCCTTCCCAGGGCATGACTTCTGCAATCAATTCCGAACAGATCTTGCTTTCACTCTTCTCCCTACTAACCATTCTCCCACACAACTTCCATATGATTTTTTAAAATCCTCATGAGATAATATATATATACATACTTATACATGCACATATATATACATATATACGTATATATGTACCTATGTGTATGTGTATGTGTGTATATATATATATATATATGCCTCTGTCCCCAGTTCCTGACACAGAACTCCTAGAACCCTTGTAATTTCCTAAGTGAGAAGAGCACTGGGAACATTTTTTGTTCTAGTATCTCATCGGTGACCCCAGTTCATGACACAGAGTTCCTAAACCCCTAGGAATTTCCAGGGTGATAGCAGTATCTTCTGTTCTGACAAGTTGACTCTCAGCGGGCTCCTACATGGCAGCTGACCACCAGAGAGTCCGTGGATAGCAGCTGAGAATTTTCAGCCCCACCTCCCATTCTCCAGAGAGAGGAGAAGGGCTGGAAAAGGAGTTAATAACGATCGATTATGCCCATGTGATGAAGCCTCCTTTAAAAATCCCAAAAGTACAGGGTTTGAAGAGCTTCAGGGCTGGTGACTACTTGGAAGTGCAAGGAGAGAGGTGTGTCCAAGGAGGGCTCCTTGGAGCTCCACGCCCCTTCCCACATACCTTGCCTCAGGCATCTCTTCCCTCTAGAAGTTCATCTGTATCCTTCATCATATCCTTCTATGGTAAATGGTAAGGGAACCATTTTCCTGAGTTCTGTGAGCAGTTCTAGCAAGTTAACTGAACCCAGGGAGGGGGTCGTGGGAACCTCTGAATGATTTATGGTCAATCTGTCTGTAACACCTGGACTTGTGACTGGCATGTGAAGGGGGGGCAAGGGCAGCCTTGGGGGACCGAGCCCTTAACCTATGGATCACACACTACCTGCAAAGAGACAGTATTAGAATTAAGTTGTAGGACACCCTGCTGGTGTCACAGAGCTGCTCGGTGCGGAGAAACCCCCACACATTTGATGACTGGAAGTGTTAGAAGTCGAGTGTTCTATGGGAAGGTAGAGACACAGAAGCAAAAGTGAGTTTTTTCAAAACAATCCTGAATCAGACGTTTCTGTCACCTGTAAGAGAATCTGAGCAAGCCTGACAAGAGAAGCCCAACATCATCCAGTCCCAACTAACCTTTCCACCAACTCAGATCACTCTCCACCTTGTTCACCAACTCCAGACCAACAGCCTTCTTTATCTTTCTCTTTTTCATCTCAGGGCTTCATAGGTGCTGTGCCCTTTGCCTGAACTCCTGAATACCTGGTCCCTTTCTCGCCATCCTTTAGGTCTCAGCTCAAATGTCAGAAGAGCCTTCCCATCGCCCTAGGAAAAGCAGCTTGCCCCCATGACTCACTATCACATCATCCTGTTCATTTCATGTATAAGATTATCTCATATATTTATTTGATTTATCGCTTTACTGTGGCCCCTACTAAAGTGTAAGTTTCACGTGGCAGGGATCTAGTTTGCCTTATTCATTCCATAGCTCCCAGAACAGTGCCCGACATATCACAAGCCATCAAATGATGGATTGTTAGCTCATTCTAGACAAGAAAGAACCCTCCATAGTTACAGGAAACCCAAAGAAAGTATTATTCAATCTACCTTGATAAGTGTCTAACTCTTCAATACCAAAAAACTATTTCTGACAGGTGACCACAGTCCCTTAAACTGCAATTTAAATTCTCAGTAAAGACAAATCTTTTTTTCTACCTTCTAAAGGCTGATTGATTCTCCTTCTTTTAAGCCTCTCATCTTTTGTTTTACTTTTTAATCTCTAATATATTCCCAGCTTTCCTCTCAGTTTCCACACACTTCAGGAAAGAGTCTAACCAAAACTAAGTAATGGCTTTGTGCATCGAAGCATTCAGCCAGTTTAAAAACAGCATTCAACTTCTGGCCGCCATGAGTGCCAGACCTATTCTTATGATCCTGACAAAGAAATCAAATGGAATCACTTCAGGGGCGCCTGCCTGGCTCAGTGGGAAGAACATGTGACTCTTGGTCTTGGGGTCATGAGTTCGAGCTCCACACTGGGTGTAGAGATGATTTAAATAAATAAATAAACTCCCCCCACCCAAAAAAAGTAATGCTTTCACATATCATATCCCTGGTTTTTGCTAAATCTCCTTGTTGCATATTCTGGCCTCCACTTAACCCACTTGCCATTTTCCTCACCTGGCCCATTCTTAAGGCAATATATCACTAGATTCCTCAAAACTGCCAGTATCTTTTTTTTTTTTTCATTTTTTTCTAGGAGATTTATTTCAGATGAGTTCTCAGTTTGTATAATAAAGTACTTAAGAGCAGGAAACACCAAGGAAACCTATACCTACAGACATACTCTTCAGTCCTATTTCCTCTACCCAGACAATGTGCTTATGTTGTCATTTAGTGGAGGCAGTGTTGAAGGGTTACAACGTAATCCATTCTTCCACCTAGCTACCCCCACTGCTTAACAACTGCTCCTCTCAGCTTTCAATCTAGATTAAAGAAACCACTCCCTTTCTCTCTGCCAAGGACCCGGATTATGCCACCTCCCTACCCCCACCCCCCTTCACCCATTTTTTTAAAAAAGTGAAAAAACTAAGACAATCTTTTCTGTGAATGAAATGTCACAATTGGGAAATCGAGAATTTGCTGAATGGTATCTTGAAGCTTTTTTAAAAATTAGTAATAAACATGCTATACACAGAACGAGTTACCCAAAACCCCTTTAAGAATTCAAGTTAGTAAGTCAAAAATGGAAAAACACTAGAACTTCCAGAAATGTCACCGTTCTTTTTTGTCAAGCAACCGTGAACAGCCTCGAGGCTCCACCATGTATCTGTACATGCCACAGGGTTATCAGTGTGAAGTCAACAGAGAACAAAACTTTTAAAAAAACTGTATTTTAGTCCTACACATACCCTCACTTTTAATCAATTCATATTATGAAGAAAACATTAAAAGTTTTTCCTACCTTAGCTGGAGGAACTTTTCCAGCAGCTGTGATCTGACCAGTAAAAAACCGTCCAAAGTGATTTGCTGCTAGTACAACAGCTTTATAACTGAAAAAATAAATATTTTCATGAAATGAAAGATCTTAGACTCATCTATTATCCTACATCACCAATTAAGCTTTCTCTAATAGTCAAAGAAAAGTCGCTAACATTATATAGGACCTACCACCTGGTCAAAAACCATTCTCAGTGTCCTTTAACCTCCACAACAATCCTGTGCAAAGGTACTGTTACTATCTTCATTTTATAGATGAGTAAACAGAGACACAGAGAGATGCAGAGACTTGCTAGTCACTCGTGTAGCAAATGGCAGAACCAGAAGCCTAAGCCTGGCATTCTGCCTCCAGAGGCACACTCTTCCCCACGACGCTCCCTGGCCTCTTCACAATGAATATTACACAAGATCAGCTGAAGGGATAAAACACTAACAATGGTTTTCCTTGGGTGCTGGAATTACAGATACTTCAAAGTTTCTGTTTTATTCACTCTATTGTCCAAATTTTCTTGGATGATGATGTAGTATTTATATAACAGGGAAAAACTTCAAAATGAAAAAGAAATTAGATTTAGCTCTATGCTTGTACATAATGAAACTCCAACCTCAGAATAAAAAAGAACAAAAAACAAAAAACAAAAACTTCCCTTGATCACTAGTGGTTGAAAGCATGGGATTTTGAGACAGAGTGCCCTCAGCACAGGTCCCAATTCTACCACTAACTGGCTTTGTGACCTTGGGTAAATTTCTATAATTCTCTAATCCTTGGTTTCCTCGTCTGTAGGGTGGGGACAAAAAGATCATCCATCTCTTAGTGTTGTTGCAAAGACTAAATGAAATAATGCAGGTAAAGCTCTTAGCACAAAGCCTGCCACAATAATCTTGGGAAATAGTAGTGTTTCTGGCTAAAGAAACACTCTGTGCCAGAAAAACTAGTAAAATATACCAACTTTCCTTATTAGGATTTTTTTAAACATATTAAACTAAGCTCATTTTCAGATCGTTTAATAGCTTAAAGGCACTTCTGCACATTCTCACTTGATAACATTACATATAATTAAAATTATAATGCAACTATGGAACAAGATTTACCTGCTAGCTGACAATAAAACCTTTCCCTGATCCTATTTATTTTTTATTGTGTCTTGATCATATTTTTTATAAAATAATACTTGATAAGATAATGGATGCAAAAGTACAAAATGGTAACCACTATTACTTTAACTATTATTACAACAGGAAAAAATATTTTAGAGACTCTATTATTTGTTAGTCTTACTTCTGAATCCAAGTGATAGAAATTTTCAAAAATCAAACATAATAAAGATTCAAAGGCCACTGTAAGACGTTGGAATATCTTAAAAGATTCAGTTGCTATGCTGAAAAGATAAAAATGAGATGGAGCACATAGGAAATGTACAAGAAAACGTTGGTGGTAGGGAAAAGTGGTAACAGTTCGCTCTTTTCTAATGAGAGCAAAAAAGCTCAGAATGAACATCAGTGAACCGGAAGGAATGTGTCCTCACTGTAATCTGGCTATGTGTGTGAGTTAGATAAGGATTTATCACATACTGTGTGCACAAGTATACCAGAAGATTCACCTCAAACCCTTTGCATATATCAGCTCAGGACATAAGATTCTTTACACTGTGCCCCATAAATGCCCAAAGGTCAAATTGCAGCCAGCTCTGGGACCATTCCAGGTAGGGTAGAGAATAAACATGTTTCTGGACACCCCTCCATCCCTCAATTCAAGCAACGCCACTCTGCTCTTACTGGATTTGTTTATATTGCCTCATAATATTTCATTTGCTCAAAAGATTCCACAGTTAAAAACCACTGATCTTGAGCCACTGACTTTGATAACCTTTCACATACATGCATGTCACAAGACAAAATCAATAGCTCTCTTAAAACATTACATTGCACATTTTCTACAGAAAATTTTTGGTCCCATAATACATAATGAAACTTTTCTACAGACTAAATAATATGCCAAAAATTCTGTCCTTTGGTGTACACTCTATATCACAAAAAATACCTTCCAAACCAACCATTTGCCATATTATAGTAAGGATAACAAAATGTGTTTTTAATTTGTCTATTTTGTTTTCTGCTTTTCTATCAAAAATGGGTAGTTGAAACCCAAAGTAGAATCTATTTGCTCTATTGGGCTACTTGATACACTACACCTAAGATATAAAACCCAAGCAAAACTTCAGCTCATGCGTCAGGCCGTAAAAGACTTCATTCAAGTTAGTCTCTCTTTCAAGCACTATTTATTTAACCATTTTCATCTGTTTGGTGCCTCATTCATATTAGCAAATTGTTACTACCAATAGTCTTCATGCTTAAAATCTAATTCAACTAGTCTCTTATTAGAGTTGATTTCAGAAGCATCATCTATTTCCGGATTTTTCCCTCTCTCTAGGCAGAGTAGGCAATAAGCTACACTCATACAGCTACTCCCTCCCCTCCCCAGGGCAGACACGATTCCTCAGTCTGAGCCACAGAAAAGCTTTCTGAGCAGAAAGCGCCTTAGTCTCCTCTCTATACAGCACTCCCTCCAGTACCCGGGGAATGCAAGAGGGGTGGACAAAGGTAAGAGGACATAGTTAGCCCTCAGTTAGCAATATGGGTTTTGACACCAGATGAAACTTCCTCAAGTCCAGACATTTTCCCCATTCATTAAATATTCTATGAATTTACCTAAGCAAAACCAAATTAAAATGGTAAATGCTAATATGTATACATTAGGTTGAACCATATAAAACTGCCAAAATCCAACCATTTTTTACCTATAAAAACAGCAATTTAGGTTAACTAAACTTACTGTGGTAATCATTTCACATTGCTAAAGTAGCAAATCAGTATGTTTATACCTTAAACTTATACAAGGTTTTAAGTCAATCATATCTCAATAAAACCTGGGGAAAAAAATAGCCATTTCAACCTAACATTTACATACGTGTGTATACATATCCATGCATATGTAGAAGAGTCTATTCTGCATACAAATAATTTCACAATCATTTGCTCACTGCAAGGAAATAAGCCTTCTACCTATGAAGACTAAGAAAGGGTGCAGAGCAGACTGCAATACGAAGAGTTCTTTCCTGTATCTGTGAAATAATAAAATGAGCCTTAATAATAAGCAAACTCTCAAAAACCTTCAATCTCTAACAATTATTACAAGTAAAATCCCTGTAAGAGAGAAGGGCTACAATGAGCATGTTCACTGTGCTTTTGTTCAACTGAAATGGAAAAGAAATCAACGTACCCAGCAATGTTGGCCATGGAGCTTAGCGCGTCATATCCCTGAGCAATTGTGACTCTTGGAACCTGGTCCATTGCCAAAACTGTAGTTTTTCTTTTAGAAAGTTTATTTAGCAAGTCTGGATTTTGGGCTGGGTAAATAAAGCTAATCAGTGTTCCCGATGTCTTTAAAAGGTCAGCTTCATGGACACCTAACGTTGGATTAACCATGGGGGCTCGCACCTGAGGAAAAAAAGTTACGATTAAAAATGTAAATATCTTTATCATATATTTAAGTAACTAGGACAATTTAAATAATATGCTGTGACTGAAATAACACTCTGGAAGTAATCTTTCAGCAATAAATTTCTGACTAAATGCCTAAACAAGGTAAGGAACTCAAAGATCTTTGCCATCTGTCCTCTGATTGATAACCTATGAACTGGTCTGAGTACAGAGCATGCTATTATTCTGGTAAGATTAAGAGATATTAGCATAAATGGGCAGGGAGTTTTTGTTGTGTGTTCTTCAATTCTTGCAAATTTTGGCAAGCACAAACATTTGGAGTGCCAAGAAGTTAAGAAAATTATAACCTAAACTCTCCACTGTCATACCTATAGATTTCTGTCACCTTAAAATTCCAGGCAAATATTTATAGATGAACACTATTCGAACTAGTAGCCTTGCTGAATTGGGCTTAAGCAAAAAGCTATAATTCTGTTCCAGGAAGAAGTATCAAATAAGTCAATAAACACACACACCATATGTTTGGAAGTTTCAAATGTCGACGTTCTGAAGCCAAAATTTTTTTAATTCCACTTAAAAGGTATTTTAAAATGTGGCTTTTCAAAAAATAAAAATAAATAAATAAATAAATAAATAAATAAATAAATAAAAATTAAAAATAAAAAAAATAAAATGTGGCTTTTCTCTTGTTTTTTGTTTTTTTTAATTTCTTACAGCCATTTTCAGGGACCTTAACGACTTTAAGGCTCATAACATGGCCTTATCACCAGCTTTTCCTAAGTTCCTGCAGGCATTCAGGTAAGCCAATTCATTGGCTGGCTTTTAAAATGTGTTTTATATCCAAGTTTAAAAATCAGTCTCCAATCAACATGTATGCTTTCATTAGCTCTCATTTCGCAATAGTGCTCTTAGGCAAGCAAGCCCAGAAAACAATAGCTCAGGGACTTACATTTTAAAAGGAAACGGAAACACAAACACTAGGTCAATACCTTCATTCCACAGCATTTCATCTCAATTTACCTATGAGACACTTTTATTTGTTACTCCCAAGGCACTTGCTGCTCTGGTGATGCATGTAATTTTAATTAAGGTTCTGGACTTTAATTAAGATTCTCTGGCAAGGTCTATTTTTCCTCAGTGAGAATCTATAATATAGATTTAATAAAAGTTAGAGGACAGCTTTGAATTAATGCTACTGGCCCCTATCAAATGCTCAGTTGAAACTGCTGGCATCTGAGTGATTTAAGTCAATAGAATGTTTTCCTGGAATGTGCTTTTTAGATCACTAGTTCCTCAAGATATTAACAGGCTTGATTCAGAAAATAGGTCCCAAAGCCAAGCAGTTTATTAATGCAAGCATAGAATTATGTAAGTTTCTATATTATAGGATTTCTCAAAGCTTTTAACATGCTCCTATACACTTAACCTCTAACAGGAACACAAAGCATTTCCAAAACTTATGTGTACCCTACCAACCATCTACTGTGGGACATCTCTAAAGTTTTTGATCCCTAGAGCAGATATTGGAATGGATTATACTTATTTTTCTATCTCAGCTCTTTTACTATATACTAAGTTATATCACCAAGTATCTGTACCCCTAAACACCCGAAAAGCTTTAGTTAAATTACAACGTACCTACATGCCATAAATTTTACTATTAACATCTGTAGCAAAAAATTTTGTCTTCTGCAAAAATCACTAAGACCCTACCCAAGTTATTCAGTAGAGATTATGAAAAAAATGTGATTGATTCATCTTAGAAATTAACACACACACACACACACACACACACACACACACACACACACAGCTGGTGTTTCCTAAAAAGGTAAGGAGCTTCTTTCAGCCTAATGATCATGCTTCTGCATTCCCTGTTTCCCTCCTTGTCTTGGTTGCAGAAGGCTTAGGATTTAAGTTAATGCTCCCCTCTAGTCATTACCTCGGCTAGACTAGTAATGCAATCTCTTCCTTTCTCTATATGATTTTTTTACTTCAGATCTTACATCTAAAGTTCTTCAGCACACAGATTTCTATTGTATATTAAGACCTTTTATTAAAGTAGGTAAGGCTACTCTCCACTCAGCCCATGTTGCTTTCTCTGGGGCAGCCCTGCCCTCTCTAGAAAGAGCATTTATGTCAGTTCCATTACTGTTCCTTCTATGTATCAGAAGATCACTGTTCATTCAGTCCCAGGAGGAATTCCATGCTTTTTTTTCTATCCTAGTAGCAGCTAAATACTCACCAATAGGTATTTTAGATATATATGAACCAGGACGTGCAAATTCTCCCTAGCCAAAAAGAAGGGAATTTCCACATAACAAATGTAAAAAGGAAGATCACTTTCTCCCCTCGTGGTTAACCCTGGATCGCATTGCCTGATAAAAGTTCTACTGGAATATGAAGAATATTCACAACATGCAAGCATTTCTCTGAGAAAAGGCATTGTTCAAAAATATGAAGAGACATAACAAGAGAGTAATATAATTTTCCTATGAAAAGTTTTCTTAAAAGTCAGCATGCCATAAATGAGGGGGGGAAAGAATAATTACTTTGACCACCAAATCAGAAGCCAGCACTTCCTTCACCCCTTGGATCTGGGCACCTGCTGCTCTGTAGTGATCATCAGAAAACTTGGAAGCTTCACCAGCACCTGATTCCACGACAACACTAAAACCCTGCTTGACCAAGGCCTGAACACCAGCAGGAGACAATGCCACCCGCTTCTCATTTTGGAAAATCTCCTTGGGGACGCCAACAGTCAGTTGTTTATATGGAATTCCTACAAAGGCCGAAAAAAAAATTAGTAAAAGAAGAACAACATAAAAACAAAAATAGGCAGTCTGTTCAAAATATGCTACACATGCAAGTTACTGCTCAAAATAATGTTCCCACTTCAAAATCATAACTGAGTTTTTTGATCAATGATGGGAAATATTTATGCCCACTCCCCAGAAAATTCCCAAATATTTCATTTAGCCAAATGGTTCTCTTCAAGGCACATGACTAGATTAGTTTATCCTTAGGGGAGGAAAAATGGGTTGTGAGAGATCAAACAACATTCAAACTCCACTCTTCAAACTAACCCTCTGGGATTTATGGTCTCCTTGTCCTTACCTTTAAAGAAGACAGAAGTGATTTGCTGTTTTGAAGAACTACCCTAAAAAAAAAAAAAGGAAAAAAAAAAAAGAACTACCCTATACTAGACTCTGGTGGCCTGCCACACTCAGAGTTTCCTTCCTGACAATTTGACCACAGGCAATTCCTCATAGATTTCCAAGGTTGTATCCTGAGATCCTACATTCTTGGCCACAGCTGATCAGACCAGGGATCCACAGCTAGGTCAAAGATAATAGTCTACGGCCAGGCAGCTTCTGATGTGACTTACGTGAGGAACTGCCCAAGGACACTCTATGTTGGCTAGTGGCGACCCAACCCATTCAGGTTCTTTCTCAGGGAATCTAAGACCCACAGAAAAGGACAGAAGGAATAAATGGTACAGAAGCTATTTGTAAGCAGCCATGAGGTAATCAAAAGGAGGTATAAGCAATAGTTGCAGAAACATCAGCAGTGGAGATACAAAGAGGGAAGATGAGCTATAACTATGAAATCCAGAACATTCCACTTTTCCAAGAAGTAGATGAAGGGTTTCCTGGGCTTCTGTACTTCCCAAGAACATATACGATAAACCCTCATCACGAAATATAGTCTGATGGGATCCTATTCCTTGCAACCCAAAAGAGCCTGTATGATATATGTTAAGTATTTATAGATAGTTCTGAACAGCTTTAGCTAAAGTACATTAGTTTCTTCTATTATTTTACTCAACAGGTGGGCATAAATACATTTTTTTTAAATAAAGATCTGCTTCTATATGTTTTACTAAAGCTTAGGAAATCTACTCTAACAACTTAACCACTAAATATACATAATAAAAAAATTACATTATCTCCACAGAATAATAATAACCATTAAGTGAGGCCTTAGAGAAATGAAGTCAACCTACCTTCACGTGGTCACAGTCTTAGACCCCATACTCCATAAGCAGTAATAACTGATAATAAGCCAAAGGCAAATATATGTTGAATCTTACCCCTCCACTTGAAGGAGAGGGAGGAAAATAATAGAAAGCTGGAAAATATTTCAGACTGATGTGCAAAGTTAAATCACATTTGGAGTTTACTTATCTGAATCTCTCATTACCTAGGCCCTATACACGAGATGATCTAGGCCCTATATACCGTAAGACAGGGAAGCTACCAAAGACAAATGAAGTCCCATCAAGCAGATTTAGGAGCCAACCTGAAAGGGTATCCACTTGGCCAAATAGGAAACAATCTGAGCATAAAAGAGAATAATTAATTGCAATGTAATAACACACATCCAAGTGAGTTAGTCATGATACTCAAAAACTAAATATTTTTAAAGAGCTTGACTGGTCAACTTTAGCAGATGTGTAGTAACCAGAGTAACAGTCTCCCAAAGATATCCACATTCTAATCCTCAGAACCTGTGAATATGTGAGGATACACAGCAAAGGAGAATTAGGGTAGCAGATGGAATTAAGGTTGCTAATCAAGAGGCCCTGAAATAAGGAGATTATCCTGGATTATCTGAGTGGGTCTGATGCACTCACAAGGGTCCTTAACTGTGGAAAAAGAAGGCAGAAGAGTCAGAGTCAAAAAGTAACTTGAAGATGTTATGGAAGTAGGAGCCACGAGCCAAAGAATGCAAGTAGTTTCCAAAAGCTGGACAAGGTAAGGAGAAAGACTTCCCCTAAAGCCTCCAGAAGGAATACAGCCCTGCCAATACCTTGATATAACCCTAGTGAGAGTCATCCCAGACTTGGCCTCCAGGAGTACAAGATAATACATTTGTGTTGTATGAAGCCAGTATATTTGTGATCACTTGTTACAGCAGAAATAGAAAACTAATACTTAAGGGAACCAAGACATTATTACCAAAACTAGTAAATAATGGGACAGAATCGAACATTTATCCCACCTCACCACCGCAACCTCTGGGTAACTAAATAATAGAGGGAAAATTTTCCTTTATGGAAAAGTTCTAGCTAATAAATAGAGATAAAATGATAGAGTATCACCATTTTAAAACCTCCCATGAAATCATGGATTTAGTTAATGATCATTAAACAGCTGTATAGCCTTTGAGTGAAACACTGATGGGAACTTCTTAATAGATGGATACCAACAACATCTAAACTCAACTGATTAATCTTTTTGATACAATGCAATAGATGGTACACAGCATCACCTATGAAGTATTCTTGCCCCAAAAAAGCAAACCTGAGTCTAATCAAGCCTCTAGATCTAGGCAAATGGCAAAGAAAATACAAGGGACAGAGAAACTGGATAAATAAGACCAAGGGACTTCAGTCAGCCAAACCTAGAACGTGAAATTCTGCATGGCAACAATGACATTATTTAACAAATAAATTAAAAGGAGAAAAAGGGAAACACAGAGATCAGAAGAGATGTAGCAAGGAAATACAACACACGGACCCTGTTTGGGTCATTATTTGGGTAAGGCAACCATGTAAAAAAAAAATTGAAAAAATATGTATACTAACTGGGTTACTGTCAATGCTTTTCAAGTGGTAATGAAATTGCGGTGTGACATATTTTATATAGAGTCCTTATCTTTTAGATGTAAAAAGCAATTATCTAGGAAATAGTCAAGAGCCAGAAAGTGAATAAACCAAAACCTCCTGCGTAGTCACTATAGAGATCTTAATGTTCAGCCTTTACTCACAAGGACAATTCTCATGCTATCAATGCAGTTACTCTCTTTTATCTTATACACAATTTTATCACACTTGGATCATCTGGCTTTCTAGAGCACCTAAAATAAAAGTCTGAAGATAAAGTTGTGGACTCTTGGGGGCAGGTACCCAGCCAAGAGTCACCTGCTATGTGAGAACAAGAAAAGAGGCTGTGAATTCTATGAAAGACAGACATAAGAACTCAAAAAGCATAGCTGTGTTAGGATCCTGAATGCACAGAGTCCTACAAACTTAAAAAGAAGGGTATTATTCTCTGTGGCAAAGATGTTAGGTTACCTCCCCCCCCCCAAATATCCATCCTGTTCTTCTACCTTAGTTAAAGAATGCCAATTTTAATGGACTATGTCACCATCTAGAACAAAGGACCTCTTTTATGTCCAAGTCTCCCTTACAACCACATAATGGCCACCTGAGTTTTGACCAATGAGGTAGACAGATTCCTTGGAGGGTCTTTGTGCAAAGTGCATAAAGGGATCTCACTCAGCTTAGAAAGCCCTTATTTCACTTCTCCTTTTGGCCTGCACACTAGAACAGAAGTGTGGGGATCCTAGCAGGGAAGGCCTTGTAGGCTACTGAAAGACTTCAGCTCTTAACTCTGCATGGGCTAGGACACCGTGGCGAATTTTGAATAGAAAAGTACTTGATCTTTCATTTTTAAAAGATGATGCTGTTGTGTAAAGAACAGACCGTGGTGGGGGCAGAGGCAGGAAGCATACATTTAGAAGACTAGCACAGTAGTCCCAGTGACAGATGATGGTGGCATGGAATAAGACGGTAACAGTGGTGATGGTGAAAACAGACTCCGGATACAAGGTAGAGCTGACTGGTACCTACTGTGTCGATCTAGGATGACCCCAAGGTTTCTGAACTGAGCAACTGAGATGAAACTGCCATTCACTAAATTAAGAAGCACTACTTCAGATTAATTCATATACTTAGTTGCTAATTCTTGAGCCGAAATGAGTCATGTACGTTACAATTCCTCAGTACTGACATGGAAAGAGGAAGAGTTGCTGGGAGAAATGGTTACTCTGAGCAATAGTTTCTGGGTACTACTCAACCGTTGAGAAACGGGTTCATCGTTTCTCTTTTTCTATTTTATTTTCTTCTCTAATAGCACTGACAACCAGGAAGTTCTATACATGGAAAATACAAAAAAGCACTCCTTAGGTTGTTTTTTGTTTTTTGTTTTTAATGCAAAATAATGACTCACAAGCCCCAGGCTATAACACTGCATGGTTTTTCCTTTTATCAATCAACAGCAGATCTATTAGCTCCTACAACTTGAAGGTTTGATTTACATACATCGATGTGAGACTTTACCTGGTTTTCCAGGAGCTTTACACCACAGTGCCTGATGAGTATGAAATGTTCGTAAAAAATCCTTCTTCCCAGGTATAACCTTACAGGACCCCAAATTGCTGAGTAAAGGACACGAACAGCCAGTCACCACGGTTTTCAGTAGATTTGCCATGTTCGTATGAGCTCCCAACTTTCTGAATCCCAAATTTCCTTGGTGGTAAATCACTAAAAGGAAAGAAAATAAAGTATTTATGCGCTAAGAAAAACACCTTTGTTGTTTGAACGTCAAAAACATTTTTAAAAATACTAATTCAAAGAGCTTGGAATATAAAAGTTGTATGTGGTTATCTACAATGAATTTATTTGCCAAATCTTTTACTTACAGAAGATGCTTCAAAAGTTTGTTTCCCCCTCAGATATTTAAAGTTTGAAATTCATTTTCCCACTTAAATTGTGGTTCTAAACACATTATTCAATTCTAAGCCTCAATCACCTCAGTCTAATTGATCCTTAATGTAGCTAGAAAGCTAAAAAATAAAATTAGTATGGAGTCCAATCATATCTTACGTGCAAGCTACCTTCTAAGTCTGCATGTACAGCAAAAATTGCAGTTACCCTTGAATTTCCCTTAAATTGCCTATAATACTGTATAATAGTAACCTACTTACCCACCATGTTGTACAAAAAACACTGGCCACCTGTTCAGTGCAGCAAGATGCTTATCACGTAAGACCCCCTGAATTGAGATTAGTGAACATGAGATGCATGTTTGCCAAGTGCACATCTCAAGAAAATTAAACTTGTGTGGGATATGACTCCAATTTTAAAAAAGAAAGGAAAATGCTATTATCACATAAGTTTGTGCTTGTAGGTGTGGGCATAACCAGGAAGTCTTCCATCAGCGGTTCTCACAAGTGGCCACTCTTCACCAGCTCTAACAGGGCTGGATGACCTAAGCTTCAGTGGTTCCCTCGACTGCTCTCCATGGCAGTGCGTGCAAGGGTGCAAGGAAGGCATCCCCACCATTCCTTGATTCCCAATGTTCCCCTATCCTTCTTTTCTTTCCTTCAACATCAGGAAGATCTGGAACTCTATCAGCCAAGCTCAGCTAACTCCACCAACTACTCTAAGCTCTGCCCCATCATGTGGGCCCTCATGGGGCTGAGGACCCAATCCCAACAGACTTCATAAACATTCTTCCAGTGTCCAGAGAAAGAAGGGTCTAGCTCCCTCAGACCTGCTGCTTCAACTCCCGAAGCAACTTCTTACAAATACCAGAAAAGCCACACTGGGAATGGAAATCCTTAATCCAGATGGTGCTTATTCTTAAAATGCCCTTTAATTCAATAGACACGTATAGAGAGCTGAGTCAGAGGCACAGCCGTTAGAAGCATCTGTAGAATCAAACTGGAATAGGTCACACGTTTTGAGATAAGAAAAGTCAACACGTAATAACACTACAAAGCAGAGTAAGGCAAGTCCAAAGTTCTTTGAGGGATCAAAGAAGGAGACTATGTATTCCTACAGGTCTCAGAAAAAAGAAAAGAAACACATTTAAAACGGAAAGAGTAGGGCGCCTGGGTGGCTCAGTTGGTTAAGCGACTGCCTTCAGCTCAGTCATGATCCCAGAGTCCTGGGATCAAGTCCCGCATCAGGCTTCCAGCTCTGCAGGGAGTCTGCTTCCCCCTCTGACCTTCTCCCCTCTTATGCTCTCTCTTACTTGATCTCTCTCTCAAATAAATAAAATCTTAAAAAAAAAAAAGATGGAGAGTAATACATAGACAAGGTAAGGAAGAGGAAGCATGCAAGATAGGTTCAGGCATGCAATCAGAAATGTATATGAATACTGCTTTGCACTTGAATAGGTTTTATATTTTCAGTGTTTCCACATGTCATTTCATTTCAATCCCAAGCATTCCTGAGTCCCATAAATATTCTCCTCATTTACTCATGGGTCACTTCTAGGGTTAGTCATGGCTAAGAATGGAGAGCAATCCAGCCCTATATTCAAAACATTCACTGAATCTATGCCAGGAACCAAGGGAGATACAAAGATATAAAAAATTCTTGCCTTGAGGGAGATTTGTCCTACCATTACCAATGACCAAGTATTATCCCAATCTCCCCCACTTACCCTAGTTTCTCTTCTTGGATGATCCCACCTCCCCAATAATCACTGTTCTCATAGGGCTGATGAGGTTTACCCAGACCTCATCAGGAAGAGAACAAAGCTAGTTATAAGAGAGCCCACGTATTGTCTAAGACTGCCACTCACTCCCTGCTTGACCTGAATCTCTCTGCACCTCAGTCTGCTCATCCATAAAAGCACAGGAAAGCTCGTTTGTAAGACCCCATTAGGCTCTAAAACTTTTACGATGAGATTTTACAATGCTTTAAAGCTGAAGTCCTATTTCATGGAATCTGGAAAAAACTGCCCTGCCTACCTGGAAAATGGGAATTTGATGTTGAAGAGATCCCTAGCATCAGACATCAGTTAAGGCCAAGGCCATCAGAGGCCAATCTCACCAAAAAATTCCACTTAATCAAGTCATGAACATAACAAGACAGCGATCAGAAAGTAGTTTATGGACAAGAACAGTCCCTACCACTAAGCCTAAATCAAATACAAATGACCCTGAAAGATATTCAGAGAATATCTGAAACCGTGTTATCACAGACAGGTAATTGTTTACATTGAACATAGAATCCTAGCTTAATCGTCACATTTGTCCCTCCACTTAAAAAGCTCTCTGCTATTTTATTATCCATGTGCTTCTGTGACTTTGAAGCAATGGGAGTAATTTTAAAACTTAAAATTGAAAAAAAAAAATTTAGCATATCATTCATGCAGCAGTGTAACATAAGTTATTTGGACAACTATCTCCCCTAATAGATACTAAAATTCTTGAGGGCAGAGACAGAGGTCAGCCTAGAGGCTAACAAGGTGACCTGTGGGTTGTAAGCCCCCATTCTGTAATTTTTTAGCTGTGTCCTTGGCAAGTCAGTCACTAAACTCCTCTGAACCTGATTTCCTCACCTTTAAAATGAGGATAATGATAGCACCTGTCTTATTGGGTTGTTGTGAGGATTAAAAGGACACAGTATTGGGGTGCCTGGGTGGCTCAGTTGGTTAAGCGACTCCCTTCCGCTCAGGTCATGATCCCAGGGTCTGCATCGCATCAGGCTCCCTGCTCAGCAGGAGGCCTGCTTCTCCCTCTCCCACTCCCCCTGCTTGTGTTTCCTCTCTCACTGTCTCTCCCTGTCAAATAAATAAATAAAATCTTTAAAAAAAAAAAAAAAGGACACGGTATCTTAATTGCTATTACTGTTCACTCTGGTATTATATCTGGCCCAGGGCTTTGCACAAAGTAGGAAAACAGCAAGTGTTTTTTGACTGAATGAATGAATAACTAGGGCTAGGTAACCTGAAACCTAGGTGTCTAGGGAACACATTCTCCAGAGTTTCAGGAAATTTCCTTTGAAAAATGAAATGCTGTGTATCCTTGCGGAAAACTGATTCCATCAGCAAAGGTAAACAACCTGAGCACACTTGCTGATAAGAAAGTAATCCTAAACTGTACATATAATAAAATTTTTTAAAAAATAGCCAGGTTGCAAGTTAAAGGGGTGCGATGGAGAAGAGGGGGGCATTTTAAATAAAAGCATGCAAGTCCCATCCGGACGGAGTCTGTCCTACAAGACTCCTTACAAGGAGAACTCTGTAGGACTGCCCGTTACCACAGGGCGAATAAAGGACGCCTGCAACCGGAAACAAGTCACGCTTTTAAAGCGAAGCATACCAACCAAGGACAGAATACCCTACAGAAGCGTAGACTGGCAGGCAGTGCGGCCTCGCCCAAACCCACCGGTCCCGCCCCTCCTTCGGCCACTGAACTGCAGCGCGACTGGCAACTGCGCGGGACCGCTATATATAACCTTCCCCTGGAGCCCATTGGCCGAGGCCGAATAATAGACATTCCGCCTCCGGGGTTCGAATCAGCTCGACCCCCACCGCTGTCGCCTCCCGGTCGCCAGCCCCGAGTCCCACTGCGCCCAGCTGAAGTTTGCCCGGACCACCATCAGCCCGCACAAACAGGCACACTCACAACTTTCGCTCGCCCAGGTCTCCAGCCGATCGCCGACCCCGAATGCCCTCAAGGTTCTAGCACAATTTCGGGGCGTCCAGCTGCCACTTCTCTAGGCGCACCCTCTATCAAAAGTCCTCTGTGACCTCCCCTCCTCCTCCCATCGTGCGGGCCGAAATGACACCGTACGACTCCCGCCGTCCCCCCAAAGCTCCGAGACCTGCACCTGCACAGCTGCCTGTCCCCTGACCCCTGCGAGTACCCAGTTTCCCAACCACCCGCCCACTCCTTTCCAAGCCGCCCCAGCAAGAGGCAGGAAAGAGGGCCCTCGAGGCGCAGTTCCCCTTCCGGACCCAAGCCTCTGGCCTGCGGGGGCCGGGGTGCACCCCGCACCCGGGTCACTGCCGACCCCGCCCCCTTCTGCTCCTTGACAGGTCTCCTCCGCGGGGACCCCACCACCCCCGCGAGCCCCGCGGCCCCTCCGCAGCTGCGCCCCAATCCCGCCCCTGGGCTGCCGCGCCACGTCGCTCACCTTGGCTGGGAGGCCAGGCGGCCGCGGGCGGCGCGCGGCGGGGGGACGCCGCGCTGGCAGACCAGGGTTCGGGCCCCACCGCCCTCTCTCCGGACAGGAACCCGAGCTCACCGAACGCCCCCTTAGAGCGCAAAGGCTCGTTACCCCAAGGGGCCCTTCACTCCTCGGTAGCAGCCAAAACCTCTTTGTCTCGGGCTCGACCCGCGGCCCCCTGCCCCGCCTCCGCGCTTTCCCTCCGCGCGTCCTTGTCAATCAAACCTGGAGCCCTGCGCGGGCGCTCAAGTTCGCAGGGCTGCCTTTGTAACTGGAGAACCAGCTACCAAGTGTGATTTCCTCTCCAGCGTCCCACCAGAGCGAATAAAGGGATAATAAAACTCCACTTTGGGTACCTTTCCTCTAGCTGTCTAGGAAAAATCAGAACTTCTGTAACAGAAGAGGACCAAAAGGCAAGTGGGAGGAGGCCCAGGGGTGGTGGAGGGCGGGAAGGAGGGCGCTGTTTTTGCATTCTGCCCGGAGAGGTGGAGTTAAATTCCTCGGAAACGATGTCAAGGGCCGAAAATTAACACACATCTACGTATTCGTCTTCCCACGGCGGGCCCAGAGAAACCCGTGTGCTGCTGGCAGTATTAATATCCAGCTGCTAGAATGCGACCTTGGTGGACTTGAAGTGGCCGCACACAAGGCCTGGGTTGATGGCACCAAAACTGTTAAAGGACCTGCTTGTCGTCTGCACGTAGTTCTGTTAGTCTGCAGGTGTCTTCTGATTAAAAGTGGGGAGAATCAAATATATAAAATGGTTCACTTACCCAAAGCTCGATCATCATGAAATGTTAGCATGATCACTGCTTTTTACTTTAAGTGAAATATTTAGGATACGCAAAACAGAGATATTCCTTAAAGAGAAACTCCAGAGAAACCCTTCCTTTAATAACGTCTCTTGCGCTGGAGTCTGCCTTCAGCCCTAGGTCATGATCCCAGGGTGCGGGGACCGAGCCCCATCCAGCTCCCTGCTCAGAGGGGAACCTGCTTCTCCCTCTGCCTGCATCTCCCCCTGCTTGTGTCTGCTGCCTCTCTCCCTCTCTCCCTCTCTCTGATAAATAAATAAATAAATAAATAAATAAATAAATAAATAAATAAATAAATAAATCCATCCATCCATCCATCCATCCATCTTGTGTGTTTAACCAGCATAAAAGGTCATTCAACTAATGAACTTCTACTGTCCTCCAGAGGATGTCAAGGGAAAACACCGCCCTTCTCCTAAAAGAGTTCAGGACAGGAAAGGACACAAGCCCTATATTTTAGAAAATATAAGGAGGTGAGGGTGGACCGAGTCTGGGTGGTGCAGTCAGTTAAGCAGGCTCAGTCAGTTAAGCACAGGACTCTTGATTTGGGCTCAAGTCATGATCGCATGAGTCATGAAAATGAGTCTGCCATCTGCTCTGGGCTCATTGGGGAGTCTACTTGAGAATCTCTTTCTTCCTCTGCCTCTCCCCCACTCATGTGTTCTCTTTCTCTCCCTCTTAATAAATTTTCAAAAAATAAAATCTTTGGGCGCCTGTGTGGCGCAGTCAGTTAAGTCTTCCACTCTTGATTTCCAATCAGGTCATGATCTCAGGGTCATGATATCAAGCCCTGAGTGGCGGTCCAGGTTCAGTGTGGAGTCTGCTTGGGTTTCTCTCTACCTCTCCTTCCGCCCCTCCCCTCCACACTCTCTCTCTCTCTCTCTGGAATAAATAAATTTTAAAAAATAATAAAAAATAAAAAATATAATGAACCATGATAAATGTAACCGTAGAAAAAGGTTCAAGATATGGCAGTTTCAATGAGGCAGAAATAATTGGGAAGAATTAAGACTTTCATGGTATGTTAAGTCAAATCATTACACTGTACAACTCAAAAGTATACGGTGCTTTTTGTTAATTATATCTCAATCAAACTGGGGAAAACAAACACTCATTTTAAAACACTGGAGGCAAGGGTTTGCTGCTTTTCTCTTCCAAGGCTTAAATACCAGTGGTTCCCAGCTGGGGACAATTTTGTCCCACCGTGTCTGGAGACATTTTGGTCATCACATTGCAAAGGGAAGGCATCTAATGGGTAGAGACCAGGGATGCTGCTAATTCAACATTACACAGTACAGCTCCCTACAACAAACAATTATCTGGTCCCAAACATCAACAGTGCTAAGACTGAGAAACTCTGGCTTAAATGAATGCTCAATGGGTTATTTAATTTCACCTTCTTATTTCACATCAGAACATATCCAAAGATAACATACCATTTTTCACTTTTTCTGTTAAACAGTAAGTATATGATAATTTTTTTGAAGAATTTATTTATTTATTTGACAGAGAGAGAAATCACAAGTAGGCAGAGAGGCAGGCAGAGAGAGAGGGGGAAGCAGGCTCCCCGCTGAGCAGACAGCCCGATGCGGGGCTGGATCCCAGGACCCTGAGATCATGACCTGAGCCGAAGGCAGAGGCTTAAGCAACTGAGCCACCCAGGCGCCCCTATGATAATTTTTAAAATTCATTCTTCTCATTTGTCAAACATAACTTGGTGCCATTGCTCCAGATGAAAACATTTGTCATTTGGAAGGTTCTGTTTTAGGCCCTAGTCTCCTACATAGTAATTACAAAATATTCATAGGAGTTCCTTAAAAAAATTGGATTAAGTTCCAAAAGTTTGCAAGTTAGTTGCTTCTGAATCTTAGAAAATACCTTGTATAAAATTTTTGCAAAAATGTTATATTCTCTCTTAAGTTTTGTGAGGGCTTTGTCCACTTTGATATCTGCTTCTTCTTCCTTGGCTTTCTCGGCCCCCAGTCCCCTTTTAGAAAAGTACCCCTCCTCTCAGGACGCTGGGATGGTTCGGTTGGTTAAGTGCCAACTCTTGATTTTGGCTCAGGTCATAATCTCAAAGCCTTGGGATTAAACCCCATGTTGGGCTCCCAGCTCAGAGGGGAGTCTGCTTCTCTCCCTCCCCAGCTGCCCCTCCCCTGATCGTTCTCTCTCTCTCTCTCTCTCTCTCTCTCAAATAAATAAATCTTTAAAAAAAGAAAGAAAGAAAAGTACCTCTCACATGTAAATTTTCGTTACAGAATTACAGATTGGTCTATGATTTGGATACTTTAATAATTACTTAATTTAAGTGAATAAATAAAAACTGAAATAGTAAATATTTAATAATTTAAATTTAGACAATCCAATTTTATTTTTTTTAAGATTTTATTTTTAAGTTATCTCTACACCCAGCATGGGGCTCAAACCTAATCCCAAGATCAAGAGTCCCACCTTCTACCAACTGAGCCAGTCAGGCACCCCTGGAGATCCAATTTTAAACCCTCTGAAATTTAGGAGACTTTGTACTTAAAGACAGTATTTACTATTTAGAGTCCTAATCTATTAAAAGCAAAATAAGATTAAATCTTTAGAAGAGTATAACACACCATTAGGGTCTGCTTGGAGCCGCAACGCAGAGAGGTGCCCAACTCCCAAAAATCAAAATGTATACTGAGCCTGAGAAGATATGCGATCAAAAACTGAATCCTCAGGGTGCCCGGGTGGCTCAGATGGTTAAGCGTCTGCCTTTGGATCAGGTCATGATCCCAGAGTCCTGGGATGGAGCCCCACATTAGGCTGCCTGCTCAGCAGGGAGCCTGCTTCTCCCTCTCCCTCTGCCTGCTGCTCCCCCTGCTTGTGTTCTCTTTCTCTCTTTCTCTGTCAAATAAATAAATAAAATCTTAAAATTAAAAACAAACAAAAAAATCCACTTGATTCCTAAAGAGGACACATTACCAAAACCCTGCATCCAGTTAAAACCAGGCCAGAGACAGGTCAATTAAATGTTTTTTCATTATGATTATTATGTTAAACAGTTATCAGTAGTTTATGGGTTAAGCTTCCCTTTTACAAGTAAATATTAGCAAAGTGAACAACTCCAATGAGAAACTATTCTTAGACTCTGTAGACACAAGGGATTTTGAATAATGCAGACACTTGACTGGTTTTAAGGCAATCATCATGAACCCCAATGTCAGCCCTTTTTTCCCAACAGACCAATCAAGACTGTATTGATTTTAGGAAACAAATATTAACCGACTAAATGAGCTTACACTGTTCAACATTAATTGGAAGAGGATCGAGGAAAACTGACATTAAATAGCCAGCACAAAGCTAAATAATTGGCAGTTGGTTTAAAACCCCATGTAGGGTTCCCTGCTCAGTGTCACTGTGCTATGACAACTTGCAAAGCTTAGTGTCTAGCACAAATCTCTCTCTTGAGCTCCGGACACATGTAGCCAGTGGCCTCCTGGTCATTTCCACTGAGCTATCCACAGGTATTTTAAAGTCAACATGAGAAAATTCTCTCCTGTTCCTCTCCTTTTAGCTGTAATATACTTACCGCTTCCTAAATGTACAAAGCTGTTCTACATCCCGTAGCCATTTGACATGCTTTTTGTTCAGTGTGGAAAGCTCTCTCTGTTCTCCCTACTCTTTTCAGACTTGTGCTCATGCTTGTCTCTTTCTGTGAAGCATTCCAAGCAGGCTCATTCATCTCTCAGTTCTCCAGACTAGCGCAGTGACTGGCACAGAACAGATGCTAAATAACGATTTTGCAGCTTGATATTGAGGAGAAAAAACTACTGTAAAGAAGATAGCCCAGGGTCTGGCCCATAATGGATTTTCAAAAGTGTGTCCAGTTTAATTTTGACAAAGATGCAAGAGCAATTTAATGGACGAAAGGTTGCCTTTTCAAGAAATGGTGTTGAAGTACCTGAGCAACAAACACGCCACCTAAACTCAGCCTCACAGTTTATATAGTAATTAAATCAGAATGGGATCGGCTTGAATGTAAAACTGTCACCAGCTTGACCCCAAGAGCCGGCCTTTATTGCCCGCCTATTTGTACCACTAGCTGCGGTCTTACTTTTTCCCCTAAGCTCTTCTTTCAGGCTTTCCTCTAGACTCGGGCACAGGAAACCTGAAACCACCCCCCAGGGGACGGCAACTGGACTGACAAAATCTCCCCGGCGGCCAGACCACCAAGACTGTTTGAGCTGAACCTGGCTCGCACCTGTGCAGATGGACCATGGTCTGACTTAGGGAATGACCTACAACGACCTTCACCTGATTGTAATACTACACATCTCTGCCCCAGGAAGAGCCTCAGCCTCATTTACATAACATACGATGTTTGTGTAGGCACATCTCCTTAAGGTGCAGGCATGACCTTATGCCCTCCTTTCTGCAGGATGACAAGGCTTGTCTGTCTAAACCTTCACCCTAACCCTAACCCAAGGAACCCATTCACGCTCTCAGGGAGCCACAGCTTTGGAAGCTATTCCCCGTGATCTCATTTGCTACAAATGAAAGTTTTCTTTGTGCAACACCTCAACCTGGTGCAATTTCTGACTCACCAAGGAGCAAACTCATGTTGGTTCAGTTACAAAACCACAAAACCTTTTAAAAAAAATAAGAGGAAAATCTTCGGGATGCAGGGCACAGCTTGACACCAATAGCATGATTTATAAAAGGAAAAACTGATAAATTGAATCTCATCGAAATGAGAAAACCTGTAAAAAAAAAAAAAACCGGCAAAGAGAATTAAAAAAAAAAACAAGCTACAGAATGGGAGAAAACAGGGGTGCCCAGGTGGCTCAGTGGGTTAAGCGTCTGCCTTTGGCTCAGCGTGGGTCTTGGGATCAAGCCCTGTGCTGGGCTCCCTGTTCAGTGGGGAGACTGCTTCCCCCTCTCCCTCTGCTACTCCCTCTTATTGTGCTTTCTCTCACTCTCTCCTGCTCTCTGTCAAACGAATAAATAAAATCTTAAAAAAA
The DNA here is from genome assembly GCA_002007465.1 of Ailurus styani. Classification (NCBI taxonomy): domain Eukaryota; kingdom Metazoa; phylum Chordata; class Mammalia; order Carnivora; family Ailuridae; genus Ailurus; species Ailurus styani. Next base: position 2,110,260 of record LNAC01000198.1, read on the forward strand.
AATGGGAGAAAATACTTTCAGAACACTTACCCACAAAGGGTGTGTACGTAGAATATATAAAGAACTCTCAAAACTCAACAGTTCTTAAAAAATCCAAATAGAAAATGGGCAGGGGTGCCTGGCTCAGTTGGAGGAGGATGCAACTCTTTTTTTTTTCCTTTTCTTTTCTTTTTTTTTAATTTCAGAAATTTAAATTTAAATTTTTTTAATTAAAATTTTTTTTTAATTTTTTAAAAATTTCAGACAGAGAGAGCATGAACAGGAGAGGGGGGTAGGGTGGGGAGGGAGAAGCAGGCTCCCCGCTGAGCAGGGAACCCAGACCTGTGACTCAACATAAGGACCCCCAGATCATGACCTGAGACACAGGCAGATGCTTACTGACTGAGTCACCCAGGCACCCAGGAGGTTACAACTTTTGCTCTCAGGGTCATGAAGCTGTCTTCATTAGGCAGTCAAGACATATTTGTTAAGAGGAAGAAAAACATTGCAAGTGCCCTATAAAAGTTGAAACAGAGAGAAGATCCAGCTGACCCTTGAAAAATGTAGGGGTTAGGAGAATTGACACTCTCCCATCTCCCATAACTGAAAATCTGCATGTAACTTTTGACTCCTCCAAAACTTAACTAAGACCCTACTGTTGACCAGAAGCCTTACCAATAGCATAAACAATTAACATATGCTCTGTATATTATATGTATTGTATACTGTATTCTTATAATAAAGTAACCTAGAGAAAAGGAAATGTTAAGAAAATCATAAGGAAAATACATTTACATTACCATATTATATTTATTGAAAAAAATCTGCATATAAGTGGGCTTGTATAGTTCAAACCCATGCTGTTCAAAGATCAACAGGCTTTCAAAGATCAAAGTCTTTTGGCCTTGTGCCAACAGAAAGAGTAGTACATAGACTGTACCACAGAGCTAGGGAAATGGAACACATCATTAGCAAAAGACCTCTTATTTGATATTTATACATTAAATATTGATGTTCCTAATTGTCTTTCGAATGTCATATTTGGACCCTGAAAACAGCATTTCTAGCTATTACATTACCTTGTTGCTAGCCAGCAAGCACTTTGGTTCAATTAGTTGAACTGTGCAATTCATAGAATGTTGCCCATTGTAATTATTCACCTAGAACTTCCTCTAAAATTTTCAACTCAGATCTCATGCTTTGACCATCACTTTCTTTCTTTCCGACTCCCTTCTTTCTGACTCTTGATTCCCTTTTCCTTCCAATCTATCATTTATCTTTCATTTTCAATCCTTTCTCTATCTAGCTTAAGCCATGAGCAGCCCCTCAGCACCTTCTGATTTTACTCTCCCACATAACTGCATAATGAAATTTCACCCCAGTAACAGACATCTCGATTCCTACATCAGGTTGTCAAGAGTTGCTAGAGGATAATCACAAAATTGTTCAGAGTGTTGCCCCTGCAAATCCCTGGTCTCCAACTTCAGGCTGGACTTTTTGCAGCCCCCAGCAGGTCTGTGAACTGACCCCCTTCTGAGCAGCTTCCTTTCCCAGAGCGGCATTTGCAACCATTGCCAATTTCCTCAAACTCCCTCTTTCTATGCCTCCCACCCTCACAGTAAAGGTACCTCCTCCCTTTTTACTGAGAGCATGGAGATCATCTTAAGTTTCCAGCATCCTCCTCGTCCTACAATTTCTCTGCATCTGCTTCCATTTCTTAGCGAAAAAGCTTTCCTCCATCCAAAGGTATTTCTGCCACGTATACTCTGAATTTGTGACGGGCCTCCTACTCTGGTCCTTTATTCCCTCAGTTTCCCCCCTTTCCCCTGATGTTTTCCTTTCTCCCCTCATTGTCTTTAGCTAACAAATGCAACTTTCTCCCATCTTTAAAATAAAAAGAAACTATAATGGTGACAAAACGCCTTTAATACACTTGCCTTACAAACTTCCCATATCTCTCCCATTTATATTATGGGCAGGTTTAGAGCCGTCAATACTTCCTAATACTGACAACTGTTTGTAATCAAATCACTCACAAATCTATATTATTCCATTTGCAAATTTCATGAGAATGCGTATTTATTAATTTACAGTGAGAAATAGAACTCAAAAAGAATCGAGTGTTTGCATCTCTGTGACCTACTTATTCTGGAGATAAAGCGTAGTATTGTTTCAGCTTGTGGAGTCTGCACTTAACAGAACTGGGTTGCTCACTGTTTATGTGATCTTAGGCAAGTTAATTAAGCTTTCTCAGTCTCAGTGTTTTCGTCTATGACAGAAAGTAATAGTATCTACCTCACAGGGTTGTTTGGAAGATGAAATGAGGTAATTAAAATGAGATAACTCACGTAAAGTGTTTTTACTTAGAACGCGGTAAGTGCTAAATATTAGCTATTTTTGTTATTGTTCTTCTCAAAGAACAAATTTAGATGGATAATTGGAAGATCACACTGTGAAGGGGGACCTGGTTCCCAGAGGTACCTGCTGTTCAGAGGGTCAGCGGCAACTGGCAGCATGGAACTGCCAAGGCGAGTAGAGTTCTCAAGCTCAAAGGGCCCTCTTACAGATTCTTCAGAATCCTTTTATTTGGCCTCTCTGTAACATATGACACTCTTGCGCCCTCCTTTTTTTTTTTTTTAAGATATTATTTATTTATTTGAGAGAGAGAGAGAGAGAACGAGCAGTGGAGAGGGGCGGGAAAAGAGAGAGAGAAGCAGAATTCCCACTGAGCAGGGAGCCCCATGTGGGGCTGGATCCCAGGACCCCAGGGATCATGACCTGAGCCGAAGGCAACCGCTTTGCTGACTGAACCACCCAGGTGCCTGGGGGCCCTCCCTCTTTTACATTCTATTCTCCAGGCTTCTCTCAGGTTAGGCCTATGTAAACAGAATACACAGATCCCTCTTCTTCGTATAGTAATGGCCATTAAATGTGTGTTTCTCTTTCCTCTTCTGCCTCTATCCACTTTCCCTAAGTTATCTCACTTCTCCTGTGGCTTCCCCTCTCAAATATCTAATGCTAGGCAACATCCCTCTGACCCCTAACGCCGTAATTTACCTATCCCCTGAACAATTCCACTTGAATGCTCCAGGTGCCAAATGAAACGTCCGAAATGGAGCTAGTGAGTGTCCCCTTTTTCGCTGAACCTGCCCCCCACTGGTATGCCTGTTTTTGGAGACTGAACAATCAAAGCCAGAATCCTGGGAGTCATCCTTATTACTGGCTTCTTAGTTAGCCTTGCACACATCTGTCAGCCTCTTCTGAAACATTTCTTGAATCTGGCCCTTCTCTCCAACCCCACTACCACTACCTTAATCACCATCATCATTTCCCTCTGGAATTTCTGCTACAACCATCACAGGTCTTCCTGCTTCTAGTCTTAGACCTCTCACAGCTACTAATCTCACACTCCTCCTTATCCTCAGCTGTAGAACAGTGTCGGGCACAGAGTAGACATGCAATAAATATTTACGGAATGAGGGGCACCTGGGTGGCTCAGTCAGTTAAGCAGCTGACTCTCGATCTCAGCTCAGGTCTTGATTTCAGGGTCGTGAGTTCAAGCCCTGTGTTGGGCTCCACATTGGGCATGAAGCCTACCTAAATTTTTTTTTTATTGAATGAATGAATAAATGAATGAATGAATTTCTGTCCTCATGGAATTATAGTTCAGCTAAAAGATCAACATTAAACTAGTAAGCATAGCAGATGTTGGGGAAATCCCAAGTAGTATTCCTTGCTATTTCAAACTCAGAGATGGATTGGAGCCTTGATCCACATGGGAGTCCCTGACTAGCTGGGACTATATTTCATAGCAGGCCCAAGAGACTAGAAGTGGAAGATAATTTACACAGAGGAGACCCAGGAGAACAAACATGTCAGCTAATTCTTCTCTCTCTTAATATCCCCCCCACTCATTTATGATGTGTATGTTGCCATGATAATTTGGGCGGGGAGGAGTGAACTGAATTAGCTAGGAAAGTGTAGGGAGTGATGGAATAAGATGGAACAAGGTATATTTATATGTGTTCAGTTTTTAAAACTTTTTATTTAGAGATCATTTAGATTTACAAACAGTTACAAGAAATAATATGGAGAGGGCCACATGACTGGCACTGTCAGTTAAGCATCCGACTCTTGGTTTCAGACAAGATCATGATCTCAGGGTTTGAGACAGCGCCTCACATTGGGCTCTGTGCAGAGTCTGCTTACAAGTCTCTCACCTTCTCCCTCTGCCCTTCCCACTTGTACTCTTTCTCTCTCTCTCAAATAAATTATCCTTAAGAGAATATGGAGAGATCTTATTAACTCTTTACCCAGTTTCCCCCAATGGTAATATCTTACATAACTTTCCATAAATATAATACAGTATCACATTCAGGAAATCGACAATATGCCTATTTCAGGTTTACATGCACTCATTAGTGTGTGTATACACACACATACATGTATTTAGTTCTATGCACTTTTTTCATATATGTAGATTCACGTGAGAACCACCACAGTCAAGAACAAAATAATTCCCTTATAAAGATTTCTCATAATATCTACCCTTTAAGTAGCCACACTACTTCCCTCTGAACCCCAGCCCCTCCTTAAACCCTGGCAACCACTAAGCTATTTTCCATCTTTATAATTTTGTCATTTCAAGATTGTATGAATGGAATCACACAATAACTGTTTGAGATTGGCTTTCCCCCCGACTCAGTATAATTCCTGTGAGAGCTGTCAAAGTAGTGTGTCTCAGGAGTTGTCCTTCTTCTTGCTGAGTAGTATTTTATGCACAGTTTAACCATTCATCTGTTAAGGAGCATGTAGGTTGTTTCCAGTTTGGGAATAGTATGAATGAAGCTGTGATTAAAATTTGGGTATAGGGTTTTGTGTGAACATAAATCTTCATTCCTTTGGGAAAAAATGCTTAGTTTGAGCTGCTTTAACAAAATACCACAGACTGGGTGGATTAAAGAACAAATTTATTTCTTACAGTTTTAGAGGCTGGGAAGTCCAAGGTCAGGTGCCAGCAGGGTCAGGTTTTGGTGAGAGCCCTTTTCCTGGTTTGCAGATGACCATCTTTTTGCTGATTCCTCACACAGCGCAAAGAGAGAGGTCTCTGGTCTCTTCCTTTTCTTATAAGTGCAGGAGGACCATTATAGAGGCTCTTTCATCATGGCTTCATCTAACCTTAATTACCTCCAAATATCATCATAATGGGAATTACAGCATTCACATATGAATTTGGAGGAGACACAAACATTCATAGCATTCTGCCCTTCTTAAAAAATTCAAGCCCTTCTGACATGCAAGATATATTCATTCCATCCCAAGACCCCCCAAAATCTTAATTCATTCCAGCATCATGTTAAAATCTAAAATTCAAAATTTCATCTAGAGGGCTCTGGGTGATTCAGGTGATCGAGCGTCCATTTCTTGATCTCAGCTTAGATCTGGATCTCATGGTCATGAGTTCGAGCCTCACGTTGGGCTCTGCACTGGGTGTGGAGCCTACTAAATAATAAATGAATAAATAAATAAATATCATTAAATCCGATATGGATGAGATTCAAGGTACCATTCATCCTGAGGCAAAATTCCTCTCCAGCTGTGAAGCTATGAAACCAGTTACATGCTTCCAAAATATATAATATATATAATATATAAAATATATTAATATATAATGGTGGAACAAGCATAGGACAAACATTCCCATTCCAAAAGGAAATAGAAAAGACACCTACTAGCAGGCAAATTCCATAACATCGTAATACTCAAAACCAATCCTCAGATTTGTCTCACATGATAATGAAGACTGAAATGATTTGCTGTTTGCAAGCTGGGGATCCAGGAAAAGTAATAGTATAGTTCCAGTCCACATCTGAAGGCCTGGAAACAAGAGCACCAATGGTATAAGTCTCAGTCTAAGGCCAGAAGACCAATGTCCTAGCACAAACAATCAGACAGGAAGATGGAATTCTCCCTTCCTTCTTTTTGCTCTCTTTAGGCCCTCAATGGATAAGAAGACACTTTGGGGACAGCCATCTAGTTTACTCAATCTTCTGCTATGAATGCTAATCTTTTTCAGGAGCACCCTTATGGACATGCCCAGAAAAAAATGTTTAACCGGATATCTGGGCATCCCATGGACCAGTCAAATTGACGCATAAAGTTAAGCATCACAAATACCAGGAGTGCAATTTCTGGGTTGTATAGTAGTTACATGTATAATTTTTTTTAAAGATTTTATTTATTTACTTGACAGAGAGAGAGAGATCACAAGTAGGCAGAGAGGCGGGCAGAGAGAGAAAGTGAAGCAGGTTCCCTGCCAAGCAGGGAGCCTGATGTGGGCCTCGATCCCAGGACCCTGAGATCATGACTTGAGCTGAAGGCAGATGCTTAACCGTGTGAGCCAACCAGGCGTCCCCATATATAATTTTTAAGGAAACTGCCAGAAACTAGTTTCTAGAATGATTATACCAATTTTACATTCCCACCAGCAATGTATGAGTGACTCAGTTTCTAGTTTCTCTACATTCTTGCAAGCATTTGGTGTTGTCAGTATTTTCTACTTTAAAGATTGTGATAAGTAGGTGGTGAAATCTCATTGGGGTTTTAATTTTCATTTACCTGATAGCCCGTGATGTTGAACATCTTGGGGATTATGGGCTTAAATACCATCTGTACAGTCTCATCAGTGAAATGTCTATTCATGTATTTTGCCCATTTCCTAACTGGATTATTCTTTCACAGTTGGATTTTGAGAGTTCTGCATATATTCTAGATACAAGACATTTTTTTTTTGAAGATTTTCTTTATTTATTTGAGAGAGAACGCATCAGTGGGGGTGGTGGGGAGGGCCAGAGGGAGAGGCAGACTCCCTGCTGAGGATCAATCCTGAGATCATGACCTGAGCTGACGGCAGACGCCCAACCAACTGAGCCACCCAGGCACTTCCAGATGTAAGTCTTTTGTCAGTATATGGCTTGCAAATATTTTCTCCCCCATATTTATGAAAACTTTCTCCTATTGGCTGGACTTGAAAGGCTGCCCTGTCCACTTCCATATGTCCAATGATGATCTTGAAGCCATTAAATTCTGCTAGGTTTATGAAAACCAATCTCCTTTTTTTTAATATTCATTTTTAAATTTAAATATTTCAAAAATTATAAAAGAAAACTAGTCTTTTTTTTTTAATCATCACTATACTAGTGAACCAAGGAAAAACAGTATTGCAGGTGATTCCTACCACTATTAAAAGCCTATTGTGCCCAAAAGAAAAAAAAAAAGCCTATTGTGGGGCGCCTGGGTGGCTCAGTGGGTTAAAGCCTCTGCCTTCAGCTTGGGTCATGATCCCAGGGTCCTGGGATCGAGTCCCGCATCGGGCTCCCCGCTCAGGGGGGAGCCTGCTTCCTCCTCTCTCTTTGCCTGCCACTCTGCCTACTTGTGATTTCTCTCTCTCTCTGTCAAAAAAAAAAAAAAAAAAAGCCTATTGTGTACTGCTGTACGGCA
>LNAC01000198.1:2121403-2185501 GCA_002007465.1 Ailurus styani
GTTTCCCGAACGGAGCGGGGCCTGCTGAGCGGCCGCGGCACCAGCCGCCGCCGCAGCCCAAAGCCCCGGGCTTCCTGCAGCCGCCGCCGCTGCGCCAGCCCAGGACGGCCCCGCCGCCAGGGGCCCAGTGCGAGGTCCCCGCCGGCCCCCAGAGGCCTCCCCGGCCCGGGGCGCTCCCAGGTACGGAGCCGCTCTACGGGACCCCGTCCTCCCGGGCCAACGCTTCCCCACGGCCCTCCGCGCGCGCCGAGCTCGGCGCGCTGTTCCCTCCCCCACCCCCGTTCCCCGAAAGCATTCCCCGAGGGGCCCAGTTGTTAACGGGGTGGGGACGGGCCCGGAACGGGGTTTGGAAGGTGGCTGCAGGAATCCTTTGTGCGCCCCGGCTGGGGGAGGGGCCCTGAGCGCGGTCTCCGAGTTGTGCCGTCCGGGGAGGAAGTAAAAATCGCCTCCCCCTCCCGGCCCTGGAAAGGGAGACCTTAGGCCAGCACCCCCCGCTTTTTAACCGACTCCTCAGAAAAAGAAGAAAGGGCAGGAAAGCCCTCAGGCGTTCATTTTGGAGGCAGGTATGGCCATAAATGAGCTAAAGCAAGTCTATTGTTCCTTTTTGCAGTCTCTCTGTATAGTTCCTGGCGTTAACCTTAAAATTCGTGACCGTTCCTGTTTAACTCTTAAAAACCAGCCTTTCTCATTTGGTGTTTCAGTAGATAAGAAGTTGCTGTACAAAGGAATGAATGCGTCTAACACCTCGTTTTTCCTTTCTCAGAACAAACGAGGCCCCTGAGAGCTCCACCTAGTTCACAGGATAATATCCCACAGCAGAACTTGGAGTCAGCAATGGCTAAACCCCAGGTGGTTGTAGCTCCTGTATTAATGTCTAAGCTGTCTGCGAATGCTCCTGAATTTTACCCATCAGGTTATGCTTCTAATTATACAGTAAGTAGGCCTTTTCACTACAATTCTGAGTTAATATTACTGGGATAATGTTGTTATTACCGTAGTTCATGCATCAGTATGCTGGTGCTTTCTACTACACAAAAACATTATCAATTCTTTGAACTCGTGAAGAAACAAAACTGATTTAGAAATATATTTTGTAGTTACCGTGTCCGAAATATCCGAATGTAAGTTGAGAGTAGACCATGTCTCTTCTCACTGCTTTATTCCCAGTGTCTAGAGAGTATTTCTAGGCTAATACAGCATATAGTTAAGGGCACTTTCAATACATAAAACTAAATTTTGTGTTCAGACTTAACGGACAATCTATAGAATAACGGCTTGGCAAAGTTGATTTTTAAATTTGATTGTAGCAAGATAGCTGAATACTCATCGGTAGTTTAAGGGTAAATTAAACCATGGTTTTGCTGCAGGCTCATTTGTGGTAGGCTTTTGAATGTTACACATCTGGGCTCTGTTAAAACCAATGTTTCTGATTCTAATTAACTGCTGTTACGAAGACCTATGAGGGGTTTTGATGAAGTGTTTATGCAGGTCCCAAGAATTTTTAAATTTTCAGATTCATCTTTGTCAGTATAAGAACTTAAAATTTGATCACATTTTTCTAAAGTAGGAGAAAATACAAAGCACAATTGGGATATATAGAAAGGAATATGTCCTGGTAAGTGTTTATCAATCGTATATAAGTGAGGAAGGAATCATTAGAGGGTTAAAGAAATGATGATACTTTAGCAGAAGTCTTATGTTTCCTAATTTAGTTTTATTGACATTTAATACAGAACAGTGTACATAAAATTTAGCTCAAAGTTTCACGAAGTGAACACTCTGGCAACCAGCATCCAAATCAAGAAAAGGAACATCACCTACATCCCCAAAACTCCTTCCAACCCCTTCTAATCATTCTGCTGTCCTAGGTTAATTGCTATTTTGACTTAAGTTTTGCCTGTTTTCAAAGTTTGTATAATTGGAGTCCTACAGAATATCTTTGTTTTACACATTTATTCAACATCTAATCTTCATTGTAGCTCATAGTTGAAGGTGACTTATTCTCCTACCATTCCATTGTGTCAATATACCACAGTCCCATTTGTCTTTTTTTTTTTTCTCCTCCCTTCTTTGTCTCGATAAACATTTGAGTAGTTTCCATTTTGGGGCTGTTGTGAATAGGGGTGCTAGTCTGTCCATGTTTTGGTGGATATTTGCCCTTGTTTCTGTTGGGTACATACCTAGGAGTGGAATTAAAAGGACATAGGGTTGCCAACTCTTCTTCTCCTCCCAGCCCCCAGAGTTTTTACTTTTAAATAATCTCAGCATCTAATGTGGGGCTTGAAGTCAAAGTGCCCTGGTAGCCAACTTTAATAGAGACTGCCAAATAGTTTTCCAAAGAGACTGTTCCAGTCGTACACTGAGTAGTGTATGATTTCCAGTTGTTCTGCTTCCTTGTTAGCATTTGGAATTTTCTGGTAAGTTTAGCCAGTGGGTGGTGTGTGGTATCTCCTTCTGGTTTTAATTTGTATTTACCTGTTAACTAAGGGTGGTACACCTGTTTTGTTACTTTTTGGGGGTGGGAGTGGCAGTGCTTTCCTTCCATTTTTTTTTTAATAGGAAAGGTATGGGAAAGTTGTATTTCATGTTTCAGAAACTCCATGCATCTTAGACTTCCCAGGAAAAAGCTTTAGGGCTGGGAAAGGGAAAATATAGGTAAGCAGGAAGAGCAGTTGATTTGGGGTAAAAGGGGCTGTCATTCATGTAAAGTAGAAGTGAGAGCAGCTTGGGTTCTTGCCAAAAAGTTGTATTTGGCTCAGGAAAGGAATGTTTAGAGAGCTGTGAGCAGTTGAAAAACTAGTAAAGAGTACTTACTTTCAAACAGCCACAAAACTTTTCTGTTTGGCTCCCTGTTCACTTGGGCCAATTTATGATAGGGATGCTATTTTTTTCAGAGTTCTGTACCAACTGATTTACATAGTTCTGCGTAGTTCAAGTGACTCCTGGGCTACAGAGCAGTGTATTGAGCCATGTTCACTTTGAAACACGGTCCTCTGTTAGGCATTCCTCGATATCTTTTATTAGATCAGCTGCTTCTGTGTCCAGTCTGCCAGAGCAGATTGCAAACTGGGAGCCCATCGCTCATGCGTGGCCTGCAGGTGTGTCTTCTTTGGCCCTGATAGGGTGGTTTTTTTGTGGGGGGGGCTGCTTTTAATAGGCTACCAACACTTAAATTAGATGTTGCAAATCTGAATTTTCTGGCTTCTCTTGAAATCTTAATATGTGGTTGTACTAGACTATTTGTTTACTTATTGAGAGAGAATGGGAGCCTGAGCCAGAGGAGGGACACAGGAAGAGTGAGAGAATCTCAAGCTGCTTCTGAGCTGAGCATGGAGCCTGAGGCAGGTGTGGATCTCCCCACCCTGAGATCATGACTTGAGCTGAAATCAAATCAGATGCCTAACCGACCAAGCCACCCAGGTGCCTGTGGACTGTTACTCTGATAGAGTGAAAGTTGTCTGGAGCTGAATGGAGGCAGCCGCCTTAGATGGAATGTGTGAGCTCTAATTGCTCGCTGACTTGCCTCATTTGTTATCCACCTTGATTATCCAACCATTCAAGCTTGCCCCCCCCCTGTTCTAGTGCATTCTCTAGTCTTACTCATTTACCCTTTTACCTCTGTCAATGCTAAGCATTTTTCTCTCTCCATTTAGTCACAGAATGGCAGTATCCTTGTTTTTTTCCTTGACTCTTAGGATAAGGTCTTGTGAGGGAGACTTTTGCTTATAGTAGCCATAATTCACTCACTCATTGAACAGGTAGTTAGATATTTACCGTGAGTCAAGCACTGGGGATATAGCAGTAAACAAAATGGACAAAAATGTCTTGGGTCTGCTTTCATAATGCAAGAAAATCTGGGTATCTTTGAGCTGGATCTGTTCTCAGGAGTTCATGGGTTTTGGTTTGTTTTGTTTTAGATTGAGAGAGCGAGAGTGAGTACAGGGTAGTGGGTCAGAGGGAGAGGGTGAGAGAGTCCCAAGCAGAGTCCACACTGAGGGCAGAGCCCACCGCAGTGCTTGATCCCACCACCTAGAGATGATGACCCGAGCTGAAACCAGGAGTGGGCTGCTTAACTCACTGTGCCACCCAGGCGCCCCAAGAATTCATGCTTTTTTCCTGAAAAGCCTTTATGATAGTCTTCTGTTGTGCTTTCTGAACCCTTTTATCTTAGAGTCCTTCCTCTAATCCCACTGCTAGAATTTCTTGCTTTCCGTGGCTTCTTACCAGGGAGTTGCTGTATCTGTATATCCCTGCCCATTGCTTCTTCTCTGATGATAAACTATTATACCTTGAATATTTAATCACAGTTCACTTACAAGAACCAAAAATTCTATATAGAAATTCATAAAGCATTTATTAAGGGGCGCCTGGGTGGCTCAGTTGGTTAAGCATCTGCCTTTGGCCCTGGTCATGATCCCAGGGTCCTGAGATCGAGCCACACGTTGGGCTCCCTACTTCACAAGGGAGCCTGCTTCTCCCTCTGCTGCTCCCCCTGCTTGTACTCCCTCTGTCAAATGAATAAATAAAACCTTTTTTTAAAAAAATGGCATTTATTAAGAGACAAAAACCCATCTACCATATACACATAAAAAATCCCAGCTTTTTTGTAAGAACATTCCCCTGAAGTTACTGCCTTTTTTTTTTTTTTTAAATTTTATTTTTATTATTTGCCCAAGGGGTACAGGTCTGTGAATCATCAGGCTTACATCTTTCACAGCATTCACCAAAGCACAAACCCTCCCCAATGTCCATAACCCATCCACCCTATCCCTACCCTCCCACCCCCCAGTAACCCTCAGTTTGTTTTGTGAGATTAGGAGTCTCTTATGGTTTGTCTCCTTCCCCATCCCATCTTGTTTCATTATTTTTCCCTCCCTACCCCCCGCAACCCCCCTGAAGTTACTGCCTTTTTGTCTTCCGCCTTTCAATAGTGATGTTCTCCAAGATGTATTCATGTTGGTATTTACTTCTCACTGTTCAAACCTCTGCTGACTGATCCCCCTAATTGAATTGATACTACTTTTTGTGACCTTTCCCGGTGCTCTTTGGGCCTGAAAATCTATTCTCTTAACCCTCATCCTAGTAGACTCTGACCACAGTATGATCTGTGCAGTTTAACGAGTCCTAGTGTGTCAGGTCCGGTGCTAGGCGCCAAGGGTACCTTTTTAGTCTTTTAGAAGTTTCTCTTTATAAGAACTGAATAGTTAAGGTACTAATTTAAATTTTTTCCTCTCTCTGCATAGTCTTTCATTCCTGGGACTGCAACCATTGTTCTTTCAGGATTCAACGTGTGAAATTATTCGGTAGCATTTTCTTCTAGGAGCACTTCTTTGAAACTTTTTCCTTAGGGCACTGTGGAGGTATTTCATCCTTCCAACCTGTAGGTCATTCCTTCGCTCAGACTATAGTCCCTGAGGTTCTCTTTTTTCCATTTTATTACCTGCCTTGGTCATCCTATCGCCTGGAATCTGACCATTGCCTACGTGTCTACTGATATCTGAAATCTAATTCTCCCTCTGAACTCCTGGCTGTGTTTCCATTTGTTTTGACTAGTTCAAGAGGATCTCCCATTGAAACTTAAATATGAAAAAGAGTTTATCTTCTGTAAACCTTATTTTTTTTATATTCTAACTAACTGCACAGGCTAAAAATGGTGTATTGAGTCACATTTCTTTCACACTCTTGCCCCCTTCAATCCAGTTAACTAAAGTAGCCTTCTTGATTATTCCACCATCTAAGTGTCTGATCAGTTTTCTTTTATTCCTGCTGCTGAATTGGGGTTTTATCTCTAGCAATGCATTCAGAGTGATGTCCATGAAAAGTGCATTTTCTATCTGATGTCCCTCCTAATGTCTTATCAGAATTCTAAGAAAAACACATAAAACTTTATTCCTCAGCTTGTAAGCCATCTAACTCCACTTTGAAGACTGACAAAATCTGGTATTAGAGAAATAAACATGTTAGGGCGCCTGGGTGGCTCAGTGGGTTAAAGCCTCTGCCTTCGGCTCAGGTCATGATCCCATGGTCCTGGGATCGAGGCCCACATTGGGCTCTCTGCTCGGTGGGGAGCCTGCTTCCTCCTCTCTCCTCTCTTTCTGCCTGCCTCTCTGCCTACTTGTAATCTCTCTCTGTGTCAAATAAATAAAATCTTTAAAAAATAAAAATAAAAAAAAAATAAACATGGGCGCCTGGGTGGCTCAGTGGGTTAAAGCCGCTGCCTTCGGCTCAGGTCATGATCCCAGGGTCCTGGGATCGAGGCTCACATCGGGCTCTCTGCTCAGCGGGGAGCCTGCTTCCTCCTCTCTCCTCTCTCTCTGCCTGCCTCTCTGCCTACTTGTAATCTCTCTCTCTGTGTCAAATGAATAAAATAAAATCTTAAAAAAAAAATAAATAAACATGCTAGAGTCCTCCTCATCTGTCCACAATATGCTGTGCTTCCTTTTTTGCTTGAAACAACAGGTTCTGATCAATCCCCTGTAGTTATTTGTTTTTAGTAATCTCTGCCCAGTGTGGGGCTTGAACTCATGACCCTGAGATTGAGTCACCTGCTTCACTGATGGAGCCAACAAGGCACCCCCTTGATCAGTCCCCTGTAATGCTTATAATCAGAGCAGCTCTACTTTCCTTTTTTACTTTCAGACTTCAGATTTTTTTAAGATTTATTTTAGAGAGTGTGCATTCATGTGCATGTGTGAGTGTGGGGGAAGGGCAGAGGGAGAGAGAATTTCCATTGGATTCCCCTCTGATCAGGGAGTCCAACATGGGACTGTCTGTCTCAACCCTGAGATCATGACCTGAGCCAAAATCAAGAGTCTGATTCTTAATCAACTGAGTCACCTAGGCACCCCCAGACTTCAAATTTTCTTAAAAGAGAGTTGGTCTTTTTGAAAAGACTGCATTTTTGCCACAGTGAGTGACATTTGATAGAAATCAGAAATTAATACCTTCAACTGGGACCTGTAGGGTTCCTGGTTCCTGTAGGGTTACACTAGGAATCTGTAAAACTATATATCAAAAAATTGTTTTTAATTGTAAAACTCACATGTATGGGGCTAATATTAAAGTATATTTAATATATGCATTTATAATGCTTAACGGGTTTCACAATTTTATAAAAAATGGTCGGTATTCATAGTAGGAGCATATATTTACTCCAGAGCTAGCTACTGTTATCCCTTGTCTATCTTTCCAGAGCTTTTCATGGTCTGTAAGTCTCTTAAAATTAAACCGTACTAAAATTTGGTTCTGTGTACTTTTAGTTTAACATATTGGTGATTTCTTTATTGACATATCTTGTCAGGTGGCCATATGATCCATTATGAGGATATAAGGTGGTATATTTAATCTGTTCTTTGTTGATAGATTGTTAGATGGATTTTTGGCAATGAATATTCTCATACGTATGTCAAAGTTGGGTTATAAGCCTTTGTCAGTTACTTGGAGTATAGCATAGAGGTTAGAAGTACAGGGTTTGTTCTGTGCTCAGTTCTTCTAACTAGGTATGTGACTGCACAAATTAAGTTGGTACATGGTCCTTCCTTGTTCATACCCTAGCTGCTGTGCCTTTGCCCAATGGTTTTTCCACCGGCTTTTGAGCCAGTTTCCCTGTAGTCCCCAAGACCCTACATGATTTCCCCATCTGACTCGTTGATCTTGTTAGCTATGGCCTCATCTTCAGTTTCTGTGTTCTGGCTTTTCTTTCTCAAAAGTGTCACATAAACACGTATCTCCTTGGGGCCTACGTGCTTCTGGAGCCTACAACATAGAATCTCTCTCCTCAGATATTTGTATGGCTGCATTTTCTGGTTTTATTATTTTTTTTCTCAGACAACTCTTCAGAATTATTCCCATTTTTTCCTGGGTTTTTTGTTGTTGTCGTTGTTTGGTTTGGTTTGTTTTTTTTAGATTTTATTTGAGAGAAAGTACGAGAGATCACACAGGGAGAGGGAGAAGCAGACTCTGCTGCTGAGCAGAGAGTCCAAAGTGGGGCTCAATCCCAGGACTCTTGGATCATGACCTGAGCTAAAGGCAGCCGTTTAACTGACTAAGCCACCCAAGTGTCCCTCTGTTCTTATTTTTTTAAATTTTAATTCCAGTATAGTTAATGTACAGTTATATTAGTTTCAGCCCCCCCCTTTTTTTTTTCATAGTCTTATCCTAACATCTGAATGATGTCTTCTGTGATGGAAGATCAGCTCCACCAGATGAGGACTTTGTCTCCTTGATTTATGCCAAGACCATACCCCCCAGCACCCAGAACAGTATTTGGCACTTAGTAGGGACTCAACAAAGGGTTTTGAATGGATAACCGAAGTGACTTAACTGCTCTGTGCTCATTTCTTCCATCTGTGCACAGGGAACAGTAATGCTTGCTTCAGTTTTTTTGGGATTGAGACAGCCTTGCAGAGCTCTTAAAGTGTCACATAGTATACATGTAATTGGTGGCAATTAGCTTATTAATCAGAATATCATCTTACATACCAAGAAGCATAGCTTTTTATCATTCTGTTCTTTGGATGCTTTTAGGTATGATCCTTTAGGTATGAGAATACAGCTGTTGCATTGGAATATGTGTTAGTATATTCCTAGAAATGTAAAAATTTGCTTACGTAATTCCTTACTGTGTGCTAGTCACTGGTCTAGGGACATTTATTCATTAACTCATTTAATCCTCTGTCACATAGCTGTAATGTTTGTGATGAATAAATTTGAATTTCATCAATGTTAATTTATTTTAGAGTCACTTTTTTACATTTTAAATTTATTTTTATGTAATCTCTAGCCAGTGTAGGGCTCAAACCTGAGATCAAGAGTCCCTTGCTCTATCACCTGAGCTAGCTAGCCAGGCGCCCCTACAGTTGAGTCACTTAATTTGGATTCAGTTTTGAGCTCAGACATTTAATCTGTCCGTTTACCTGTTCTGCTCAGCAAACACTGTGAGCATGCTTCAGGCACATGAATCCTCTCTTCCTGGTAATTTTGATATCGGTATTGTAGTGAAATACTGGTTTAAATTTTCTCCGTTGTCTTGTGAATCTGCCAGAATGAGAAGACAACTTCTATCCAGTTAGATGGAGTCCTTCTGCTGTAATGTAATACTTTGGCCATTGGGCGAGGAAGAATGATTCAGTGCGCTCAATTTTATTGAGGAAAATAACATTTTATCACGTGAAGGATCGTTCGTGCTAGAGACTTCTCACCTTAAAGCTGCCTCGGGTTTATTTTATACCCAGTTGCATAGATTAAAACATTTTTTTTTAACTCTTTATCTATAGGAATCCTATGAAGATGGTTGTGAGGATTATCCTACTCTATCAGAATATGTTCAGGATTTTTTGAATCATCTTACAGAGCAGCCTGGCAGTTTTGAAACTGAAATTGAGCAGTTTGCAGAGACCCTGAATGGCTGGGTTACAACAGATGATGCTTTGCAAGAACTTGTAGAACTCATCTATCAACAGGTAGGTTGGCCGATGGCATGGGTCATCATCAGATAGCTTCCTTGAGGCCCAAGGGGGGGGTAGTTGCTCCTTCACCTTCACTGGCTTCCATGCTCCTTAACTCTTTATGGTTCATGGGAACTTTCAAGTCTCTGTTGTATGAAATTCCTGTAGCTGGGGATCCAGGTCTAGAGCCAGACTGGAGAGTCAAGGCTCTGTACAGGCAGTTGGAAGGAATGTTGGGCATTTATGAGGAAGGCTAGGTAAATATCTTACCTTTTTTCCATCCCCCTCTGTTTTTATAGAATCTGAAATTAACAGTACACAAACAGAGTGCAATTCTGTTCTCCTAGATATCAAATTATATAAACACTTTTGGAGTATGGCAGGAAAAAAAAATCATGGGAGGACTTTCTTCAAAAAGGAGTCCAAAAACAAACAAACAAAAAAATGCCAGACCACAAAACACTGTCTTGCGTCTTAACATTTATGCTTATGTTTATTTTAAATTTCCAATGATTTACATCTTAATTCGGTAAGTCTGATGTCAGTCTAGATTGTTCAAACCTAAATTTTGTGTGATCCTAGCATATTGGTCTGTAACATATTAGTGCTATTTTCAGGGGGAGCGATAGTCAACACTGGATTTCTAAAGACAAATTTAAGGGCACTGTTTGAAACTGACCAGAAACAATAGGAGATAAATAGAAATATAAACTTAAGTGTTCTTTAAGTCGTTGCTGAAAGAGCAACTTGAATTTGGAGCATGTGGAAGGGTGATTATGATGGCAGATAATTTTCATCCTACTTAGTGTTTCATTTGACTACTTTCACAACTTGTTCTGGGTGGTTCCTGGACCCCTCACTATTACCTGGCCAACTCTCAGGTTTCTGGCCATGCTTGAGATTTTAGGAGTATAGAATTTTTCCATTTGTCCTGATACCTACTTTTGGCCTTTAAATGGATTGCAAAGGAATATGAGAAGAAAATGGGAGATATTACTAGTGCTTTTCTAATTTCTCTTCTGTTCAGTTTCAGCTCTTCATAGGCTTCTTGGTTATAGTTCTTCAGGGCTGTAACATAACAAACTGCAGTTTCTGTGGTTGTCTCAAAGCCAGTTCTTATATGTCCTCCTTGTTTGATGCCGGTATTCCATGACCGTGATACACAGATTCGCCAAAAGTTCTTAAATTTCATTGGGGGAATTTATTCATAGCAACTAACAAAAGAAGACCTGTTATAAAAATGGCAGATTAAACATACATATTCAATTTTGATTCCTCCCCAAATACTGCTACAATGAAAGGGATTTTAAGAAGCCAGAAGCCTATAGGTGCTGAGATGAGGAAAGGACAACAGGACCAGTTTTGGAGACTAGAAAAGCAGATCTAAAAAATTTGAATTCCAAGCCAGTGGGGAAATTTAAAAATCACCCTGACAGTGTGGAATCTCTGAAAGACTCTAGGACAAGGATGGAATGAGACTAAAAGGATAGCTTTAAAATCTTAAAACAAAAAACTAGACCCTCTACATCTTTTTGTACCGAGTATCCAGTTTGAAGTTTTATTATAACCCTTCTTGAGAAGTTATTGAAGGGACGTACTCCACCAAAAAGAGGAAATTAAGCCATGGGTGAAGATATAGAAACCACGAAACAAAATTTTATAGGAGCGGCTAAATGGATTGTCTAGACAGTGGCGAAAGGAGATCCAAAGACAATAGCTGGAGCGGGCTTCTCTGGAGTAGGGCAGAAGGCTCCAGGCCAGAGTTCCTGATAAGATGAGCATAATTGCTGTGTTTGAATGTATTAAGAAGAAATTTAGGAATTTGGGAGTTTAGGGTAAATCAATGAGCTGTAAGTAAAAAACAAAGAAAATTTAAGTCTAGGGAAAACAAAGTTCTGCAAGAAAGGAGATATCTCTACATTACATGGTCCACCTAAAACTAATCAAATCCTGGTATGACCATGTTGGTAGGCAGAAAGATTAGGAAATAGGGGAAAGGAGTGGGGGTAAGCAAGATGAAAGCTGGATATTCCTTGTCCATGGTGGGGAACTAGTAAGAAATAATGCCCAAACTGAAATCACAGAGCATGGATATACAGAAGTTGAAGCCTTTTCAGCTGAAAGAATTGAAAATGGTTGTCTATGGGAGTGGTTGAGGTGTAGTGAGGAAGTATGAAATTTTAATAACAAGCCTTGTGGGACTTCATGTCTTTAAGTTGTGTGTGATAATTTTAAAAGTAAAGGAAAATAGGCAATGCCCATAATGGGAAAAGGATGATTTTTGAATTTCGAGTCTTCTGTGGCACCAGATATACATCCATGAATGATCTCAGGAGAAACCAGTCTGTTGTCTTTGCAAGCAAGGAAATAATTAGAAATAAAAAGACGTGATAATTATGAAGTACTTACTACTGCTAGGTAATGTTAAACGACCTGTAATTAACTTGTTTAATCCTCCATGGTTGAAGATATTACTCTTATCCCTTATTTTATACATATTTTAACAGAGGTTAAGGGACTTGGCTTAGGTTACCACAGCTAGTAAGCAGATCCAGCAAAGGGTCAGAGAGGCCTCAGGCCATTCATTACATCTAGACTATGGTTAGCTACTATCTTTTTAACCTTGGTCAGGTCCCTTAACCTTTTAATGTGCTACCTAATATTAGGTAGTGAACTATGTTCTCTACTATTCTTTAAAAACTGCAATTAAAATTAAAACTTCCTGAGTACTGTTTGGCTATATCACACTATTTTTGATATGTAGTGTTTTTTTCATGGTCTTAGTTTTTGGAATAGCTTATCTTTATTTCCTCTCTACCCCAAATGTGTTTGGAGTATTCTTTAAGTGTTAATCTCTTGTACCAGGTACCATTTATCACCTTTTTTAGGAATCAAACGGAAGCCCAGGGAGGTTGAGTGATGCCAGAGTCTGTGCCAGCCTATCCCTGAAAAACACCACAGAACAATCGTTTGGCAAATGCTCTTATTCATAATTAGCACTGTGCAACTGGGTACATGTACCTTATGCAAAAATTGACTAGTATGATGAGGTCTTGTTTATTTGCTTTCCAGTGACCTCAGGTAAATGATGGGGAGAACTTAAACATTTTCTTTGTTCTTGTGCTTGGTGTTAAATTGGGAGGGAGAGTTAATTTCCTTATGCCTAACAACTAAAAAAGACTTGTACATTTATTTGTACAGTGTGGTCAGTCTCAGGGGTGGAAATGTTTTCTTCTTTAAAATGTTGCTGTTAAGTATTTGCGTTAAGAGCAATGTATTTGTGTCCTAAAAAAAGTTTTTTCTTTTTGAAAGGCCACATCTATCCCAAATTTCTCTTACATGGGAGCTCGTCTGTGTAATTACCTGTCCCATCATCTGACAATTAGCCCACAGAGTGGCAACTTTCGACAGTTGCTGCTTCAAAGGTCAGTGTGAATATATGAAACTAAAGGAAAACCTTTAGACCTACTAGAATTTGACCATTCCTCTTTTCTAAAGACTGTACATAATGTTTTCTCTTGGTGGTAGATTCTTTGTAAGTTTACTTCCTAAGTGAGTTGAACAGCTAAGATTTACAAGCTTATACTCTGTGCATCCTGTCCTGACCACCTCTTCTCACCCTAAGAAGAAATGACCAGGTCGTCCCCTTGTGTTTTTCACAGCATACGTCCAACTCTATTTTACTTACTGTTATACATACACGAGCCCACAGAATGTTGGCATACTCCTTGTGCCGAATAAACTCAGATTTTTGTTCTTAAAAAGAAAAAAAAGCTACATAATAGAAGGTTGCAGGGGAAGGTAGGAAGGACCATTATTTGTATTTTATTATTGTATATACTATTAAAAATTATAGTCCCACATATCAGTCTTTTTATTTTCTATAATCTCTGCCTTTGGGCTTTGGTGTTTTGTGGGTTTTTTTTTTTTTTAAGATTTTTATTTATTCATTTGAGAGAGCGCACAAGCAGATGGGGTGGCAGAGGGAGAAACAGACTCCCCGCTGAGCAGGGAACCTGATGTGGGGCTTGATCCCAGGACCCTGAGATCATGACCTGAGCAGAAGGCAGATGCATAACCATCTGAGCCACTCAGGTGCCCCTGTGCCTTTAGTTTTGTGCTTAAAAGGCCTTTCATTTCCCAAGATCTTAAAAATGACTTCTTATATATTTCTTAGTACATCTGTGATTTTGGTTTGAGTTGGTTCTAATTTATTGCCACATGTTGAACTAGTTTTTCCCATACTGCTTTTTAGAATGATCCATTTCCTCATTAAGTTGAGCCACTGTCTTTATCACACTATATCGTTATAGTTGGGTTTTGAGTCTAGAGTTTATATTCTATTCATCACTTGTTCTATTCCTATTTTATTATACTATTAAACAGCTCTAATTTTTTAATATCTAGTATGGTTGGTCGCCTTCCCACATTTTTTGGGTAGAATATCCTTTGCTATTCTTGCATGCTTCTTTTCTCCAATGAACTTTAGAATCAGTATGTGAAATTTCATGGATCTTTTTGATATTATTAGATATTTTTGACATCACCTTGAATTCATAAACTAATTTAGGGAAACTGATTTTCTTACGGGAGTCGTTTTATTCAATAACAAGGTTGCCTTCGAGTTTATGATGGTCCATTAGTTCTTTAAAGATACTTTCATTGGTTGCAAAGTATTCCATCATGTGGTTAAACTGCACTAGAACAGACTAAAGATCCCAAAAGTAGACTCCAGAGACACTTGAAAATTAAGTTTTTGATAGAGATACTTCAAGCATGTGTGTAAAGGGTAAATTGTGCTGCTGACACCACTGGGTAGCCATTTGTGGGGGGATAAAACAAAGATGGGGGTTCCTGTCTCTTTACACCAAAATATTTTTCAAACCTATAAGAAACTTAAAAGTGCAACACTAAATACTAAGAGAAATTGACAGTATTGAAAATTAAATCTTAAGTTGGTAAATCTTAAGTTGACAATTAAATCATGTCTTTTAAGCAAGACATATCCACAAGTCCTAGAACAAGAGATTAAACCTAATTACATATAGATTATAATATTGGGAGGGGTCATAAATTTATATGAAGTAAAAAATAGGGAAATTTATAACACATGGCAGTGAATGCTAATATGAAAAGAGGGACCTCTTAGGAATGAGTAAGAAAAAGACGTTTTTGTTTTTGTTTTTTTTAAGATTTTATTTATTAGAGGGAGAGGGAGAGAGAAAGCACAAGCAGGGGGAGGGGGCAGAGATTGGGAGAAGCAGGCTCCCCCCTGAGCAGGGAGCCCAGCGCAGGCCTTAATCCCAGGACCCTGGGATCGTGACCTGAGCCAAAGGCAGATGCTAAATCAACTGAGCCACCAAAGCACCCTTAAAAAGACCAGTTTTTAATTTTTTAATTTTTTTTAAAGATTTTTAAAATTTATTAGCGAACGAGCGAGAGGGCACATGAGCAGAGGGAGAGGGAGAAGCAGACTCCCCTGCTGAGTAGGGAGCCACATGTGGACCTCAATCCCAGGACACTGAGATCTTGACCTGAGCTAAAGGCAGACACTTAACTGAGGCACCCAGGCACTGCAAAGACCAGTATATTTTTTTTGTTTTGTTTTTAAGATTTTATTTATTTTCTGGAGAGTGAGTGAGAGCATGAGAGAGAGCTCACAAGCAGGGGGAAGCAGCAGGCAGATGGAGAAGCAGACTCCCTGCTGAGCAGAGAGCCTGATGTGGGACTCGATCCCAGGATCCTAGGATCATGACCTGAGGTGAAGGTAGACGCCTAACCTCCTGAGCCACCCAGGTGTCCCAAGACCAGTATTTTAACCGAAATATTTGGAATGGCTTTAAATAGGTAAAACTTGGGGAAAATATAAATGACGAAGTTCTAAAAAGCTGTTCAGTTTTATGTAGATGAATAGCTCCAGGAAAGGCGTGACAGTGGGCACTTCTGGGAGGTAGCATGGCCGAAAGGCTAGCTGCTTTTTCCTTTGGACTTCTCACCCCTGGCTATGCCTTAAAGTCACCCTAGGGACTTAAAATAGGGCTCTGTCCTCATTCTTCAGAATTCTGATGTTGGACTGAGGTGGAGCCTTGGTGGTTTTTTAAAGCTTACCAAGTGATTGAACTCTAGCCATGTCTCTTCCAAGTCTTTCTGACTACCCTATCTGCACTTCCATAATATTGTGATACTGTCAAAGATATTAATGGAAGTGCTAGGCCTTTAGCAAGTAAAAAGCAAGGCATAATTTGAAAAGTACCTTTATAGCAGTTATCTGTGGGTTTTATGACTTTGTCTTTTATATTTTTCTGTTTTTAACCTTTCTGAAATAAGCATGTATTGCCTTTCTCATTGAAAAATCTTTAACTTAAAAAAGGTTAGTTTAGGGTGCCTGCGTGGCTCAGTGGGTTAAAGCCTCTGCTTTGAGCTCAGGTCATGACCTCAGGGTTCTGGGATCGAGGCCCGCATCAGGCTCCCTGCTCGGGAAGGAGCCTGCTTCCTCCTCTCTCTCTGCCTGCGTCTCAGCCTACTTGTGATCTCGCTCTCTGTTAAATAAATAAATAAACTCTTAAAAAAAAAAAAAGGTTAGTTTAGAGGTGTAGTTTCCTCTCATCTAGATAATCAGTGATCTATAGGGGTAGGGATTTACTTTTGCCTTTGCATTAATATATCTTAATGTATAATCTAATAGTCATTGAATCTATAAAACAAAAAGGTCATTTCATCAAAGCTACTAATAAAGTCGTAAAAGGAGAGTAGTCAGTAAGATGCTTGGATAACTAAACTGCCATTGATTAACTTATCCTTTCTATTATTAGCCAAAATGTTTCATTTTAGATATCCCAACTTTTTTTTTCTGATGAAGAATTAATGTTTAGACAGCAACAAATATCTTACTATATCGACTCAAACAAAATGTTGCTCCTTTTATAGTGCTTATAAACTATAAGCCACAGAGACACGATAAATTATCTTGGGTTTATGGTTGATTCACAGATTGACCCAAGGTAAATTCTTGGTAAGCAGTGACTTCTTTTTTCCTTAAAAAATTTATTATTTTTTTCCAAAGCCAAGCTAAACTGGTCCCTCATACATGGAAGCCATTCAGTCTCCATAAACCCCTCCTTTTGTCTTTAATAGAACTGTCAAAAATCAGCTTTACAAAACACATAACTTTCCCGGAGTTTTTTTCCACCACCTTATCAATAAAGATAAAAAATATTTAATGCCAAATTGGTAAAAATTTGAAGTACATTTTAAAAATCCTTTTAAGTAACAGCTGACACCATAATTCACTGACATGTACAATGACAGGTTTACGGTGATTGTTTTAGATACTTTATAGGATGGCAGATGGGCCAAGATGGGAAAATAAAGCTAGGGAAATGAAGTTATTTGACTCCTTTGGTCCCTGGGATATTGAGACCAAACTAATTGCTTTCTGTTTCTATGTGAATTTCATTTGGGGACTTTTACCTTCATTTCTCTGATTTGTATAATGGAAATTATTAAGGATAATGGTCTTAATAAGAATTCATTTTTTTTTTAAAGATTTTATTTATTTGACAGAGAGGGAACACAAGCAGAGGGAGTGGGAGAGGGAGAAGCAGGCTTCCCGCTGAGCAGGGAGCCCGGTGTGGGGCTTGATCCCAGGACCCTGGGATCATGACCTGAGCCGAAGGCAGACACTCAACAACTGAGCCACCCAGGCACCCCAATAAGAATTCATTAAAAAAAAATTTTTTTTTTAAATTAATTTTATTTTCAGGGCGCCTGGGTGGCTCAGTGGGTTAAAGCCGCTGCCTTCGGCTCAGGTCATGATCCCAGGGTTCTGGGATCGAGGCCCACATCGGGCTCTCTGCTCAGCAGGGAGCCTGCTTCCTCCTCTCCCTCTCTCTGCCTGCCTCTCTGCCTACTTGTAATCTCTCTGTGTCAAATAAATAAATAAAATCTTTAAGCTGAAAATAAAATTAATTTTTTTTAATTAGAGACCATTTCTATCTACCTGTCTATTGATATATATTTATATATATATAAATGTGTTTTAAAGTTCATATACTCAGAGCATTTACAGAGACAATGTGAATAAAAACAATGCTTTAAAAAGAAATATACAAAACATTGCTTTCTTGACAAAAAGCCGATAAAACAAATGCGAGGCATTTTCTTTCTTTCTGGTGCCCGTATGCAGTGAACCTCGTGAAACCTGTGTTGCTTAAAGAGATTACAAACTTGATCTGATAAAGAATAGTTGAAAATAAATCCATTAATTTCTTAAAACTAGGAATTTTCATATGAAAATTTTCATTTTCATATGAAAAGGTGATGCAGGTTCTGGTCTCTACAATAGACAGGAACACTTTTTACTCCAGAAGGGGCATTGGTGCATGGTACTTGTCTCTGTATTGCTTGTGGACAGTGAACCTGACAGCTGGTCATCACGTTTGTTCAAAAAACAAAGCTGTGTGTGATTCTAAAAGGTGTATCTTCATTAGATGTCGAACTGAATATGAAGTTAAAGATCAAGCTGCAAAAGGTGATGAAGTGACTCGGAAACGATTCCATGCGTTTGTTCTCTTCCTGGGAGAACTCTATCTTAACCTGGAGGTGAGGAGAAATTTTTTTAAGTCTTGACAAAGCATGGGAACATAAACTGACGTAGGGTGAAATAAGGCCGGGCAAAGGGAGAGGTAGTGCCTCAAGAGATAGTGCCTCAGTGGCTGCTCAGGGTAGCGCCTGCATTCTAATGGAATGTCCTGTAATGTTTTTTTCTCCTCTTTGCGGGGAGGCTGCTGGGAAGTAGTTACAGGGAATTTTAAAGTCTGTGTACTTTTGGAAAGCCATGGTTTCCATACAGGTATAATTAAGCTCTTGAAATACAGATAAGCGTACCTGTTTGAATTCACACATTTCGTATATTGACGTGCAGGTAGTGGCTCAAAAGCAGCACAGTCTGCAGAACACAAGGCTTTGAGTTGAAAGGACAGGGTGGGGCACTAAAATATCTAGGGTTCTTTCTACCCTGTTCTTCTGGGTCCTATTTTATAAATTAATCTTCCACATTAAATGCTTTTGTTCGAAGTCTGTAGCTAAACAAGTTTGTAAATTGGTGGTATATTTGGGTATATGTTAGTAGGCAACTAAGTGCTGAATATCACTTTGTAGTGGGTTTGCTTGATTTTTTTTTTTTTGACTAGTTAATCCCAGAGATAGGTTATACCTTCCTTAACTTTAATTTGAAAACTTAATCATAAACAGTGCTGAAAAGACCCATGAATCCACCGTCAAATGTGCATCTCAGTCAGTGCATCTAAAAAGTGTCTGTCCAATCTAGTGCCTAATTCACTATCCTATTTTACCACGGATGGATGGATGGATTTATTTATTTATTTATTTATTTATTGGCATTGGGCTTTTAGTTTTGTTTATTTTTTAAAGTAGGCACCATGCCCAACATAGAGCTCAAACTCCCAACCCTGAGATCAAGAGTCACATGTTCTGCCAACTGAGCCAGCCAGGTACCCCTGGATGGACTTAATTTTTAAAAAATTTCATGCATTAATCTTTCAGTTTAATTTTTATATAAGCCAAAATAAGAGCATTCATCTAAAATGTGCTGTAAATGAAGAGTCTTTTTAAGAATGCAGGTGTTTCCTCTGTGGACGTAATGATGCCATGTCTGTGGGAGAGCGTAAAGATGAAATATGGCTCCTGAATCTCTGGCTCTTCTGGCTGGAGAGCTATGCTACTTAGTCGATTCTGATGCAGAATAGTATTTTTAAATAGTATAAAAAGAATAATGCTGCATGTTCCAAAAAGGGTGGTAGCTTAACAGACCTGAGAATGCTTTATGAAGCGGTAATTTATAAAGGAGACTTAGATCATCCTGACCATATGTTATGTGTGATAAATGGAAAATTTACCTGTAGTTTACTAGTTATGTTAGAGGTCTTATATACATGTAAAATAAGTCTAATTTTTTGAAGATACCAGAGCATTTTTGATTTTTGTATTGTTTAACTTAAAAAACACTTATTTTGCCAACATGTTGGACCATTTATTTATTTGTTGTAATATTTTGGCATAGTTGCTTTTCATTTTCTTCTGTCCCAAAAGATCAAGGGAACAAATGGACAGGTTACAAGAGCAGATATTCTTCAGGTTGGTCTTCGGGAGTTGCTAAATGCCCTCTTTTCTAATCCTATGGATGACAACTTAATTTGTGCAGTAAAATTACTGAAGGTAGGTTTTACGTATGTCTTTCTTAAAATTAATCTTTTTACTGCATTCGTATATGATTTAAAGGAAAGTATAGTATGCACTGAATTCAAGATTAAATTTTTACTTTAAATATTGACAGTTTGCTTTTGAATTTAAACATTGGAAAAGCAGTATGTACTGATTTTATTTTTAAGATTTTATTTTTTTGAGAGAGCGTGCACGAGTGGGATGGAGGGGAGCAAAGGGAGAGGGACACACAGACTCCATGCTGAGCACAGAGCCCGACACAGGGCTCAGTCTCACAACCCTGAGATCATGACCCGAGCCAAAATCAAGACTTGGACACTTAACCAACTGAGCCACTCATTCTCCCCTGTACTGATTTTTTAAATATGAGAATGTAAATTTAGAAGCAAAAAAATGAAAGTCCTTCACCCCCATCTCTAAATTTCCTTTCCCGTGTCTGTATGTGTGCCCTCATAAAATCACCCTCTTTGTGGCTTGCTTTTTTATTAGCTAACAAAGATCTGAGATTTTTGCATGGCATGAAAGATTTACCTCTTTCTTCAGTAACTTCACTTCATATGTGCAGTTGTTTAGTTTCAGTTCCTATACATGGATTTGGTGGGTCAGTGAATATCGTATAGTTTATTTTGAGAAGTAATGTCAAATTTCGCTTCTGAATGCCAAACCAGTGTGTGGTTGCTGTCCTACCAACAGTGAATAAGTATACTGCTTTCCTCATATTCTTATCAGTGGTGGATATAATCAATCCTGGTTTGTTTTGTCATAGTTGATGGATGAGTAAAAACAAAAATCTTGTTTTGTGTTTTCCTGATCATTAATGAACTTAAGCATTTCTTCACATTTGTTAGCCTTTTTCTGTTTCTATGAATTGAATTACGGTTTTATATCCTTAACTCTTTTACCCCTGAAGTTTGTATTTTTTTTAAATTCAGAGCTTATATACTTTTTGTATATTTCAAAAAGTGAAAGGTTGATTAAAATTTTATAGCCTAACTTTCATAGAGAATATACTCTACTATAGTCATTGATCATTGACACGTAAAACCTATGATTCAGGTTCTGCTTTAGTTTCTCTCAATCAGGAAAAAACAGAGGGTATAGAGATTCCTGACAGGTGGTGGAGAATAATTGGGAATATTTAACTTACCAAATTCATTTTGTTCAAAGAATGCTTGAACTGCTACTAATACTTTTTTAGAATAGAATTTATGTACTTTATTGAATTCCTTATTTTACTGATAAACTGCATTTTTAGTTGACAGGGTCAGTTTTGGAAGATGCCTGGAAGGAGAAAGGAAAGACTGATATGGAAGAAATCATTCAGAGAATTGAAAATGTTGTCCTAGATGCAAATTGCAGCAGGTGGGTAGCTAGCCAGCGGATCTCAATTTTTTTGTGGGATTTTTTAAATCTGTTATATATGCTGTCAAAAGAGTTGAAATGTTACAGATCTACAGAAGTATATTTTCTTTAAAGGTGTAATATTTTAGCTATGGCTTGTGTTCACCTGGCCTTTTTTGTTCAGTTGTGTTCATAAATTGAAAAGGTTAAGATTTTCCTGTAGTAAGATAGGAGTCCATTGAAAAGTAAAATGATTCAGACTTTAAATTGTTCAGTAAATACTTGGGTAAAGTACTATTAGAAGTCCAGTTGAAGGCATAGAAATTCAGGGTGGTGGGGCACCTGGGTGGCTCAGTGGGTTAAAGCCTCTGCCTTCAGCTTAGGTCATGATCTCAAGGTCCTGGGATCGAGCCCCGAGTCGGGCTCTGCTCAGCTGGGAGCCTGCTTCCTCCTCCCTCTGCCTGCCTCTCTGCCTACTTGTAATCTCTCTCTCTGTCAAATAAATAAATAAAATCTTAAAAAAAAAAAAAATTCAGGATAGCCACTGCCTTTAAGAACCATAGAGTCACAGTTAGATGGAACAACTTTCAAGGCTGCTTAAAAGGGTGTGTCAGTATAGGAAATGTCTAAAAAATCAAAGCACTTAGATGTACATGTTAAATTTATGAAACATAGTTTTAGGAGTCTGTGATATTCTAGAGTCTGACAACACTTTGCTGGATACCCTTAATTCCTTCTCAACTTCTTTCTGCAGAGATGTGAAACAGATGCTTTTGAAGCTTGTAGAACTCCGGTCAAGTAACTGGGGTAGAGTTCATGCAACTTCAACATACAGAGAAGCAACACCTGAAAACGATCCTAACTATTTTATGGTATGCTAGCATTTACATTTTAAGTTTTGTTTATTGCTTGGATCCAGTTTTGGAAATTTCTAAATGAAGTACATAAGGGTATTTTCAAAAAAAAAAAAAATCTCAATTTAATGCCAATAATTCTTTTCATTGGCTTAGGATCACATGGCAGCCAGCAGGCCAAGTAAATAAAAGAAGAAACATGGGATTCTCTAAGGAAAGGGTGGATTAGAGAAAGATCCATCCAGTGGCAAAGGAAATCGAGAAGACTTGAACTCAGTTGTGTGGGATTGTGGGAAGAAGTTTTTCCAGAGAATTTACAACTAGAGGCCTGCATCTCACACTTTTACTTTGCGTGTTGTAGTAAATTAAGAAAATAAAAGTGATCACCACGCCAGTGATGGCCTGAAGCTCCTGACATGACCAGACCTAACAACAATGAAGAAAGGCTCCTAATACCCCAGCCATGGAGATTCTTTAAAAAATGGTGGGGAGGGGAGAATCACAACTAAAAATAAGCTGACACAACACTAAATCACAGTGCACAACAAAACAGTTCATCACGAGTGTGACAGCAGGGTTACAGCCACAGGAACTTGAGAGAATAGAATAGAGTTTCCCAGTGAAATGAAAATGACTATCAGGAAGCTAGTTTTTTTGTGCTTTCTTGCATTATCTTGTGCAGATGAGTGACCTTAGCCATGCTTCATTAAATATCGTGCTTTAAAAAATCAGTTCTGAAGTGTTTACCTATTTGTATCACTTTGATTCATCCTAGAATGAACCAACATTTTATACCTCTGATGGTGTTCCTTTCACTGCGGCTGATCCAGGTAGGTTGTTTCACAGTGTTTTGCCCCTGATTTCTTGGTAAGCTGGTGAATTACAGAAAACCATACCCTCACCAGTACAGAGTTGTAGCTTTCTGAAGCGGGCACATTGTTCTAAGATAAGGGTAAATGTTTATCTCATATAGAATATTCTTTACAGGAACAACTGCTGTGAACCGTTTCAAATGGAAAGTCTGACTCTGCATAGTGTCTTGTCATCCAAACAATGGGTTGGAAGAATCCCTCAATTAAATGAAACCATTTTTGTTTTATATTTTCTCTAATATTTCATTTTTATACTGTAAGCTTTCAGGTGGTTAAAATAGAAGGGAAAGATGGTTCTGGTTCACTACGTAGAGTATAGCATTCATTACTGTGGGTTAATACTTGCAGATACTAAGGATTATGGGTTTTGTTAATAGTCAGTAGGACAAAGTTAATTAAAATCTAAATCTCAGCACACTTCCCCTTCCAGAAAAGGGCCATTTACAGAAAGATTGCTTTGTGATAAATGGGACTGCAGTATGAGCAAGAGAAAATTTTCCCATTTGATAAAAATTATAACCATTTGTTCGGAATTCTCCCATTTGCTTCTTCTGGATAGTAGGTGCTGACTATCCGGTTCCTAAAAGGAGGTGGAAAGAGAGCCTGCTTAACTTCCAACTTTAAATTATGAAACACTCAAAATACAAACATCGCATGGGGCGCTTGGGTGTTTCAGTCGTTTGCGCATTTGATGCTTGGTTTCTGTTTGGGTCAAGATCTCGTGATTGTGGGATTGAGCCCTGTGTCGGGCTCCCTGTGGGGAGATTTTTTTAAAAATCTTTAAAAAAATTTTTATGTATTATATATAAATAATTATTACATAAACTACAAAAAATTGACCTTGATTCACTGTCAAGTTTAAACCAGTGTCATTTTGCCATATTCATACACACTTAGGGTGTTTTAAAAAAAAAAAACCCTATGGGTAACTAGTAAACCACTCTGTTCTGTGACCCAGCCCTCACCCCCCACTGCCAGTCCTTCCACAGCTTCTCTCCTGAGAGGTAGTTACCATCCTGAAGTTGGGGTCATGGTGATTTCTTTTTACTTCCTATATGTCTGTAAACAGTGTATTGTCACACAGTAGCATTAGCCTAAATGGTATCTTATTGTGCACATCTTTTGTAACTTATTCAGTGTTTTTGCTGTTTATTCACATTGAAGTATAATAGCTTTTGGTTTCTTTTAAATGCCAAATAATACTGCTCTCAGAGTAAAGCACTCGTTTATAGGTCCCTACTTAAGGGTGGTTGGGTGGTTCACACTCATTACTATAGACAGTGCTGTAGAAATCTTGTTAAGTAGTCCTTGTGCACACGTGGGGGGTTCTTTAGGGTGAGGAAGTACAGTTACTACATTGTAAGTTATGTGCATCTTCTGCTTCATTAAATGTTGCTAACCTGCTCTCTAGTCTGACTGTACCACATGACCTGTCCCCAGCAGAATGGAAGGGTTCCTGTTTCTCATCCTTAGCAACTCTTACTGCCAGACCTAATTGTTGTCAGATTGTATGAAATTGTAAACTTTCATTTCCTTACTGGTGATAAAGAATTTCTTTTCATGTTTCTTTTGACACTTGTTTTCTTCCTTTTAAGAATTTGCCTATTTGTGGTCCTTGCCCATGCTTTTCTTGGATCCTTTGTCTCTTAACGGATTTGTAATTCCTTACACAGCCCAGAAAGTGCCTGAGCTTCTTCCAGTATATGCTGTCTTTCCATTATGTTTGTCTTGTCCTGTAGAAGCTTCGAGTTTTCATGTAACTGTATCTGTCTTGTTCCTGCTCTCTGTGGCTAAGAAGGTTTCCTCATTACTGTCAAATTCCATTTTCTTCTAAAAGTCTTTGATACTTTTTATATTTAGATCCTTTAATCCATCTGGCTTATTTTTATGTGATGGGTATAGTAGGAATTAAATATCCATGTTCTCTTGTCTCAGCAACTGGTGTTGAGTTATCCATCCTCTCTCCTCAATATAACGTCCCTCTGATGTGTACTGTGTCCCTCCTCTCTAAACTTGTGTCTTACTCCTGTGTCTCTGCATGTGGACCTTTTTTTCTGTCTTAATACCAATACCGCAGTCTTAATTACTACTTTCCTTTATATCTTGCTATGTCTGATGAGACAGATTTTCTTCTTCTTCTAAGTTACCTTGACTCATTTTGGTTCTTTGTTCTTTGTGTATTTGTTTAACCTGTTTGGATTTTTTTGTAACTCTTGTTGATAGAAATTTCTAAACATGCTTATTTTTGTTTCACATTTTTATTCTTTTGATTTTAACCCTGCTGTTATTTTATTATCACATAAAATTTATTTTGACCTTTTTTTATTGCAATCTGATATTTAATGGTCTTAAACTTTTTTTGGAAAGGATTTCAAACTTACAGAAAAGTTACAAAAGTAAAAATTGTACAAAGAACACCCATCCACCCATTACTCACATGTACCTTTTATTAATGTTTATTCTCTTTGCTTTACCACTTGTTCTGTCCACACTTTTCTAAACCCTTTGAAGTTAAGTTATATATATATTGTGGCTCTTTGTGACTGCTCTCATGTTTTAACTGCTTTCTTTGTTTTTGTTGTTGTTTTTTTTTCTTCATGAAAACTTCTTATGGGTTGGGTTGTAGTTACATCTATCCCTGCCAAGGAGCCACAGGGGTAAAACTGATTTGGAACAAGTTTTTATTTGTCATAGGGGTTTTTTATGTGGGTAGTAGAAATTTTTTTTTTTTTAAGATTTTATTTATTTATTTATTTGACACAGAGCACAAGTAGGCAGAGCAACAGGCAGAGGCAGAGGGAGAGGGAGAAGCAGGCTCTCCACTGAGCAGAGAGCCCGATGCAGGGCTCGATCCAGAAACCTGGGATAGTGACCTGAGCCGAAGGCAGTTGCTTAACTGACTGAGCCACCCAGGCGCCCGGTAGTAGAAATTTGAGTTGTAGGCCCATTATTACAAATTCTCTGCGGAACCAGTTTCTTCAGAGTACTGTTGTTTCCACTTCAAACCCAAGAAGAGACAAGCAAGCTTCTTTGCTATCTCTCTTTACCACCAGAGTGTTTTCCATTTTGTTTTTTCCTGGTCCACCTCTTGCTTGAGATATCCATCCTTTGAAGGGCCCGGATTTGTGTAGGGAGAGGTGGGTGTGGGCATGAATTCCATCTCCGTTTCACATGGGCCCAAGACCTTGCTTTCTGACTTTCTGTGGGTTTTTAAATCCAAGCCCCTTGGTTACCGAGAGCATGTGGTCTGCCAGCCTCCTGGCTGGAGTAGGTATGTATGATTTTCAGTTCCCTTTTTGTTGGTCATCAAGGGACTTGATTTTCTTTTTTCTGAACTCATCTGTGCATTTAAAAGAATGTTTGTCTTACCTGTTACCTTAAGTATTTGTTGCAGGAAGGTTCTATTTAAAATTGTCTCCAGATTGCCAAAATTGGATGTCAAAATATCACCAACCCTTTAAGCTGGAATTAGTTTTATAGAGACTGGTAATCTTGGGGAAAATATGGTCTAATATAATTATCTTATTGGGCACCTGGGTGGCTCAGTGGGTTAAAGCCTCTGCTTTCAGCTCAGGTCATGATCTCAGGGTCCTGGGATCGAGGCCCGCATCGGGCTCTCTGCTCAGCAAGGGAGCCTGCTTCCCCCCCCCCCTCTGCCTGCCTCTCTGCCTCCTTGTGATCTCTCTCCCTCTGTGAAATAAATAAATAAAATCTTTAAAAAAAAATTATTATTTTACTGAAATTTGAGGTAGCTGTTGTTCACAAGAAACTAATTTTAAGGTGATTAGTTTTAATACGTACTGATCTGTTTTGTTATTCAGAGATAGGTACTCCATACGGACATACTAATCTTAAAAGATACTCGGTAACTCTGCCTAAGACAGTTGGCAGATGGAGAGCTATAAAATTACCCGTATTGCCTTTGAAGAACCCAACCAAGGGAAAGTTTGTATAGCTGAAAGATTTATCAGGTAGCTACCTTCCAGCTGTCTCTGAGGGAAGAAAAGAAAATCCCCTGTGCTCAGAACCTTTGCTAGGTTAGCCAATCTGATTGAGAAACATGGGCTAGTGGCTGTTAGCTGCTAGGTACCTAGCTCACTTTACTTCCGTGGGAAAGAGTAGGGGGAACCAGAGGCCAGGCTATTTGATTAAAATTCTTCCTTGTGGAAGGAAGAACAGGAATGTGGAAAAACATGTTCTTTTCCAACAAGTTATGTAGATATAAATATGTATATTTTGTTTTATGGAAAGAAGCAACAGAGTATCATCGGCATACACGTGGACTGTGACATGTACTCTGGTATATCCACAGTGGCCTTGCAACATATAATTAGGGGGATAGTATAATTAAGACTTATGAGCACGCAGGTGGCAAAAGCAAGCCAATTAAAATATAAGTTTTGTAAAAGCTATTAAATATGCAACTGGAAGCTTCCTGCTATTTAAACATTGGATCTACTTAAAACTAATATTAAAAAGAAGTTTTAGGATAACTGGCCATTTTGAGTTTTGTCAGCATTCAATTTTTAAAAATTTTTTTGTAGATTACCAAGAGAAATATCAAGAGTTACTTGAAAGAGAAGACTTTTTTCCAGATTATGAAGAAAATGGGACAGATCTATCAGGGGCTGGTGATCCGTAAGTTCTTCTTAGCTATTTACTTTCTTTGTGATACTTCTGTGGCCATAGTCTATAGATAGAGTTTAGATTAGAAAAAGTTAGATGAAGAATGCACATTTTGATTTGATGGTGTTACAGTGGTATATATGTGTACTTGCTCACCAGAAACTTCAGGAAATCATATTAGAAAACACAAACTATGATTCTGAAAATGTATATGTATCTGAAGGGGAAAAACTAAAATAGTGGTACACTCAAGCATAGTTTTGTAAAAAAGATTCAGTTCACCTCTAATACTGTAAGATCTTAGGCAAACTCTATGCCTGTTTTTCCATGTGTAAAGTAGAAATAGTAGACCCCTCCCTGAGTTTTCAGAACTAAGTGAGAATACATATATACTTGGAACAGCCTCCTGGCAGACAGTAAAAGACTCCGTTCTTGGCTGTTAAAGGATGAATTGAGATTAAAGAGAACATGGATAACCACATAACAGTGTTTGGATTGATGGGAAGGTCTAAGTTATAGTCCCATTCACATCTTTCAGTCCCTATCTGCCATTCTTTGTAATAAAAGTAACTTTTGCTACTCCCTTACCATCAGATTGCGTTACACCGAGTTATAGAAGAACCAAGAACTCGTGAGGTTTAGTCCCCCAGCTCTCTTAGCAGTTTATGTGAATTTGGACCAGTTACTCAGGTTCTCTTCCTTCTAAGTGGAGGAGGGAATAAATTAAATCTGACTTAATTTTTCTTACATCTCGTCTGTCATGTATGTTGTAGGTTGAAAAAGTGAACCACTTTTATTCTCTCTCCCATCAGTGACATTTATAAGTCTGAGATCTGCTGTTACCATATTTTTATATACTAGTTTAATTTAAAAAAAAAATATGGGAATGTAAGGACTCAAGCCCAATTAAGAAAAAGGTTCAGCCCTGTTGGGTATACCACTGGAAGTTCAAGCTGTTCTTGGCATTGAATTTCAGGTTGTCCTCTGAAGTTTTGCTTGGTAAACATTACATGCCGTTGCCCCTGATATACTTGTGGCCATTTTAACACATGGCCTTGTACTGGAAGTGGAGGAACAACGACAAAAAGACCCATCGGCTGTTGATAGGATTGGCAGGATAATTTTGTCACACGTGTAAATGGAAAGGATTATTGTGGGGTGGGGAGACATATAGACAGCTTGATATTGTAGAAGGAAAGTGTAGACAAGGGAAAAGAGGGACACCTGGGTGGCTCAGTCATTAGGTGTCTCCCCTTGGCTCAGGTCATGATCCCGGGGTCCTGGGGTTGAACCCTGCGTCGGGCTCCATGGGAGGCCTGCTTCTTCCTCTCCCACTCCCCATGCTTCTTATGTTTCCTCTCTCGCTGTGTCTCTGTCAAATAAAATCTTTAAAAAATAAATAAATGAAAGATTTGGAGTCAGATTCTGGCTGTGCCACATATTTAACCTAAATCTTAAGAGTATTTACTTATCCTCCTTCCAGAGTCTTTTTTCTTTTATCTCTAAAATGGGGATGATAGGGGCACCTGACTGGTGCAGTCAATGGAGCATGTGACTCTTGATGTCAGGGTTGTGAGTTCAAGCCCCATGCCAGGCATAGAATTACTTAGGTACTACTGTCATCTCCATTCTTTCTATCTTCTTAAGATGGCTATGGGTATTCAGTAAGAATATGTATATTAAACCCTTAATGGGCTCTTTAAATTTTCTACCCATACTTAACTGTGGAAAGCTTTGTTTTTCATCATTTTAGACTTCTTAATAGTTGGAAAAATTCTGAGATAGATGATCTCGAAGGTAGCGTCTTATTAAGAAAGTGATTCCAAATAAATGCAATGTGACTAAATTGTCATTTGAGGAATACCATTTTTCTTTCTTTTCTTTTTCTTTCTTTTCCCTTTTCATCTCCCCTGTCTCTGCTTTCCCCTTTTCTTTTCCCAAGATTTGACAGCACAAGCAGGGGTATTGGTAGGCAGAGGGAGAGGGAGAAACAGACTCCCCACTGAGCAGAGCCTAACATGGGGCCCGATCAGTACCTGAGGCAAAGGCTGATGCTTAACTGACTGAGCCACTCAGGCACCCCTACCATTTCTGATATTAAGTAGATATAAAATAGGGGAGCTAGGTGGCTCATTTGGTTAAGCTTCTGCCTTGGGCTGAGGTCATGTGGGATCGAGCCCTGCATTGGGCTCCTCGCTCAGCAGGGAACGTGTTTCTCCCTCTGCCTGTCGCTCTCCCTGCTTATGCTCTCTCTGTCAAATAGTCTTAAAAAAGTAAACGTAAAACTTTGCATTACTAGAGGTGAATGGGATATCTGAAATTATATTCTAATTATAGTGGGATTAAGGTGAATTTATGAAAATAATATCAGTCTTGAGCCCCCAAATTTATATGTAGAGACTTTGAATTCACTTTTAGGTTAGGTTAAGATTTTTAACATATGTCAGACGCCTGACCGCTCAGTCAGAAGAGCATGGGACTCTTGATCTTCGGGTTGTGGGTTTGAGCCCCACATGGGGTATAGGGATAAGCTTAAAATTTTTTTTTAAACATGTCTAAAAGTATAACAGAAACTTAATTTCAAACACAAGACACTCAGAATCCAGTATAAAATGTAACTCCTCAGATTAAGCGTTTGGTTGTCTGAGGACTGATGTGTATATAATTCTGAAAAGTGCTTGCATTCTGTAAAGTCTAAGAAAGTTATGTCACCATACTTTTTTGTGTGGCCTAGCCTCTTAGATATTTCCGAATTGAAAAACATGAAACTTATGAGTCATCTTTACTTCTTTCATAGATACTTGGATGATATTGATGATGAGATGGACCCAGAGATAGAAGAAGCTTATGAAAAGTTTTGTTTGGAATCAGAGCGTAAGCGAAAACAGTAAAGCTAAATTTCAACATATCAGTTTTATAAAGCAGTTTAGGTTATGGTGATTTAGCAGAACACAGGAAAACAGGAAAATGTGTTACACTTATACCAAATTAAGGATGTTGAGTTATGTTACTAATGTATGCAACTTTAATTTTGTTTAACACTATCTGCCAAAATAAACTTTATTCCCTATAACTTAAAATGTGTATATATATATAATAGTTTATTATGTACAGTTAATTCCACTGTTTTGGCTGCAATAAAATCGATTTTGAAATAAATGAAATGTTGAAAGTAAATTTTGCTAGTTGGGTAGAAGCTTAACCTTTAAATTCTTCTTTTTTTGAGGGGAAAAAGTCTTACTCTGGAAATATTATTGCAAAGTGTAGCATCCTTTTTTAGATGAGTATATACCTTTCATTTAGTTTTACGTTGTCTCAGTGAATTTGGTTTCAAATAAGAATCACAGTCACGAAAATCTTTAGCACTAAAGTATTAGACTATATCACTTACAACTGATTTATATATCCAGATGCTATTTGATACCAAGGGCTTTTAAAATATCATTTAAAAAAAATTACTTAAAACTCCCAACTAAACAACCAGGATTCTTCACTTAGGATTTATTGGAGTTGTTCTCTCCCTCCCCACCCCCCAACTTCATTACCCTAAAGCCTGGAACATTATTCTGCTTTATTAATATGGCTTTAATTTTTATTTTGTAGCATGAGTTGCATTGACTTTTTTACTAGAGAATTTTACTAGATCTTTGTCACTCAAGTTTTCACCTGCTTTATAATTGATACACCCTGAGGATCACTTTTCTAATACTTTTCCTATACTGTAGTACCACCTCAGCCCTATTTAAAAATTATTTGTACCTAATGTCAAAAGCCTTTTTCCAACTAACTAAAAGTAAAACTTACGTACAGAAGGATTGCTTGTAAGTATGCATGTAAATAGTTCTGTTAATAACCCACTGTTTTACATTTGGTACATCTGTGTCTGCTAATACAGTTAGTTTTCTCACTTTTCTGCTTGTTTGTTCAGTCTGGATTAAAATTAGACTTTGAAAATAAAATTTAAATAGTTTTGTTTTCCTCTAAGTTTTTGGAGTGGTATGCTGATATTTTAAAGAATTCCTGTTGGACTTTGTGAGAAAATTAAGTGTTTGAAATCAAACTATGCTAGGATAGAAGGTGTCCTATTCAGTGTGTGTTGAGTAAGAATTCAGTAAAGAGTCTCCTTGGAAAAATTAACAAATATAAAACAATCTTCAGATTCCGTATTGTAAAAAGGAAGGATATATATAATTGAGGGTTTTGGAACTTGTGATAGGATTCTTTTTTTCAAAATGGCTCCAGTAATATGGTAGTTAATTACCTTAATCTGAAGTTTTACAAAGACTGTGCTCATTGTAAATCTTAGGGGTGAGGGGGAAGGGGTGTAGGAAAGGGGCAGTACATTAGACCAGGGGCCAAGTACATGATAACTGAATATGCTTTAAACTTCTCATGGTTGCTTTGTGAATAACCATCCAGCTTAGTCCACTAGCTCGTTGTTACCAGTCACTGCTGTACTGAGCAGCTACTAACAGGATCATCATGTGTTCCAGTTAGTAGTGCTGTTTAAATAACTGCCCAAATTTAATGTCTTCAAACAATAAGCATTTTATTATGCTCCTGTG
Source organism: Ailurus styani (assembly GCA_002007465.1). NCBI lineage: Eukaryota > Metazoa > Chordata > Mammalia > Carnivora > Ailuridae > Ailurus > Ailurus styani. The sequence goes on from LNAC01000198.1 coordinate 2,153,350, forward strand.
TTCTGTGGTTCAGGGATTTGGACAGGGCACGGCTTTTTCTGTTTTGCAATGTTTGAGGCCTCAGCTGGGAAAACTAAGGACTGGAAGTGGTTCAAATGGCCAAGAGCTGTAATATCTGGAGTCTTCTTCACTCACACAGCTGACTGGGCCGAGATGACCTGAAGCTATCACTTGGCCAGACCCACCTACACATGGCCTGTCCATGTGACCTGGACTTTTCACAGACATGGCAGCTGGATTTTGTTAGGGGGCATTGTAGAAGACTCAGGAAGAAGCTGCATTTGGAGGCTGCACACAGCATTAACTTCCATTATAGTCTTAGTTCTGAGTCACTAAAGCCATATCAGATAAGAGGCCATCAAGAAATGTGTGGATAGGTTTTAAAACTGCAACGGCATATCCTGAAAGGAAGAGCTAGGCCTGTGGTACAATTGTTGGCTGTATCTTCAACAGAAACCTGTATCCTAAATCTCTTATAAGGATTACTAGTACAAGTCTCCAATAAGCAAGGACACACAGGTGTTAGTGCAGGTCATAGGCTTGTGTTCTGGTAAAGAACAAATATTTGTTTGTACAAAATCTTGCACTTGTGTCATTAACCCAGAAGTTCTGTCTTTATGTTGTCCGTGTCCTCCTAGCCAAAGACTACCAGGAACAAAACCTGTACCTGAGCAGGCTGGGCTTTTGCACTAAAGCAGAATACACACGTGGGGAACTGTGGGGTTATAATAGGATTTGGGCTTTGGTTGGATAATTTGGGAGAGGGTCTAAGAAACTAGAGGTTCATGTGTCCAGGCTGACACAGTCCAACCCTGGATGGACCCAACTCTGTTGCTTCAACCAAGCAGCTGGAGGTCATATTTCTGGTAGGTTTGTGCCAGTGTATATTCATAATCGCCACCTAAGCTATCAACACTGCCAATAATCCTACTGTCTTTATTACCTTGGCTTATTTCAAACTCTTCACTCTTCCTCATCCCCTAATGACTTGCTTCACAGAAGAAATCAGGCAAATGTACACAAATGCATCTGCATTCATTTCATCCCTCCTCTTGTACAGGAAGTATTCCTCCTGTTCAAGGCCAGTTATTCCACATGTGTTTGAATCCCATGCCCTCTCACGCTCTCATGAACTTTGTTGTTACGTGATCTGTACTTTTTCTTTTTTAAATCCCTCCACTGGCCCTTTGCATGAGCTGTTGAACATGGCATTCCTTTCATCAGGAGAAATCTGGCCCTCAGATTTCTCTGCAGTTCTGCTTCCTAGCCAGATTCTTTAAATGTCCCATATGTGTTTTCCATTTCCTTCCTATTTGCTCCTCAGACCTATAGTTTCTGTGCCACTTGGTAGAGCCACCAAGGACATTTATGCCACTAAATCCAGTAGATACTTGATTCTTCAGCTTTTTCTCTAGGCAGTATCTGACACTATCAAGGGCCACCAAAATTGAAAACCTCTAGGCATCTGGCATAGAATAGCCTTTCTGGCTGTTCCTCGGTGTTTGTGGGATTCTCTTCCCTTAACTAATCTGTAAGTATTGGTATTCCTCAAAGTTCAGTCAACATTTTCTTCTCATGTCACTATATCCTTGGACTATTTAATCCTCTCCTAAAGCTTCAGTTAGCAGCTATGAACCCAGACCTCCCGATTTGTTTCTAATCTGTTTCTAGACCTTTGGTAATGTATTTGCACTAAGAAGCCTTCTAAAATTGAAGTCCTGCTGGGCTCAGTTGATTGAGCATCTGCCTTCAGCTCAGGTCATGATCCCAGCATCCTGGGATGGAGCCCTACATCGGGCTCTTTGCTTGGCGGGAAGCCTGCTTCTTCCTCTCCCACTTGCCCTGCTTGTGTTCCCTCTCTCTGTGTCAAGTAAATAAAATCTTTAAGAGAAAAAAAAAATAAAATTGAAGTCCTGCTATTCCTAAATTTTCTTGTGTCTGTCTGATTGATGGCACTGCCTGCCCCCTATCCACTTCCTCCAACCAGAACTCATGGAACTGTTTTTAACTCCTGTTCAGTTATTCCCAAGACTATTGAATTTGATTTAAATATTTCTTGGAGCTGTGCTCTCTATCCTTACTGCCTAATCTTGAGTCTGAAATGCCATCTCTCCCATCGTGTTTTCAAAAGACTACTGGGCTCCACACACCTGCTCTTGCATTGTACAGTCCGTTCTTCACACAGACGTTCCAGGGATCTAAATTCAGATAGCATCAAAAAACCTCTCAGTAGCAGTTTACAGATAGGAGGTTCTTAGTCATTCACGTGGAAAAAGATGGGAGCAGGATAGGACCTAAGTTAATACCGTGTAATACAAATTGATGTTACTGATCAATGAAAACAAGGCATCTAAGGGTGGCTTTATTAAATTTACATAAGATTGAGGCCAATTTGCTCATCAGACTTACAAAAGTGGAGATGAATTTAAGGAGTTAGATTTCTTCTCATTCCTTGGTGCTGCTACCTTTGCTTAAAAAGCCCTTGATTGTCAATGACAGCCAAATTATGGAGAGAGTCCAAATGTCCATTGACTGATGGATGAATGGATAAAGAAGATGTGGTATATATATACAATGCAGTGCTACTCAGCCATCGGAAAGAATGAAACCTTGCCATTTGCAATGATGTGGATGGAGCTAGAGTGTATTATGCTAAGTGAAATAAGTCAGAGAAAGAAATTACCATATGCTCTTACTTGTGGAATTTAAGACAGAAAGCAGATGAACATATGGGAAGTGGGAATAGAAAAAAGGGGAGAGGGAAACAAGCACTAAGACTTTTAAGGATAGAGAACACAGGGTTGATGGAGGGATGTGGGTGGGGCATGGGCTGGATGGGTGATGGGTACTAAAAAGGGCACCTGTGATGAGTGCTGGGTGTTGCCTATAAGTGATGAATCACTGAATTCTCCTCCAGAACCAATATTGCACTGTGAACTAAAAAATTTTTAAAAAGCCCTTATAATAGTTTGCGATAGCTTTTTAAGATAAAGCCCATAATCCATAAATTCATAATGATCTGGCCCTTGCCTATCTCTAAGTCCCCATTCAGGCTTCTCTCCTAAAAGCCTCTCTCTCCTCTTTAACCATTCTTAAGTCAAACTGGCCATTTGAGGGGGCAAGATCTGTCCTTTGGGCCTCAGGGCCTTAACACAGGCTGTTAGCTCTGCTTGAAACCCCAAGGTGCCCAGCACATAGTACGCTCTCCATAAATATTTAATGATAATAAGTTTAACAGACACGCTGCTTGCTATTTTAGAAAAAAAGTGCAGATACAGACTTGGTACCAAATTAGGAAGAGTACTCTATCTTTGGTCAAGTTTTCTTTGGCTGGTTTCTTTAACAGCTTTATTAAGACATAATTACTGTTTAGATTATTTAAATAAGCATTATTCCACTATAATTCACTCCAATTGTTAGCTCTTTGCTAAACGGCCTGACACGGCGAATCACAACCTGGTGGGATCGGTCCCAACTCGATATGGGAAGTAAAGATCAAGAAGGAAGCGACCACATTAAGGACTGGGAAAGCCCGCCTCCCTTACTTCCGGTCCCGCCTTTCGCTAGGAGCACGATGGCGATTGGCCCCCGGAGGGGAGGGCGCGAGGTGGGCGGGACTTCCGGTCCTTTTCCGGAGAGCAAAGAAGCTTCCTCAGGTTGCGGGAAGATTTGAACTGCTGTTGATTTCCTGTGTTTTCTTTGTGGGTTCATAGTTGGCGCTGCCGCCTCTCTCCCGCTAACCTAACAGGACGGACGTTTCGGCCAAAACACTGTGGCCTTATTCCCTTGCGGCTGTGATTGTTTTCTCTCATCAAGGACCATCACTTGTTGGTAATTTGTCAAATTCAAGAAATAACCCTCGAGAAGCAGTCGTGGGCAGGCTTCAAGCATTTTGGCAAATGAAAGGGGCCTCTGGCCTCATTTCCACGAATTTTCATCTCTGAACTGCCGTGTGAGTCCAAGACGTTGGTGGTTGTTTTGGTGAGGCTTTTTCACTAACTAGATATTGCCATTTGGAAGAATGAGGGCCCACTGCTAACAAGTACAGACTTGTGGCTTTTGATCGTTAAACACTTTGACGTAATGTACTGGGTGGTGAAAAACAGACAGGAATAGGACGTAGAGATGAGGCTGAAATGTGGGTTGGAGCCGGGTTTTGTTTTTTTATAATATGCCGGGAATTTTAGATATTCCACTATTTCTTGTGTCTGCCTGTTATTTAAAATAAATAACAATTATATCTCTGGAACCTGTTTTTTTCTTTTAATTAAAAACGTGGCCAAACATAGAGACCTTTTTCCAGCTGGCAATCAGAAAATACAAGTTTTTTTTTTTCCCCTGAAATAGCAAGTGGATATCTGAGATTTATATGTATATGTGTGTATACATTTATTGCTATGTATAAATACATTTATTGTATAAATATATTTATTGCTATGAATATTTATTGCTTGTGAAACGAACAAGCACATAAACAAGTGATGTAAACTGGTTGGTATGGTCTGGATTGTGGAAAGTTACCTGTAACAGCAATACTTGAAATGGAGAGGGAAGAAACTGAAGAAGGTACAAGATAGCTGCAGAAATGGAGGGGAGAGTTGACGGACAAAAATGGAAAAGGAGCCAGGTTCATAAAAGAAACCTACCAAATCAACAAGATATGTTATAGGAGTGTGGAGAAAAACAGAGTGAAAAGTCAAATTATTGCTAACATTGAGATGTCATTAACTCAAATTGCAAGTTCAGAAGGAGCAGGAATTTTGAAATTCACTTATTCTTTCATCATTAAATAAATATTTGTTGCATCCTTATTATTTGCTAAGAATTGTTTTAAATGCCAGTGATACTACTGTGAATAAGACAGATAAGGGCTCTGGTCTGATTGAGTTTATATCCTAGTGGAAAAAGCGGAGAAATGAATAGAATCAGTTTTGATAGTGATAGATGCTATGAGTAAAAAAAGATGAAATGGATAAAAAGTGATTGAGAGGGATGCCTGGGTGGCTCAGTCAGGTAAGCATCTGCCTTTAGTTCAGGTCATGATCCCAGGGTCCTTGGATCGAGTCCCACATCTGGCACATCTGCTTGGTGGGGAACCTGCTTCTCCCTCTGCCTGTTGTTTCCCCTGCTTGTGGGGTCTCTCCCTCCCCCCTCTCACGAATAAATAAAATCTTTAAAAGAAAAAAAGTGATTGGGAGATGGTTGGGAGCAAGTTTAATTGCAATGAACAAGTCAGGCCTTTGAGGAAGTGATATTTAAGCTTAAAAGACAAAGAACCAGCCATGCAATAAGCCAGGGAAAGGACATATTAAGCTGAAAGAACCGTGCAAAGGTTCTGAGATAGGAAACAAGTTGTTTTAAAAATATTAAAAAGGCCACTATAGCTAAAGTGTCCTGAAAAAGGTGAAGAGAATTAGGAGATGACATTTGGAGAGGAAGATGAAGCCAGATTGTGTGGCTGTTGCAGGTCATAGTTTGGAATTTTATTTAAGTGCAAAATGGTAGATTGTGAGCCAGGATGCAATAGATCTCATTTTAATTTTAAAAGATCCATCTGGTTACTGTATGTAGACTGGACTTGAGGGAGTTAAGAGTGAAAGTGAAATTAGGAGATGTTACAGAGTCTGCTTTGGTGGGAGTGATGATGTTCTATTTTAGTCATGTTGATTTATCTGGGACAAGGACATGAAGAGAGGTCTAGCAGGCATCTTGAAGTTCTGAGAGAGGTCAGGTGGATTTGGAAGTTTTCTAGAGAGGGGAAATTAATAAAATTGTGCGAATGTCCTCAGGAGTGACCATATGGTTTAATGTGTACTTATATTCTAACACATTTTACAAAAGATTATAGGCCAGTCATATGCAGCTGATTACATACATTGAAAGGGGGTAAGATTTTTTTTTTTTTTAAAAAGCAAGGGTGGCCATAGAAGCAACATGAGTCGGTGTAGTAAGAAGAGATGAAATGGGACTAAGGTCAGGTCCTAAATCCTTGATTTAAGAGAATGGTGAAAGGAATGATCACACTAAAAACAGAGGTAGGGGTCCCTGGCTGGCTTAGTCCATAGATCATTTAACTCCTAATCTTAGGATCATAAGTTCAAGCCCCACATTGGGTGGAGTCTACTTAAAATTAAAAAAATTAAAATTAACTATAAACAGATATAGATGTAGTAGGAGAAACCATGGCACTCCCTCCTTTTAAAAAAAAAGAGGAGAAGAGAATTTGGTGCAGGGGAAGGTAGAAAACGCTATCACAGAGTGAGCAGTTTAGTAGGATGAACACTGAAGTTACTGGGTATAGGAAGCCTTTGGTGACCATTGTGAAACAGTTTCAGTAGAAAGGTGGAGGAGAGCTGATTACAATGGATTGAAGACAGATGGGAGAGAAAGTAGACAATGAGTGAATATTATACTCGAGAAGTTTTTTGGTAGGCAAAAAGGGCAAACTGGGCAAAGTTACTTTTTCTGTCAGGTGAAAGTTGATCACCTGAGTAATAGGAGATAATGTCCTAGAAGAAAGGTTAGTGTTTAGAAAGGAAAGTCTTAAAAAGGATGATGTCTTAAGGGCACCTGGGTGGCTCAGTGGGTAGAGGGTCCAACTCTCGGTTTCTGCTCAGGTCATAATCTCAGGGTCATGAGATGGAGCCCTGCGTTGGGCTCCACGTGCAGTGGGGAGTCTGCTTGAGGATTCTCTCCCTCTGCCCCTCCCCTCCCCTCCCTCTCTCCCTCTCTCTCTCTCTAATAAATGAATACATTTTAAAACAAAAAAAGACGATGTTCTAGAGGGAGATGGGTAAGTGTCAGAGAAGGTGGTGATGGTGTTAGAAAGAAATCTTAAGATTTATTGAGCTCTGGGTTGCCTGGGTGGCTCAGTCAGTTAAGCATCTGCCTTCCACTCTGGTCATGATCCCAGCATGTGGGCATCAGGTCCTGCATCAGGCTCTTTGCTTGGCAGGGAGCCTGCTTCTCCCCCTGCCTTCTCCCCCTGCCTCCTTTCCCTCTGCCTGCTGCTCCCCCTGCTTGTGCTCTCTGTCTCTCTCTGACAAACAAATAAATAACTAAAATCTTAAAAAAAAAAAAGATTTATTGGGCTCCTACAAAGCAACATTTCAATTCTGGCACTGGCATATGTGTTGTCTGGTTCAATCCTTGCAACTATCTTGTTACTGTGCCCCATTTTACAAATAAGGAGACAAACAGCCTGAGGCATTTAACTAGTAAATGGTGCAGTGTGAATGGAACCCAACCCTCTAATTCCTTTTCAGTCAACCCTGTATGGAAAGCACAGGTAAGGACAGTCATTTTAGAGATAGGGAAGAGGAAATTGAATTCAGTGAAATAAGAGTGAGTCTAAGACACTAGAATATTAATTAGCTTGCTCAGTAGTGACTGGAACTACTTCCTTAATGTCAGACCAGGAACAAAAATCCAGGAATTGGGATTTCTTTTTCAGTTCTTTTTTCTTAGGCCTAATAGATAACTTTCGGCCTGCCTTTTGCATATATTACAAAGGATTTGCTGTATTCTTATTGCTAAGATAGAATTTGCTTGCTCTATGAAATGACTTACTGAGCATATGATTTATAGAAGTTAAACCTCAGGAGAACTAAAGCTATTGAAATTATAAAGGCAGGTATAACTTGGTGGCCTTTTTTCTCCCTCTAGGTTATCTCCCCACATTGTAAAGGAGTAAATAGGGAGTAAAGCCCTAGGGGTTAAGCAAGGCATTCTGTTCAGGTTGTTAATTTCAGATCATTTGTGTAGTAAAATTATCAGTTCTTAAAATTTATTTATTTTACTTCTTAAAATTTCATTTTAGAGAGAAGGAGAGAGAGTATGGGGGGAGGAGCAGAGGGGGAGGGAAGAGGAAGGGAGGAAGAATATCAAGCCAACTCTGGGCTGAGTGCGGAGCCCAACGTAGGGCTTGATCTCACACATGACCTGAGCCAAAACCAAGAGTTGGACGCCTAACCAACTGAGCCACCCAGGTGCCCCAATAATCACTTTTCCTCCAACAAAAACAAATGCAAGGGAAATACATTTTGCTTATGTTCTTAGAAAATGCATCCATTTTGTTAATGATAGAACTTCTGTACCTTAAAAGAACTATTTGTGCTACCCTATTTCCTATTTCCTTCAGTCTTCACCTTGGAAGGACATTTTATCCATAGTCCTAGCAATGGCAGCTGAAGTACGAATGGTACTTTATGAAGATGATTCAGTGCAAGTGCAATATGTTGATGGTTCCAGACTGCAGCTTTCTCCGTGTGGCTCTGAATTTTTATTTGAAAAGCCACCTCCTGTTTCAGCACATCCTTTGGAACAACCAGAAAGAATTCGGCAAAGGACACACTTTGTTATTAGCACTTACCGAGTAAGTCAAGATGACACAAAAACAACTTTTTCTGATATCAAAGTGTTGTCGAGGTAGTCAGAATATGGAAAGTAATCCATATTCCAGATTACTGTCACTCTAAATTGATGTCCAAATTATTTTACATTTTTAAGGTTACATTTTGTATTTCTTTTTGTAGGAGCAACTACAGCGAGCCCTAGATTTTCGAAATTCTTTTGCTGTTTGCCCTTTTTTATCTGAAAGCATCATACCTTCTGAAAGAAAAAAGGTAATTTTTTAAAGCTTTTTTAATAAGTAATATTTGAGGGTAAGTAATTAAAAAGAGGTAATTTCATATTCAATCTTTTTCTTCATGAGACTTGGGAATACATACGTAGCTGTAGAATGCATAGGCTTATATTTTTCACTAGACTAGGGTGTCTTGGTATGTTAAATACCGACGGAAACCCTGAAGGTACATAGTTCATCTTCCTACCTTTTTCTTTGTAGGCAAAGATTCTACTTGGAATTTTTCTAATTGATGATTTTTTGATTCTCAGAGTTATTCAAAATTAAGAGATTATGTGGCCATTTTCAATAGTTTATGTGCAGTTCATGTACGGTAGAGACGTGTAATTATTTATAGGTATACACATTTTATTTTTTGCTTATGTTCTATTTTGAACTTTTATGAATAATCATATAGCTATCATTTATTGAGTGTTTACTATATGCCAAGAATTAGGAATGATATTAAAAATATTTAATAACACCAGTCAGCATGACGTGGGTTCCTAATAATCAAAATGGATGTTCAGCCAGTCAGAACAGGTATATTCAGCCCCTTTTTACAGGTGAGAGAACTAAATCTCAGAGAGTTTACGTAATCTTGTTCATGGACATTTTCTAAAAGGCAGTCAGGATTTGAACCCAGTCTATCTGACTCTCAAGACTATGTCTTTTAATCACTTTCCACTACTGTCATGATGGCAAAGGAGCCAAGAAAAATTTTAAGGTGTAACTCAGTCTATAAGGGTATTTTTCCACTATCTTTTGAGTAACTTCATTCATTGAAACTGCATAGTTTGCTCTAGTAGGATTATTAGATAATTTAATTCTAGAAGAGAGAACTTTTTTTTTTAAAGATTCATTTATTTGAGAGAGAGAGAGAGCACAAGTGAGGGGAGAGGCAGAGGGAAAAGGAGAAACTGACTTCCCGCTGAGCAGGGAGCCTGATATGGGGTTCAGTGTGGGGCTCCATCCCAGGACCCTGGGACCATGACCTGAATCGAATGCAGACGCTTAATCACCTGAGCCACACAGGCGCCCCAAAAGGAAGAACTTTCTTTTCTTTTTTTTAAGATTTTACTTATTTATTTGACAGAGATAGAGACAGCGAGAGCAGGAACACAAGCAGGGGGAGTGGGAGAGGGAAAGCAGGCTTCCTGCCAAGCAGGGATCCCAATGCGGGACTCGATCCCAGGACGCTGGGATCATGACCCAAGAGCCGAAGGCAGACGCTTAAAGACTGAGCCACCCAGATGCCCCAGGATAGAACTTTCTTTTTTTTTTTTTTTTTTTTTTAAAGATTTTATTTATTTATTTCACAGCGGGAGAGAGATCACAAGGAGGCAGAGAGGCAGGCAGAGAGAGAGAGGGGGAAGCAGGCTCCCTGCGGAGCAGAGAGCCCGACGCGGGCCTCGATCCCAGGACCCTGAGATCATGACCTGGGCCGAAAGCAGAGGCTTTAACCCACTGAGCCACCCAGGCGCCCAGGATAGAACTTTCTTAACTGATCATCCCCATAAGCCAGCTTTGCCATCAGTGAATACTGTACTAACATCTGTACACATAAATAGCACTATAAGTTTAAGAGGGTTTCTTGACACTAGTTTTTGTAAATTTAAGGTTTTATATAAATGGAAGCTGAAATGTGTAACTGTTGCCAAGATTAATTGATTAAAAGACTATTATGTGGGTGCCTGGGTGGCTCAGTGGGTTAAAGCCTCTGCCTTCGGCTCAGGTCATGATCTCAGGGTCCTGGGATCGAGGCCCACATCGGGCTCTCTGCTCGGCAGATAGCCTGCTTCCTCCTCTCTCTCTGCCTGCCTCTCTGCCTACTTGTGATCTCTCTCTCTGTGTCAAATAAATAAATAAAATCTTTTAAAAAAAAAAGACTTATGTGACACCTACTGTTTTTAATCTTATATGAAGAGGTGCAGTAGGCACTGGTACTGGTCATGAGGCTGTTTGGTATTGGTCAGGATCAGTTTACCTTTGAGTAATTCAGGGTTTTTTTTTGTTTTTTTTGTTTTTGTTTTTTTTAGATTTATTTATTTCAGAGGGAGAGGGGGTGTGCGCGAGTCGGGGGTGGGCAGAGGGTGAGAACCCCAAGCGGACTCCCCGCTGAGCACACAGCCCTATACAGGGCTGGATCTCACGATGCATGAGTTGATGGCCTGAGCCGAAACCAAAAGCACGACGCTCAACTGACTGAGCCACCCAGGCACCCCTAGTAATTCAGTTTTTAAAAACGTTGCTCTTTAAGCTACCTGGAATTTATTTTAAGGTATGATATGCCAGGTGCTACTTAGGATAGGTACTTTATACATGTTATCTTAGTCAATTTGATAGCCCTTTGAGATAGCGTTTCCCACATGCTACTCAGTAATTCTAGTACCATTTATTAAGTCATTCTCCCCTTCCCTTCTTGTTTTGAAAAGTTTATGTTATCACATGTAACATCTTAAGATATGCTTGATTCTGTTTCCTTACTATCTGAGTTGCTCTGTTAATGATTTTTATACTAGTTCCATACCATTTAAGTTGTGATTGCTTTTAATATAGTACATTGTGGTGGTATTTGTACATTGTAGTGCTGGTCTTCCCTCATTAATACTCCTTTTTTTAAATTTTTAAAAATTTTTTCAGTGTTCCAAGATTCATTGTTTATGCACATTAATACTCTTTTAAAGAATAGATTTTTGGGAAGGGCTGAAAATCTATCTCTGATTCATTGTACTTTTTTTTTTTTTTGGTGGGTACCAAAGCAAGGTTTATTGATCATTGTACATTTTAAACAAAAATATGTCTAACACTAAATATAGTCAGGATTATTTTATTCTTTTTCTTCTCTTTCATTTTTTTTTTTTTAAAGATTTTATTTTATTCATTTGACACAGAGAGAGAGATCACAAGTAGGCAGAGAGGCAGGCAGAGAGAGAGGAGAGAGGAGGAAGCAGGCTCCCCGCTGAGCAGAGAGCCCGATGTGGGCCTCGATCCCAGGACCCTGGGATCATGACCTGAGCCGAAGACAGTGGCTTTAACCCACTGAGCCACCCAGGCGCCCTTCTCTTTCATTTTTTTATCTCTGTGTGTGTTTGTTTTACATCTCTCTTAGGTAATCTTAACAATATCAAATATTCTGTGGAAAAATACATACAGGCCGACACCTGGCTCTCCATTTTTCATTCTCTCTAGGTAGTAAAACACAAACCCAACTTCAAGAGCTTTCTTGCCCAATATGTAAGCATCAAATGTATGGAAACACTGGACTGTTGACCAATACTCCCCATCTCTCTTTCTCCCCTCCACTCAGCGTATCTTCATTGACTTCTCAGAAGTGAGATGGCCCAGTCCTGACACTGGTGATGGCGTGATACGTATGCAGAGTGGCAGCGTGAAGTTAGCATCGTTGGATGGACATGCATACCTTTGCCTTCCCAGATCGCAACATGAATTTACAGTACATTTTTTGTGTAAAGTAAGCCAAAAGCCAGACTTGTCTGTAGTATTGTCAGAAAAAAAGAATCAAGCCAGAAAGGACAAGCTAGTTGAAAAAGCGGGCAAAATCTGTGCATATGGAAGTTTACCAAGACAGAGACTGAAGAATAAAGAAAATGAACTTTATTGTCCACTCACGAAATCCAAGGAAACTTCAGAGAAGAAGAGCTGTGTAGATGGAGCTGAAGGGAGGGAGGAGCCTCCTCCGCCTGGTACGCAACACACATGTGTGTACACGTGGGTGAAGCAGCGTTGGCCTGTGGCCTCCTGTCCAGAGGAATGGAAATACCCTTTGTCTTTAGCACTTCATTTTCATAATCAGATCAGCAGCATGTCAAGAAGGGATACAGACACCGCCCAGAGTAGAACGTTAATTTCTGAGATTTCAGAGGAAAGAGGAAAAGAGGTTTCTGTTCTCCCCAGGGCCCTGTTACTCAGCTGTCCTGCCCCCCACCTGCACAGGTAATGTTGTTATCAAGCTCTGGTCAGAGCCAGTCCTTGACTAAAGATAATTTTTCTTTCTCAGTCATCTGCTACCATTCATAAGGAAAGTTCGTTCATTCAGTGGCCCAAGACTTTGCTAATAACTGATAGTAAGTCATTTCCCTAGCCCATGTGTTGCTCACGTTCCTTACTCTGTGCCCACGCATTGAGTGTTTATGTAAGGCTGACTGTACGCTACATAGTCTGTAAAGCACGGAGACTGTAGAGATAACCAAGACACAGGCCCTGCTTTTCTGGGAGCTTAGACTCTATGAAGGTCACTGTCACTGAAAAGATTATTAAAGTGTGGTAAGTGATGACACAGGGCTCTAGTGGTGAGCACAGAGGAAGATCAGCTGCTACTCCGTGGAGTCCATCACGTTTGTGGCTGGAGCATGGATCTGACTGGTTTATGATCCTGGGTTCTTTCCTTCATACCTAGTCTGAGGCCACGCCTTTCTTTGGCTAGCTGACTGTAAATCAATTCATTGAACATTTTTGAAAAAAGCAGTATATGTGGAGAGGTTTCTGGAGGCCAGATATAAAGCTTTTCCCTCGACTAAGAGGTGAATAACCTCTGTAAGTAGTACAGTAGTGATGGTAGCAGCTGACACAAAGGGCTTACGTGCCAGGCACCTTGGTACTTCACCTGTTGGATTACTATAGGAATTACATGAGGTAAGTACTGTTATGACCCCATTTTACAGAGGAACTTGAGACACAGGAAGGTTTAGGTAACCCGAGCAGAGTCACATAGCTAGCACATGTAGAATTGGGCTTTGATCCCAGGTTGTCACTGAGTATGTATTTGTTATTTAAAGCAAAACAGGGGAGTGATTTTTCAGGCTTGTCATGATTATATAGTTAAAGTTGGAAGTTCCAGTATTTTAAGTACATTGAAAGAGATTTAGGCTTCTAGATGAACAGTTTTCAATAACTTGACACTAACCTTAGATTAAAGTCCATTATCTTTAAACATGTCTAAACAGACCTTCCATTTTCTGATCCCTTGCTACATCTATAATCCTCACTATGCTTCCCTTGCTTTTTCTACTCTTACTCAACTGGCCTTTTTATAATCTCTAGAATGCCTGTCCAAGCTTTGTTTCACCACCACACCTGCTCTTTCCTCGGCCAGGAGCCCTGCTCTATCTTTCTCAGCTTGCTAACTTGTGTGCATTTCCAGGTCTCAGAGGAAGCCTTTCTTCCTTCCAGTGGTTGTCCTAAAGTCCCCAGACAGGATTAGGTTCTTCTACAACCCCATAGCATCTAGTCATTCTCCTTTCTTTGTGTTCTGTGTCTACTGTTTACCATCCCCGCTTGATAGGAATCTTCACTGAGGACAGTGACCGTGTCTGTTTTTTGGGGGTCTTATATCCCCAGTGTGAATGACCTAGATATTGCAGTAAATATTTGTTGTTTGAATCCTAAATTTTAAAGGTTAGTATAACTGTTAATTTATGAAATTGTGCTGAGATTGAATAGTGAGATTGTTAAAACTACTGAAAGAAATACACGGGAAAATAAGGTAAGTTTTCAATTTCCTTCATTCACTTTTATATTAATTTTTACTTTTCTTTGATCTAACAAGTTGAGCAAGAAATACATCTTGTTACAGTAGCACTATTTTGTTGACTTCTAATGGTAATTACGTTGAATGACCAGAATTACAGGCTTGTATTTTGTCCTTCACAGGTGGAATTTTTGTGATTCACTTTCACAAAGCCAGTTTGACGAAGAATATTCCTATCCTGAGCTAGTGAAAGTGGTTTGGTACAAAGGTGTAACTTACCGGTAAGGCACCTGTGTTGGAGTGGGAACTCTTCAGCGATGTCAGAGGGGAGGGAAGTAGCCCCGCAGGCAGAATCCCACAAAGGAACAGTTTGGCTGGGATCATCGTTCTTCTGTTTGGTCCTAAATTTTATAGGTCTCAAAATGTAGTTTTATGAGTGCACGTAGGGGTCTTGTGACTAATTCACATTAACTATATTCACAGGATTTTTGTGACAACTCCAGAGCCAGTGAGGATTAGTTTTGCTGGTGAATGAAATACTCATGTCAGTTATTTAGGATACCCCTTCCAAGCATCAGGGGATCTAGTTGTCTGAATTAGTCACATCAAAATGTTGCCTGTTGAGCATGGAATTAGAGAAGATTAGAGGCTCTTCTGTGTCTGCACTATTCCATTGAATTATCCCTATCCCACCACAAAGTATACCTCTCTAGTGACTAGAATACTAATATTGGCTAGATTCAGGATTTCCCTACTATAAATAATGCTAGAAGAGCACTGCAAAATTTTGTTCTTTGGGCTCTCCCTTTTTACATGAAAGCCCACTCCCTCCTGACAATATATTCTTCCTATATTTAAAAAAAATGGACTTGGCTGAAGTTTTTATACATTATATACCCAATACCTTGATTGTAGTTGACTGCTTCAGATGTGATCAGTCATCTTCTCTTTGAGATGACTCCTTTTACACATGACTAATCTCATTCATCAGGCATTGATTCTATTAGTTTCATTATTGAAGAATAATCCTATTTTCAGGGCCTGGAGTTGTCATATTTAACTTCTTTGCAGCAGGCATTTCTTTGGTGATTAGTATATGCCGGCTACTGTGATTGGCGGTGGGGATACCAGGATGATAAGATGCCTGACTTCCAAAAACTAGGCTCAGTTGTCGAAATAGGTACATTAACCAATCCTATGGGTTCTATTTATTTTTTGCAAAAAATTTAATTTAGCTGGTTGGGTGCAGAGTTTGAAGTTAACTGTTTTGCTGGATAGGCAAAATCTCATACTACTTTGTTTGATTGGTCTCATTTATGTTTTAATCTCAATTAGAAAAAAAATAATGATTATTTTGCTTCCTTAGACTAAACCATAAAAATGTGAACTCAATAGAGATTTATCCTGGAGATGGGTCGGTTTTCAAATCAGAGGGAGCTTATTTTGGAAGGTATTTTACGTATTATTCCATTCAAGAAGGATCAGAAGAGGTAAGCTGACAATTAGGCTTCAGTTCAAGAATTTGTATATAGCTGTTTCTAAATAATTCTGAATATATATAGGAAATTTGATCTTTATGTAACATTGCTTGCCTACGCAGTCTGGAGAACTCCTATAACCTTTTGCCAACATTGTCACAATGATCACTAACCACCTTATTTTTACTGTATTCTTATCCTGTATTCTGCCAGTCATTTGTCTAAGTAATTCGTGTTTATTTTTTTAAGATTTTCTTCTTAAGTAAGCTCCACACCCAAGGTAGGGCTCAAACTTACAACCTTGAGATCAAGAGTCATACACTCTACTAACTGAGCCAGACAATTTATGTTTAAATCAGAAGTTAAATTTAAACTTCTCATGTCATAGACTTTATCAATAAGGAAACACTAAAGCCAGCAGCATTACTTTGAATCAGTATTCTTCTTTGCATTAATATGTTTATACTAAAACCACATTCTTTTTTTCCCTACCATGTAACTGTTTGCTTATTTAGAATACCTCTCAACTCCTGAATCTTTATATACAAACTAGAAAGTTGAACAAGGGGCACCTGGGTGGCACAGTCAGTCGGGCCTCCAACTCTTGGTTTTGGCTTGTGTTATGATCTCAGGAGTGTGGGATTGAGTGCTGGGGTGGGCTCCTCGCTGAGTGTGGAGTTTGCTTGGGATTTCCTTTTCCTTGGCTCCTCCCCCGCTTTAACAATAACAAAAAAGAAAGTTCAACAAGATTGTTCTCTGTTTTGAAAACAGTGAAACATAACATGATATATTTAATCAGACCAAAATGTAATCATATGGCTATATTGTCAATAGTCTAAATTTGCTTTTTCCCAGTCTGACACTTGACATACACTGTTGTGTAAGGATCACATAGTATCACCTGGCTTTGCTTTGTAGGATACATAATGAATATGTTTTCTCTCCCTGTTATAGAGTGGGATTTTGAGTGATAAGTTATCACTCGTTCCATCTATACTTCTCACTGTCCTCTCCACTCCCTATTTATATTTTAAGTAAATCTCAAATATCTTTCCATTCATTAATATTTATGTGTGTATTTTATATATATATATATATATATATATATATTAACAGATTTCCCCCTGGGTCTGTTTGTAGGAAAGTACTCATTTATTCAATACATATTAATAGAATACTCCTAGGCAGACACTCCATCAGGCACTGGGTAAGATGAAGAGCTCCTGCCCTCAAGGGTTCATAGCTTAGTAGTCAGTCAGATAGGCAAATGAATAAATGAAATAAAAGTGTGACCAGTATTCTCTCTGTGTGTGTGTGTGTGTGTGTGTGTGTGTGTGTGTGTGTACTGCAGGAGACAATCAAGTAAACAGGCAAATAGAGTAGGTATGCATACCCATACTGCCGACTGCTATGTATTGGAAGTTTGAAAATGTACAGGATAAATACGGTACATCTTCCTGGAGCTTCAGTTTTACTCAAAGGAGTAAAGGGGAGGGATGATAATTTTTTTTAAGATTTATTTATTTGAGAGCGAGAAAGCACAAGTCGGGGGGAGGGGGAGAGGGAGAAGCAGACTACCTGCTGAGCAAGGAGCCCAACACAGGGCTCGAGCCCAGGACCCTGAGATCACAACCTGAGCTGAAGGTAGATGCTTAACTAACTGAGCCACCCAGGTGCCCCTGGAATGATACTTTTTATACTGAAGCAAATATATCAGGGGGGAGAAACATGAGCTTTTGGGATAAGACAGAATATCCAGATGAATTGTGCTTTTGTGGTGGACTGCTTTGGGCTTTACTCTCAGACTTCTGTGAACAACTCTTCACCTCTGTCCACTTGAGTGAAGAGATTTAGAAATCTTGTCTTTTTAGAATAAAATTGTTTGCTCCTTACTTTAACCCATACTCGAAAATAAATTCCAGGTGGATTAAAGGGCTAAATGTAAGAAACCAAACTTTTTCATTGTTAGAAAAAAATATGGAAGAACAGGGTTTATAATCTTGGGGGAGGCAGGTCTTCCAAAGTACAATACAAAACACTGGAAGGCATAAAATAAAAGTTTGGCAACCTTGAAATTTTCACACTTATGTTATATTTTAAATATTTAACTTCTGTTAAATTAGATAAAGCCAAAAAGATAAGCAAAGGCCTAGAAGAAAATATTCTGCATTACAAATCAGAATAAAAAGACCAAAAACAAAAACAAGAAAACCTCTCTTAGAAAAATAAGTAAACAGGGGCGCCTGGGTGGTTCAGTGGGTTAAATCCTCTGCCTTCGGCTCAGGTCATGCTCTCAGCGTCCTGGGATCGAGGCCCGCATCGGACTCCCTGCTCAGTGGGGAGCCTGCTTCCTCCTCTCTCTCTGCCTGCCTCTCTGCCTACTTGTGATCTGATCTCTCTCTCTGTGTCAAATAAATAAATAAAATCTTTAAAAAAAAAAAAAGAAAAATGAGTAAACAGTAAGAATGGTTAAGCCATAGAAAAGGCAATATAAATAACTCCTAGTATGTGGAAACATTAAGTTTTACTGCTTGCATCAAAGAAATGCAAATTAAAATGACATATTTTTCACTCATGAAATTATCGAAAGGTTGATAGTGTCTACTGTGGGCAAGGATGTGGTGAAAAGGGTGCTTTCATAGTGCTGGGTGGAGTATAAATTGATTCACCCTCCAGGAAAGACAATTTGATACTATCAGTTAAATTGGCTAGAAATTCTGCCTCCAGGTATCTATCCTAGCAGAATATTAGCATGTATACACAGAAATACGGCCAAGGATGTGGATTGTAGCATTGCCTATAGAGCAAAAACCTGGAGGCAGTCTAAATGCTCATCAGTAGAGAGATGGTGAAATGAGCTGTGTGGTCAGATTATGGGGACACTGTGCAGCAGTTTAAATGAATGAGGAAGATGTAGATGCATAGAGAGAGAGAGATTGAAAGATCTCCAAGGCATTGTGAAAAAGGAAAGCTGCAGAAGAACGTGTATAGTTATATCTTTTGTAAAAAACAAAAACCCCAAACCCAAATGTATGACTGTATGTAGTACACATGTAAATGCACAGGGGAAGATCTGGGCAGATAAAAACCAAACCGAAGGGGCACCTTGGTGGCTCAGTCGATTAAGCGTCTGACTCTTGATTTTGGCTCAGTTCATGATCTTAGGGTTGTGAGATCAAGCCGGCCATGAGGCTCCATGCTCAGCAGGGAGTCTGCTTGAGATTTTTCTCTCTCCCTCTCCTTCTGCCTCTTCTACTCGTGCCCTCACTTTCTCTCTCAAATAAATAGATAAATCTTTAAGAAAAAAAAATATACTGAAGTGGTTACCTTTGGGGAGGAGTGTGGGATTTTGTGGGGGAGGAAAAGTAGGGAGGGACTTAAATCTTGAACTTTTTTAGCTTTGTTTTTTTCTTTTTTTTTTTTTTTTTTTAAAGATTTTATTTATTTATTTCACAGCGGGAGAGAGATCACAAGGAGGCAGACAGGCAGGCAGAGAGAGAGGGGGAAGCAGGCTCCCTGCGGAGCAGAGAGCCCGACGCGGGCCTCGATCCCAGGACCCTGAGATCATGACCTGGGCCGAAAGCAGAGGCTTTAACCCACTGAGCCACCCAGGCGCCCTAGCTTTGTTTTTTTCTAAAAAAATAATTTAGTGATGTATTGCTACTTGTTTACTTAAAAATTTAAATAGGAAAAATGTAATTGCTTCTTTTTCTTTTTTTTAAAGATTTTATTTATTTAGTTGACAGAGAGAGACACAGCAAGAGAGGGAATACAAGCAGAGGGAGTAGGAGAGGGAGAAACAGGCTTCCCATAGAGCAGGGAGCCTGATTCGGGGCTCAATCCCAGGACCCCAGGATCATGACCTGAGCCGAAGGCAGACGCTTAACGACTGAGCCACCCAGGCGCCCTGATGTAATTGCTTCTGTAGAGATAAGAACCTGATGTTCTGGAACCACATTAGGAGGGCCGAATGACCCAGAATGGGGGAAAAGTCTTCTGGAGGATGATATGGCTGAGCTAGGATCTATAATTATATTTTATTTTTTTAAGTAAACCCCACACCAAATATGGGCTCAAACTCACAACCCCAAGATCAAGAGTTGGATCAAGAGTCAGATGCTCTACTCTGAGCCAGGCAGGTATCCCTAGACCAATAATTTTAAAGAAGGAGTTAAACAGAAGCAGGATAGAGGTTGGAGGAGTATATAGCTGAGGGAACGCTACTTGCTCCACTCTTTGCATGGCTGGCTTCTTGTTGGTAAAATTTCTACTTAAATGTCATCTCCTCAAGGAAGCTTTTCCTAGCTATCCAAGTTAAAGAAGCTACCTATGACACTCTATGTCATGGTACCTCCTCTTTTTTTCTTCCTAGCAATTGATACTATGTGACATTTTCTGTTAGTGTTCATTTCCTAACTAGTCCACACTAGAAGTAAGCCCTGTCTTGTTCAATACACTTTTATTGCTAGAGCATAAAAGAGGTAGATAAAAGTCACCTAACTAGAGGCTGGGGCAAGTATGGAGTGTTGAAGGAAATGAAAATGCTGTAGATAGACAGAATGCTGTAGAGATCTAATGTTGGGGGGAATGTCCGAGGAAGAGACTTAACCTCTAAGTTGGGCCAGCTCATAAATGGGGCATGGGAAACCATATTGCTTTTGCAGAGCCACTGAAGGATTTAAGTAAGGAAATGACATCCTGTTTTTGTTAGGTCATTTCAGAGGAAGATACACTAGAGTGGGGAAGAGGTAGACCAGTTAGAAGACATTTATAGCAGCAGGAAGGAAAGTATGAGGACTAGGCGGTGGTAATGAGAATGGAAAGATAGGAATGGACACGAGAAATATTATGGAAACAGAACTGATGACTGACTGGATATTGGGGATGTGGAAGGAGTTGAAAATGATGGCAGATTATTGAATAAGTCAGTGAGTAGTGGTGCCAGGCACAGTATTAAGCCAAAAATTTATCAGATCTAAATTGTTTGATGATGGCTGCTTTTTTATCTTACCAGGAGGTGTCAGTAAATCATTTAAATTCCATTACATCTCAACCCCATCTGCCTAAAAGTAAGATACTCTTAATTATAAGATGTATCCAGATTTCAGAGAGGTTAAATGGTGAAAATTGAGCATCTTAGAATTGATGAAATAGGGCAATGGAAAAGACAAGAACTCTCAAGGAACTCAGTATCCAATAGAAAAAGATGTAAGTAGTTAAAATGCAATAGTTTGAGTGCCTATAATATGCCTTAGGACATTGCTGGGGATACAGAGGTCAGCAAAACAGACACAGCCTCTGCCTTCATGAAGCTCTTTTCTAGCGGGGAAGACAGTAAAAAAGTATTAAATTGAAATCATAATGAAAACCAAGAAGCTAGAGTGGAGGGCACTGTGCTTGTGGACATAACTAGGGATTTCACCTAGTCTGCAGACCTCAGTAATGGCTTCCCTGAGAGAAAGGAAAAGTAGGAGTTAGGCAAAGGGAGATGAGGAGGAGGGAACTGAGTTCCAGGTAGAGGGAACATACTGCAGGTATATATGAAGTAGAGAAGGAGAAAATGTGGATTTTGAAATGAAGGTAATTCCATTTTTTACGTGTTGAAGTGAGATACCCAGTGGAGAAACTTAGTAGAGATTTAGATCTTCAAGTCTACAGTCCAGGATAAAAGAGGACGGACTATTTTTTGAGTACCTACTATATGCTAAATTCTGTCCTGGGTGCTTTATATATGTATTATATCGTTGATCCTCAGTCTAGATGGTAGGTAGTATCCGCATTTCACAGGTTGTAGGCACTGAGGTTTATAAAAGTCTGCATAAGTGGTGCCTGGGTGGCTCCATTGGTTGGGCCTCCGACCCTTGGTTTCATCTGGGGTCGTGGTCTTCGCTCCTGGTTGTGAGCCTGCCTGGGTGGGGCTCCTGCTTCCGGTGGAGTCTGCTTCAGATTCTTCCTCCTTCTTCTCCCCCCAATTCTCCCCCTGCTAGTCCTTGTTGCGTGCACTCTCTTTCTTGAATGAATGAATGAATGAATGAATGAATGAATGAATGAATGAAATCTTAAAAAAAAAAAAAGGTTACATAAACCTGCCTGTCCTTATAGTTAGTAACAGTCATACCTGTGATTTGAATCCAGCTTTGTCTTAACTTCAAAGCCCATCTTCTCTCACTGATGGTAAAGTATGGATGGGCTATATTCTCTTGTGGTTCAAATTAGATCTGTGGTATTTCTTAGCCCTCAAATTTTGGTTTCCTCATTTAAAAAAATAGGTATTAATAGTTGTTATCTCAGAATTGTTTTGAGGAGTAAATGAAATAAACCATGTAAATTTCATAGCATAGCACCTAGCATATAGTATCTGTTCAATAAATGTTAGCTGTTGACATTATATTTATTATGAACACAACTTTGGACTCTGCTGGGATTACCCAGGAAGAAGTCAGGAAATCAGAAAACAAGACTGAAGACAGAACCTGGGGAAACATAAGTATTTAAGAGTCTGAGTAAGAGGGAATTTGGAGGGAATAACAAATTTATTTTTTAATTCAAGAAGCTGAGCTTATAAATAATGTCTTCCACAAACTATAGTGATAGTTCTTCCATTAATAAAATATAATAAAATTATATATTTATTCAATTAAAATAGTTTTTAAAAACCTATATAGGGTTTTTTTGGTCTGAAGTATAAAGGGGGGGCTTATGTGATAAGTTTTCTGCTATGGGGAGGAAAATTAATTTGGTTGCCATATTAAGTATAGTCAAAATTTAAATTGGGCAGTAAATTATAGGGTATTAGAATGCAACTTTTGTAACTCTCCAGATATGAAAGCTAGACTTAAAAAATGGAAAAGCATAAAATACCTTTAAAAATATGCCTTTTAGGGGTGCCTGGGTGGCTCAGTGGGTTAAGCCTCTGCCTATGGCTCAGGTCATGATCTCAGGGTTCTGGAATCGAGCCACGCATTGGGCTCTCTGCTCAGTGGGGAGCCTGCTTCCCCCTCTCCCTCTGCCTTCCTCTCTGCCTATTTGTGATCTCTCTTGCTCTGCCAAATAAATAAATAAAATCTTAAAATATATATATATATATATATATATATATATCTACACCTTCTAAGGGCTTTTGATTAAGTTAAAATAACTGCTTCCATTGTCACAATATAAATACAAAATTTAAAAAAAAGGTAACTAATAATGGCCAGGATATATTATTGAGATATTTCATTTTAAATTAATTTTCAGAGAGAAGAGAAAACTTACTCAGTAAATAATCTTCCTCCTGATAGACCAGGAAGTCTGTTCTCTGTGTGTTCTCTAATTAAACAGGCAACCAGGTAAGTTCTTCACATTCAGCTGACTCACGTGTTTTGTGCCAGAGAATCCTGATACATTTTCTGGTGGTTAGGGTAAGATTAAGAATTTGTAGGTATAGTGGAAATATGTGTCTTTGGTAAAATCTGTCGGTTTTTCTGGTCTCTTCATTTATAAAATAAGGCAATCACATCATTATAAGAGTACTTCTGGCTTTGAAATTTACAGTTAAATATGGAGAAACATCCATATATGGCAAGCAAGTGCTGGTAGGAAATGAGTGCCTTTTCTCTGCATGAGTGCATCATCATTGTGCCTTGGAATCAGGTTGAGGATTTGATGATGCGTTTTATTTTTTATTTTTTATTTTTATTATTTTTTAAACATTTTATTTATTTATTTGACAGAGACACAGCGAGAGAGGGAACACAAATGGGGGTGTGTGGGGGTGGGAGAGGAAGAAGCAGTTTCCCTACCGAGCAAGGAGCCCCATGAGATGCGGACCTCCATCCCAGGACCCTGGGATCCTGACCTGAGCTGAAGGCTTAACATCTGAGCCACCCAGGCGCCCCTTGATGATGCATTTTAAATTATCATGCTTTATTCTCAGAGTAATAGAGATTCTGAAAATGAAGTGTAGTTTGGTACTTTGGTTCATATGTTTTTAAAATTCTACTAACTAATTAATCTATGGCAGTCAGAACCATGAAAGTGTATTGTTAGATTGAATTATTTATTTTTGTAAATGTCTAAGCAACTTCCAAAGTAGACTTGAAGGAGCAGAATTAGTAATTTGATTTCCCACAGACAGTTGATTCAACTCCCCTGCACTCTGAGACAATAGAAAGGAGCATCTGAAAATTCTCTCCATTTGGAGTAATTTCATTGCTAAAAAAATAAGAGAAGTAACCTTAACTATGTAAGATTAACCCAAAGGAAAGCACCCCCCTTCCAGGGTATAAAGGATTTCTGGAAGAAAAGTGTCCTGAGCATATTTTAGTGGAAAAGAATTACTTGCCTAACATGCTATATAGTAGTGAGGATGCGTTGCTGGAATTGGAAAATGTCATTATTTGCAAATGTTTAAGTACTGTTTTTCATGTTCACAGAATTCTTCAACATTGTACCAAGACGAGGCTTTCTTTAAGTCATAATTATCGTATATGCTGCTGGAAAATGGTATCTTAAAATTATTATTTTAAAGATTTTTATTTTTAAGTAATTTCTGTACCCAATTTGGGGCCTGAACTCACAATCCTGAGATCAAAAGTCACATGCTCCACTGACTGAGCCAGCCGAGGGCCCCTTAAAACTATTTTAAAAGCAAGATTTTAGAAATTGTTTTATTGTTTATATACCTATCTCTAAGTTCAGATTACTTTCATTTAAGTCATGTGAGAAATTCTTTGTAACATTAATATTGCTTTATTAAGAAAAATATCCACTTATCAGAAAAACACTGCAAAGTCCAGCTTTTATGTTATACTTTGTCTGTAATTGGTGTTTCTCTTTTCTTAGTGGAGGGAGAAGGGCAGGGGAATTGATTGGATTTGAAGTATGTGGAAACTCAGTTATTGTAAACTATGATATTATAGTATTCTATTGTATTTCCATAACTGTAAAAGTAAATTCTTTAACATTGACTTAAAGGAAATGATTCTCAGACTTTGATTTCTATATCTGTACTGATTTAGTTATAAACCTATATGCTGCTGTAGTTCCTAATGTTTTTCTGTGTTCTATGTAAAATTCAGCAGAACAGTGACTTTCCAAAGATAATAGAACTTAATCTGCTTGTCATAGACTAATTTGGGTATCCATTTCTGGAAAAGTAAAAATATATGTAAAGATTCTACAATATTCAACTTCTGAATGAAGTTGCTTCAGAGTTTATTAATTATTTAAGTCAATAATGGATAACTCTCTTTCCTGTTATTTTTATTAACTTGATTTTAGGTACCTGGAATAAATGATAACAATATACTGCCTTTGCTTTTGAGAGAATCACTCATACCCAGCGTGGGAAGATTTCTTGCGTACTCTGATGACAAAGTACATGCTCTCTTTTTAGATGGCATTACTCTAACCCTAAACTGGAATTTCAGCTCTTCTACTGAAAAGAAACAGGTGATTATATTTCGGACTGAAATCTATTTTTCATTTTTTAATCTGTGGAAATAGAACAAAGAAAATAAAGTACCACACTATTTCAATTTATTTTTTGAAGTATAAAATCTGTTAAGAAGCTTTAGTGGGGCGCCTGGGTGGCTCAGTGGGTTAATGCCTCTGCTTTCGGCTCAGGTCATGATCTCAGGGTCCTGGGATCGAGGCCCGCATCGGGCTCCCTGCTCAGCGGGGAGCCTGCTTCCCCCTCTCTCTCTCTGCCTGCCTCTCTGCCTCCTTGTAATCTCTCTCCCTCTGTGAAATAAATAAATAAAATCTTTAAAAAAAAAAAAAGAAGCTTTAGTGATCTCATTGGATTTCCTAGCAAAAACCAGAAAGGATGACAAATAATCATTTTTATGAAGGTAACTGAGAAGGACTGGTATAGAGGGGTGGTTTAATAATACCCATAATCTCTGTAAAAGATAACTTTTAAATTAATTAAAATAAAGTTTAATGATTCTATTTTTTAAATTGATAATTTAGAGAGGCTTTTGTTGCATTTTATGTTTGTTTGTGTGTTTCAGTTTTGGAATGATAAAACTTACCTTTCCTCTTTGCTTCTTAAGGTAAATCAAGGTCAAGGTCTCAAGTTAGGTTGGTGTAAGTTAACTTTTCCCAATGGACAAGATGAGTTAATTCAGATTGAACATCCTGGATCATATGAAAGGTACTGAAAAGCAGTTTTAAAAATTCTTTTCCCTTTTTTTTTTAAGATTTTATTTATTTATTTGACAGAGAGAGAGCGAGAGAGCACAAGCAGGGGGAATGTCAGGCAGAGGAAGAGGGAAACACAGACTCCCTGCTGAGCAGAGAGCCCAACTCAGGGCTCAACCCCAGAACCCTGGGATCATGACCTGAGCCAAAGGCAGACGCTTAACCAACTGCCATCCAGGTGCCCCTAAAAATTATTTTCATGATAGTAAATAACTTTTACTTTTAGACAGAGGGGAAGCATATAAACATTATTTAAATGTTATATATATACTTTTAGTTTTTTCCAGGTAGAAAATGTGCATGATGTTATTTCAAAAGGTTTCAGAATTTACAGTAATATTGGCATCTAGCATAACTAAATAAATCAAGTCAGTTTTAATCATTTCCATTTGTATTCAAGTGGTTTGTCAAAATAAAGTGGTTTTCAGTATAACTGGCTTGCTGTGGAAATTGGACTGTGGACAGCTGTGTTACCAATTAACCAATTCCTTAACCAATTTGAGGTGAGATTTGCACAAATAACTAAGGTATATTTCTGTAAAGTGGAATAAAATTAATTTGCTGTTGCTTAAGATGGAGATGATTCTTTTTTTTTTTTTTAAGATTTTTTTTTTTTTGACAGAGAGAGATTAGAAGTAGGCAGAGAGGCAGGCAGAGAGAGAGAGGGGGAAGCAGGCTCCCCGCCGAGCAGGGAGCCCAATGCGGGCCTCGATCCCAGGACCCTGAGATTATAACCTGAGCCGAAGGCAGAGGCTTTAACCCACTGAGCCACCCAGGCGCCCAAGATGGAGATGATTCTTGAAATCAGCTTTTTATGAATATGCTTTTTTGCTTTCGGTTTATGTAATTTGTTATAATCAACTTGCAATGTTCTTGACATGTTAATAATTTTACTTGAGAATATTCATAAAAGAATTGCTTTTTTACCTCATGAATTTATTTTTCTGTTGGGATTTATTGCATTTGGTCTAAATGCTCCAACATTCATTTCTAGTTTGAATAATTTGCATAAAAAATACAGTGTCTTAGGGCCCCTGGGTGACTCAGGTGGTTAGGCATCTGACTCTTGATTTTGACTGAGGTCATGATCTCGGGGTTGTGGGATCAAGCCCGGAATCGGTTTGAGATTCTCTCCCTCTCTCTCAGCCCTTCCCCTCCCTCTGCTTGCATGTGCACCCGAGCATGCTCCCTCTCTCTAAAATAAATAAATAAATTTTTTAAAAAAACTACAGTATTTGGCAACTATTACTATTTGTTTCAGCCCATCACTTCAGATCATTCATTTTATTGACCTTGATACTTGTTTTGTATATTCAGGGAGTTATATGTAATTACATATTTATGTTTGTGGGGGGGAATTAATGGGTGTGTTCTGGTTTAAATTTTATTTTTTTTAATTTTTGGTGGGTTTTTTATTTTTATTTTTTTTAATTTTAGAAAGCACATGCTGACTTGTCTTAATTTGTAAAGACATTTTCATTATAAAACGTAATGAAACTCATTTTACTTTGTAAAACTAAAAGGAGACTTAAAACATTTGAATTTGAATTTTGAGTGAAATCCAAGTATCACTTTGTTCTGATTCTTAAATCTCATCTTTATTAATCATGACTGTGAGTAAATCATTTTATCCTTGATGAATAATGAAGAAACTTGCCTTTTCCATTTCCTTTAAAAAAGATTCAAAAAAGTTGCCCCGTAAATGCCTCACTTGGGAATTTTTCCTTTTCACCCAAGTTGTCTTAATGATCTTTCCTTTCTGAAAAATGCTTTTATAAATATTCTACAAGTTCATTTTTCAAACATTTCTTTTAATGTTTTCGATCTAGATATGTGACAGCAGTTATATCATGGTGCAGAAGACTGACCCAGACTAGTCAGAGAGAGATGCCCACATATCCTCCATCTTCTCTTGTTGAAGAAAATTGGTATTTATGTTTCTTTTAAATTTCATCTGTGTAGAAGAGACACAAAAATTAAAAATGTCAGATGGTAAACTCTAAGACTTTTCCTAATAGCTTAAACTTGAAAATAATTTATCTTTAATCAGATATTTAATTTATTACATTTCATCATATTTTATCTGAAGGTCAGAAAATTGCATTGAAAATTTCATATCAAAATGGGTGATGCTTTTAATGTGATAAATTCATTCTGAAAACTTTATGGAAAAATTTAAAGGATATTTTTAAAATTTTAGTAATATTAAGAGAAATAAAATGTTGACTAACATAATAAACTTTCAGGAAAAGTTGATTTTGAATTCATTTCTATCGTATTAATTACCTCTCCCATATTAACTGGAAAATCAACAAATAAAGTATTTTAGTCCCTCCTATGTGCCTTTCACTGTGCAGGAGATTGGAACTGGGCTTCAAAGGAATATTTAGGGAAATTAAGACATTTTAGGGAGAGAGCAAGGGCAGAGGTAAAAAGCATATTTTGTCCTGTGAAGACAACAAGAAAACAGTTTTCATGGAGCAGATGCCATCTGTTAGGCTGTAGTGTGAGTTTCAGTGGATAGGCATGGATCTTGTGATCAGTAGAGGAGCTCAGACTTGATGGAATTAGAAGTTCCTAAGTAGAATGAGTGGCAAAAAGAAAGGTCATTAGGAAAGTTAGTATCACTGAGTGGATGATCTGAATATACAGGTGTCCCCCGCTTTCTGAAAGTTTGCGTTACACCAGTTCGCTCTTAGGAAAGACTTCCATCAGCATGTTCCCGTTTTCCTATGGACCCACCACCCTGAACACGCCTGATCTTGTCTGATCTCAGAACCTAGGCAGGGTGAGGCCCTGTTAGTACTTGGGTGGGAGTATGTACCTGTTTCTGCTAACTAAAAGAAATCCAAAAAGGATTTTCGCTTTTAAGAAAAAAAGGCAAAAAGTGAAAATAGCATTCAGTGTTTGCTTTGCAGCGAGCTCTCATAGAGGCAGCTTGCTCCCCAAGTGGGGAGAACGGTACCTCCGAGCTCCTTCCCTGGGGACTACACTCAGTGCCTCAACTTCAAGCTGCCAGAGCTTTGAACATGTCTGGGAGCCTCTGTGCTTTCACTCAATTTATTTTGTGCATCCATTAGCAAGATCAGTCCTTGGGTGTCATAAAAAAGCCTAAGAGAGGTTATTTTTTGAGTGGAGGAATGATCAAAAAATTCTCCATAAAAATTAATGGTAATTGTTTTTCAGCTTTATGCCATTTCAGTTTATGAAAGTTTTCTTAGGAACGCTCTGCCTTTGGATGGTGGAGGAAACCTGAATTGGAAAAGAGGGTTAGTTTGTAAGGTTGTCTTAGCATTGCATGGTGAAAAAAATATAAACATTAAGCCTGATTCTTAACACCGTTTCCTAAGTTACTTAGAGAAAGAGGTACAAATCAATTCAGTAGATGTTATTTGAGTATCTTAGGTATCCTAAGGATTCAGCTTTCCAGATCTTCCATTCTTCAGCTACAGCTCATTTGGGAGCAGAAACGTTGCCCAAGTAGCTGGCAAAAAAT
This sequence comes from Ailurus styani, assembly GCA_002007465.1. NCBI lineage: Eukaryota > Metazoa > Chordata > Mammalia > Carnivora > Ailuridae > Ailurus > Ailurus styani. The sequence continues at coordinate 2,182,626 of LNAC01000198.1, forward strand.
GTAGTTGGGATGAAAGGGAAACTGTATATGACTAGAAGATTGGTCACTTCATCATCGCTCAGCTCACAAGGTTTTCAAGATGCTAACCTTTTCATATGAAGGCTTTGAAGAGGATAACTGTCAAGACATACACATACAAAGTGAGGGCTTCCGGGAAGTGCATACTGGTGATAGTAGCTCTGGGGGGGAAGCACCCGGAGCAGCAGAAAGACGAACTGAGGAAGAGTAGAGAGAGGAGATGCAGTCCCTGACAGGGCAGGTAAAATTAGGTAATACAGTGTTTCAAACAGGGGAACTTTTTTCCCTTTCTATTTCCTTTCTTTAATTTCCTTTCTTTATTAACTATATAATGTCCCTCAGGTTATGGCAGTGTACCTTGACCACTGAATTTCCAAAGTGTACCTTTTTTTTTTTCAGTGTGCTTCAGATAAATAGAAAAAATGATTATTAAAAAAAAAAGAGTTGTAGCAAGAATTACCTTCAAACAACAGTACTTGATTCAAAAATCCTTGAGGTGGGGACTTTCATTCATCTACTTATTCATTAAAAGCACTCAAATAAGTATCAGTTGAGGCAAGTTGATGTGTTGCTAAATAAAGCCAATATTAAGAGAATTCTTTTTTTTTTAAGATTTTATTTTTAAGTAATTACACCCAAAATGGGGCTTGAACTTACAACCCCAAGATCAAGAGTCACACACTCCACTGACTGAGTCAGGCAGGAACCCCTATAAAGAGAATTCTTAACCTCTGGGCTCTTATATCTACAATTCTAAACTTTATGAGAAAAAAAATCAAGTATGCTTATTTGAAGTATTGTAGCTATAAAAGAATCAGACAACTGTCATGAACTTACTTTTTCTTTTTGTACAGGTCTGTGGCCTCTGAGCTTGAAAAAATAAAGAAGTTTAACTGTATCCTTTAAACCAAATTTATTGTCCTGCATAATTACTCCCTTTCCATTCTAGGCTTAATTCATGACTGTGCTTTCTGTTATATATTCTGAAGCTTTCTTGAATAACATTTAAGATATATCTTGTCTATAGCAGGTACATTATATTAATATTTATACTTTTGAATGGGTTTAAATAGGGCAAAGGGCAGTGAACTAGGTTTCCTAGTCTCCTATGGAGACTTTTTCACTTATATAATTGTATTCTAAATTATAACAGACCTATGTCTTTTTCTTTCTTTTTTTAAGGATACTTATTAATTTTTTATTTTTAATTTCAGCTTTATTGAGGTGTAATTGACAAAAATTGTAAGATATTTAAAGTGTACTTCATGGTGATTTGACACGCATATGTATTGTGAAAGGATTACCCTGTCTTGTTAATCAACACCAAAACCACCTCATCTATCTATCTCTTCCTCCCCACTCTTTTTTTGGTAAGAATATTTGAGTTTCATCCTCCCAGCAAACCTCAACCACACAACGCAATATCAGTTACTGTAGTCACCATGTTATATATTAGAACCTTAGACCTTACACGTTTTAAAGCTGAAAGTTTGTATCCTTTTACCAGTCTCTATTTTATCTACCTCCCAGCCCCTGGAAACCATCATTTTTACACTCTGTTTCTGTCAGTTTGACTTTTTTTTTTAATTGTCAGTTTGACTTTTTAAAAAAGCTCCATTCCACACTTAAGTGACACTGTGCAGTATTTGTCTTTCTCTGTCTGGCTTATTTCAGCTTAGCATAATGCCCTCAGGATCCATCTTTGTTGTTGTGAATGGCAGGATTTCCTTATAGCTCATGGCCGAATAGTATTCTATTGTATACATACACCATGTCTTTTTTTTTTTCTTTTTTAAGATTTATTTATTTTTTGAGAGTCTGAGCACGAGCAGGGGGGAGGGGGGAGAGTCAGAGGCAGAGGGAGAAGCAGACTCCCCGCCGAGCACGGAACCCAATGTGGGGCTCAATCCCTGGACCCTGAGATCATGACCTGAACTGAAGGCAAATGCTTCACTGACTGAGCCACCCAGATGCCCCATATACCATATCTTTATCCATTCATTTGTTGATGGACACTTTGGTTGTTTCCATATCTTGACTATTTTGAATAATGCTGCAATGAACATGGAAGTACAGATCTCTTTGAGATCCTGATGTCATTTCCTTTGGATATATATCCAGAATTGGGATTGCTGTATGGTATGGTAATCTTTTTTAAATTTTTTGAGGAACTTCCTACTGTTTTCCATAGTGGCTATACTAATTTACATTTACACCAAGGTACACAGGGTTTTCTTTCCATATCCTCACCAATGCTTATTAACTATTGTCTTTTGGATGATAGTCATTCTAATAAATATGAGGTAATACCTCACTGTGGTTTTGATTTGCATTTCCATAATGATTAGTGATATTAAGCACCCTTCCATATACCTGTTGACCATTTATAACTCTTTGGAAAAATGTCCATTTAGTTCCTCTGCCCATTTTTTAATCAGATTTTTTTTTGCTGTTTAATTGAATGAGCTCTTTATATATTTTGCATATTAACCTCTTATCAGATATATGATTTCAAACGTATTCTCTGATTCCATATATTGTCTTTTCATTTTGTTGATGATGTCGTTTGCTGTGCAGAAGCTTTTTAGTTTGATGTAGTTCCATTTGTTTTGCCTTTGCTTTAGGTATCAGAACCAAAAAATCACTGCCAAAACTGATGTCAAAGAGCTTACCCCCTGTTTTCTTTTAGGAGTTTTATGATTTCAGGTCATGTGTTCAAGTCTTCAGTCCATTTTGAGTTGATTTCTGTGTATGATGTAAGATAGGGATCCAGTTTTCCCAACACCATTTATTGAAGAGATCCTTTTTTTTTTTTTTTTTTTTTTTTTGAAAAAAAAAAAAAAAGACAAAAGTGGGGC
>LNAC01000198.1:2185561-2226338 GCA_002007465.1 Ailurus styani
TTTTTTTTTTTTTTTTTTTTTGAGACAGAGAAAGAAAGCACACACATGTGGGCTAGAAGAGGAGCAGAGGTAGAGGGACAAGTAGACTCCATGCTGAGCGCAGAGCCCAGTGTGGGGCTCAATCTCATGACCCAGAGATCATGATCTGAGCCAAAATCAACAGTCAGATGTTCAACTGACTGAGCCACCCGAGTGCCCTGCATGGGTTTATTTCTAGGCTCTCTATTCTGTTCCATTGATCTATGTGTCTGTTTTCATGCCCATGCCATACTGTTTTGATTACTGTAATTTCATGATATAGTTTGAAATCAGGAAGCATTATGCCTCCAGCTTTGTTTTTCTTAAAATTGTTCTGGCTATTTGGGTTCTTTTATGATTCCACAGAAATTTTAGGATCGTTTGTTCTATTTCTTTGTAAAATGCTGTTGGAATTTGATAGGGATTGCATTGAATTTGTAGATTGCTTTGGTTGGCATGGACATTTTTACAATATTAATTCTTCTAATTCATGAGTATAAAATATCTTTCCATTTATTTGTGTCTTCTTCAGTTTCCATCATAAATGTCTTTCAGTATACAGATCTTTCACCTCCTTGCTTAAATATATTCCTAAATGTTTTATTCTTTTTGATATAATTATGAATGGGGTTATTTTCTTAATTTGATAGTTTGTTATTAGTGTATAGAAATATAATTGATTTTTGTATATTGATTTAATATTCTGAAACTTTACCGTATTATTTTTTTTTAAGAGAGAGAGACATTGGAGGGGGAGAAGCAGAGGGAGAGAGAAAATTTTATTTATTTTATTTTTGATTAGAAGATTTGAGAGAGAGAGAGAGCATGAGAGACCACAAGCAGTAGAGAGGCAGAAGCAGGCTTCCCACTGAGCAGGGAGCCTGATCCCAGGACTTGATCCCAGGACCTCAAGATCATGACCTGAGCCAAAGGCAGGACTTGATCCCAGGACCCCAAGATCATGACCTGAGCCAAAGGCAGACGCTTAATGGACTGAGCCACCCAGGTGCCCTGAGAGAGAGAGAATTTTGAGCAGGTTCCACCCCCAGCATGGAGCCCAACACAAGACTTGATCTCACAACCCTGAGATCATGACCTGAGCCAAAATCAAGAGTCGGACACTTAACTGACTAAGCCACTCAGGTGCCCCTGAATTTATTAGTTCTAAGAGTTTTTTTGGTGGCATCTTTAGGATCTTTTGTGTATAATATCATGGCATCTACAAATAGAAACAGTTTTACTTTTCTGATTCGGATGCCTTTTCTTTCTTTTTTTGCCTAATTGCTCTGGCTAGGAGAGTATTTTGAATAAGAGTGGTGAGAGTGGACATCCTTATCTTATTCCTGATATTAGAGGGAAAGCTTTCAGTTTTCACCACTGAGTATGATGTTAGCTGTGGGCTAGTCATACATGGCCTTTATTATCATGAGGTAAGTTCTCTCTATACCCAGTTTGAACTTTTCTGCATCTGTTGAGATAATCAGATAATTTTTATCCATTTTTTAATATGGTGTATCACATTGATTTTCATATGCTGAACCATCCTTGCCTTCCTAGAATAAATCTCACTTGATCATGGTGTATCATCATTTTAAGGTATTGTTGCATTCCATTTGCTAATATCTTATTGAGAATTTTTACATCTATATTCAGCAGAGATATTGGCCTGTAATTTTTTTCTTTAAAAAATTATTTTTAAAGTAATCTCTATACCCACTGTGGGGCTTGAATCCATGATCCTGAGATCAAGAGTCATATGCTCTTCCGACTGAGCCAGACAGGTACACCTGCAATTTTTTCTTGTTGTGTTTTTATCTGGTTTTGGTTGTCAGGGTAATGCTGGACTTGTAAAATGAGTTTGAACATATCCCCTCCTCTTCTATTTTTGGAAGACTTTGAGAAGGATTGATATTCTTATTAAATGTTTCATGGACTTCACCAGTGAAACCAGCTAGTCCTGTGCTCTTATTTGTTGGGAGGTTTTAGATTACTGATTCAATTTCCTTATTACTGATTGGTCTGTTCAGATTTTCTATTTTAAGATTCAGTCTTGGTAGGTTGTATGTTTCTAGGAATTTAACTGTTTCTTCTACGTTGTCCAATTTGTTGGAATATAATTTGACTCATTTTTCTTATGAAATCTTTTGTTCTGTACATTCCTACCCCATTCATCTAATTTCTTTCATCTTGTGATAGTTCTGTAATCCTATTCAAATAATAAAGTAGCTCTGCATCAGAGGACAGGTTTATTTCTACTCTATATCATTCATTCATTCATTCATGCTGGTGAGGGGCAGAGGGAGAGAGAGAATCTTAAGCAGGCTCCATGCCCACTAAGGGTGCCTGGGTGAGGCAGTCAGTCAGTTAAGTGTCCGACTCTTGACTTTAGCTCAGGTCATGATCTCAGGGTTATGAGACTGATCCCTGCATAAGGCTGTGTGCTGGGCATGTAGCCTGCTTAAGATTCGCTCTCCCTCTGCCCCTCCCCCGCACCCCTCTCTTAAAAAAATTTTTTTAAATACACCACACAGATTATATTCCTCTCACTGCTACTTTTGTTCTTTTATTCCCATATCACTCTTCACTTAAAGAAATGTTGAGATTTTAATTATTTTATCTCCTGTCACCAAACTTCCATTCAAATATACATAGATACTCTCTTTCTTCCTCTCTTACATCTTAACCAGTTTCTTCATCTTTAAGGGGTAGACCTGGTAAGTTCTGAAGTACCAAACCTATTATGAATCCTAGAGATCTTCCTAACAGAGAAATAATATTTTAATATGAAGATCAGGCTTTCTGAAACTAAATGTACTTATATAAAGAAAAATCTGGGGGAAAACTCCTTAACTGAGAAACTTAGTGTTATTGGAGAACAGTGGTATCTTAAACCGGATTTCTAACAAAAAAAACAAACAGTCATCTGATAATTATGAAACAAAATCTCCAGAAACCTTGCTGGAAGAAGTTAATGAAAAGAGAGTATCAGTGGCATTGAAAAAAACCTCTGAAATCCTTCAGGATATTGACTGTCTTCTATCAAGTTCTAAAAAATAAAAAACGGAATTACTATAAACCTTAAGGATGTCGTTTCAAGTGACTAGTGTAAAATTATTAAGCCAAGAAATTATATATATTATTTCTATGCAAGGATTGTATGAAAAATGACATTTAACTTTGGAGGTTACCTAACTTGTAAATTTTAAAATATATATTTATAATGTACTTTTGTTAATAAAGAACTGTTTTAGAATTTTGAACAATTTCTGATTTCAGATTTATGAGAAAAAATTTTATAAAATTATAGTTGCTGTTTTATCTTGTGGAACATTCACTATTAATCCTCAAGGGTTTCTTTCTTTCTTTCTTTTTTTAAAGATTTTATTTTTTTGACACAGAGAGAGATTACAAGTAGGCAGAGAGGCAGGCAGAGAGACAGGGAGAGGAGGAAGCAGGCTCCCTGCTGAGCAGAGAGCCCGATGCGGGCCTCGATCCCAGGACGCTGAGATCATGACCTGAGCCAAAAGCAGAGGCTTTAACCCACTGAGCCACCCAGGCGCCCTATCCTCAAGGGTTTCTTTTTTCCTTTTTAAATATGCAGGATTGTGTGCATTTGGTCATTTGCTATTTGGTCTCTTCAAGTATTTTGCAACAGAACTACTGAAAGAGAATTTGATCTTTACATATATGTGCAATATTGCTTCAAGCTAAGAATCGAGCTCTTCAGCAAAGACTAAATTTTATCTCAATTGTCTCATTAGATATCTTCATTTCTTTTGAACATCTGAAAAAAAATTTATGCTACACAAGTGTGTGAAACTAAAATAGCTCATCAGATGTGCTGTTTATTGCAACCTAGTACTAGTTTATTGGGAAAGCACCAAACCACACATCTAAAGAGACTTCAAGATTGGACCAATATAGCAGAAATGTTCTAATTAATTTCTAATTTCTAGAAAAGACCTGGTTCTTGACATAAAAGAAACAACAGAGGAAGCAAGGAGAATAAGAACAAAACAAGCGGAGCATAGATTAGGAGTGATAATGTCAATGATTTGGAGGGGCACAATGTTCTCTTAGCTTTCTCGCTCTGGGCTCCTTGCTACCTTCGGGTTTCAGGTTTCAACAAATTACCATTTCTTCAGAAGGGCCTCCCCCACTTAGTCGCTATTATATCACCCTATTTATTTCCTTTACAGCACATACTATATAGCCATGCAACTTATGTTTCTTTGTGGTCTAGATCCTCCACTAGAACTTGAGGTCCATAAAGTCATTCTGTATGTAGCCTGTTACCAAACATAGTGCTTGGCACACAGAGCATTCAGTATGTGTTGTATAATTAAATCAGTGCCTTTGGGCTGTAGGGTGACTACAGAGAAAAGAACTGTAACAATTTCATTGTTTTGGTTGCAGGAAGCCATCCGTGTTGTTCTTCAATAGTTCTAGAAAGCCTAGAGTATAAGGCATGTATAGTGCTGCCATAAGGGCAATGCGAATGTGTTACGGCACTCAAACTGTTCTTAACATGACTGAAAGCACCCCATATTGCAGTTAATGTATTCTTTTTAATTAGCTTTTAAACTATGTGGGTTAAAATGTGTACCATTTTCCATCTCAGTTGAGTCTTTTCCACTGGCTAAAAACCATGAGTGTGACAAGCAATGAAAAGTTCTATCATTGAGAAACTGAGCCACACTTCAGGGTTCTGTGAGAGAGGGGCCTAAGAAGTTTGCTTGAGATCGTCTCACTTTACTACAAAATTGTCTTTCAACTGTAAAATATAATCCCGCTACCGCCCTTGCTTTCCCTCCCACCCTTGTATTGAGAAACTGTAGGTAGGAAGAAAAAAGCAATGCGCCTTTTTGAGACTCTGCTTTTGCACCAGTGCTTCCTAGAGCCAATGCCAGGCTAGACATCTTGGTGCTCACTCAGGCAGGAAGGCAGGCTGGGACCTGGCCACAGTCCCATTAAGAAGCTGCATCATGAGTCCGGTTAATTGGCGTCAAGCTACCTTTTATGCAGCCACCCCCCCCCCCCCCGCCAACTCCTGTGCGTTTAGTAGTCATGATTAAATGGTCCAGCCCTGTCACTGCTGCCACAATAAACTAGACGCCCCACCGTCCGCCCACAAAGTGGCAAAGAATAACTATCAAGAAATCCCCAAGGGGGCGTTGGAGCGCTGTGAAGGAGCGGCGGAGCTGCAAGATCGTGGGGTCCCTCCATCTCGTGAAAAACTCTGGCGCCCAACCTGAAAGACCCAGGAAAGAGAGCCGGAAATTTCTCTCCCCTTCGAGACCCAAGATGGCCCCTGGCTCCCAGCTCACACGTCTGGGTACAGGGCCCGTGCATCCGACATTAGGTGAGGGTACTTCTCCGTCCCCAGCTTCCCTGCCGCCACTAAGGGTGCGTTGTGTAGGTATGTCGGCTGCTAAGGCTGGGGCACGGCGCCGGCAAAGCCAAGAAGGAATGTCCAGGTTTAATAGAGAAAACCAACAAGGTACTTTGCACTTTTCATCCCGCTGTCCCAAAGGTTTCCTTATGGGGCACGACGGGGAAGAAGTCGCGGCAGCCACCGCCTCCTGCAGAGAACACCGAGCTCCCGGTTCTCCTCCGTTAGGAATGGAGCCAATATCCCGGCGTCCTCTCCGCCGACGTTTGGGGGCTGGAGCCGCTCTGGCTGGCGCCGGCGTCTCTATGGTCCCGGCCGAGGGGCGGGTAAAGGGGCGGGGCCGCCGTTCGCGCTGCAGGCTTCAGGGTGGAAAACTGAAGGTGGGCGCGGCTGAGCTCCGCCAGGGCCCCGGGCGGGAGGGGGACGGAGTGTACTCGGCGAAACTGAGTCCTGAGGTGGGAAGCCGTAACTCCAGGTTCCATGTGGGGAGGGCGTGCAGGTGCGGCGAGCGCGCGGGGCCCGAGAGCCAGCGGGGCGTGCTTGACCGCCGGCACTGTCTGGCGATCCCGAGGTGTGCGCGAAGCCCCGGCGTCTTCCTCCGGCTTCGTGGAGCCTTCGAGATTCCACAGGCACCCAGTTCTCGCCTAGGCTCTGTGTCCCTGGCGTTTCCCTGGCCCGGAGAGGGAGGACGGGGTCTTGCCGGAGTTGCCCATCGCCCTCTAACAGGCACGAGAGTCCCACGCGCCCCGGGTCCCTGGAGGCTTGAATACTCTTAAGTGTGACAGGGTCCCTTCCTTGCCTGGGAAATGCTGGGTTCCTTTGACGCCAGGGCTTCCTGACCTATTTCCTTAATAGGCATATAAAATTACTGCATCACACCAGCCCTGGTCAAGAATGATTTGGGGAACTTGCTGAGACTTGATATGTGTTTAAATTCAAAATTGTATGTTTTATTCCTAATGGTGTAAGAATTGAACATTTTATATTCCGGCTATAAAAAGTTTCTGTGAAACTGAGCAGGATTTGTGTTTCTTTCCTTTGAAAATTAGCTGCATAATACTTGACATCTGCTTTAGGTATTGTAGCACTAAAAAATTAAATATATTAGGGGCGCCTGGCTGGCTCAGTTGGTGGAGTGTGTGACTCTTGATCTCGGGGTTGTGAGTTCAAACCCCACATTCGGTGTAGCATTACTTTAAAAAATTTAAATATATTAACTTTCACAGCACTGACATTGAAAAAGACATATTTGTAAAGCAATACTAAAGGTAGTTATCAGATTTTAGATTGCTTTTACCTCATGTTTTGGTAAATATTTGTGTGATGGGAGAGTGAAGCAGGTATTTTGGGGGGAATTTGTTCTTTGTTTTGGCAGAAATATTTGTCTAAGATTATTAACAAAGTGCACAATAGTGTATAATTAAAGTAACTGGCTAATTATGTTTGTGGAGTTAAGGAAAGGGAAGATTACTACTATGTATACTTAAAAGGCCCCATAGTTGATGACATTTTACTATAATGGAATGGGGTGTGGCAGTTTGATCATTGTAGAAAGTGGCTGCAAGTCATAAGGACATGTTATGCTATTATGAGATAAGTCATCCCCAAAATATTTTTAGTTCATAGGCTGGGGGTTGCTTACCTGCTTATCCCTTGTAGTATAATGAAATACTTATTAAATACCTTCAGCACGTTAGATTTTATGCATGAAAGGCTTAACAGAAAATTATAATTACTACTCTTAAGGGAACTACCCAACAAAAGTAAGTATGTAGACTAAACAAAGTTACTTTACAGTTTTTGAGGTTCCAGGGTCCCTTCTATTTGTAGGGGAGGGGTAGGAAGTGGAAAAAGAAAGGAAAAGGTATGAAGAAAAATGGGTATACCTGGGAGTCTTGGAGACAATAAATAAAAGGCAGTAGAATTATTAATGTTTTTTCTCCCCCCTCCCAAAATGTTTTTTTTCATATCCTCATACTCAGAATCTAAGTCAAAGATGTTAAATACATGCACTAATAGAGTGGAATAGATGTCAGAATTGTGTTTCTGGGACCATAATTATACCTTTATAAAAATGGAAAGAGTATTGTGTTAGATACCTATTACTATATAACAAATCACCCCAAAACTTAGAGGCTTAAAACGTTTAACAAGTATTATATCACTGTGTCTGTGGGCTAGGACTTGCAAGAGGCTTAGCTGGGTGCTTCCAGCCCAGGGGTCCATGCAGTTGTCGTCCAGATGTTTGCAGGGCTCTGGGCACCTAAAAACTGGACTGGGGCTGAAGGATCGACTTCCATGTTCAACTCATTAGCTTTTTGTTCCTCTCTCATCAAGCAAGCTGTTTTATACTTTCCATTTATAAAATGCATTTTGTGCTGCCCCATTAATATTATTATAAACAATAAGGTTTTCTTTTTCAGGTCACTATATTTGGATCACCACTTAAATACTTGAAGTGATCTTTTGATGTTTCACTTTGCTCACAACACATCATAAGCTACCTCATCCTTTTAGAATATGAACTTACGTAAAACACAAGGTTAGTAACATTTAAATGTATTTTGGGGTGATAAAAATTGTTCCAAGACTAAAAGAATGTGGAAGTAATGCAGTGGCTTTATCGTGACATCATGCAACTTGCAGTTAAGTGGATAATGACCTCTTAGTTTTTGTCCCCTTTCTGGGATAAGATTTGAAAATAAATTTGTAATAAATGCAGATGTGAGTATAGTTTGAGTGGCAGCAGAGCTTTTCTGTTGAGCTTCTGTGTAAGTGTGTCCAGCCTGCATTCTTACACTCATCCACCTGAGTGGCCTTCTTTCTTCTTTGCGCTGCTTTGTAGGCCACAGCTTACTGAATGAGGGGAATGTTGCTAGTGAAGCACCTCTCTGGCATGGTCATCAAGTCAAATTTGTGCATCCCAGTTCCCATCTAGCTAAGTGGATACTGGCATCTATCTTTGGTTCAAAGGGATATTTTATAAACCTTAAAATTATATGCACTGAACCTTTAAACAGGTTGACTTCTTTATCCATGCAAGTTTCAAGAGTTTATTTTGTAAAGTAGAAACAAATGATTCATAATTTATGAGACTGTAAATCCTGAGGTTTGTAGAAAGGTTTCATGACTTGGAGGTATCTTTCGCTTTTTTACATTTTGGTCTTGTTTGAAAGTATGTTGAAATCACTCATTTCCTCATCCTGGAAGAATCTGTACACTTTAACCCAATCTTAGTGCTTTTCAGAATAATTTTCATTATTGCAAATGTCCAAGAATTTGAAGATTGTTGTAGACTCCATTATCATTAACAAAACAGTTGTTCTATGCAAAGCAAGTCTTCACAATATGAAAGAATTAAAGGAATCTATATGTTTATTTCACCAGCAGATAGAGAATCTTTTGTACAGATTTTGCCTGTGTCAACTAATACATACATATGAACAAATTATTTTTATATTATCAACCTGACTTGTAAGAATTGTGTAAAATGTTATTAATGTATATTGATGTTATATATTTTCATATTTTTATTAATACATATTTGTAATGTTATAAGTATGTTTCTCCTTTTCAAAAATTATACCTGTAAGAGACTGACTTCTGGGGTGCCTGGATGGCTCAGTCATTAAGCATCTGCCTTCAGCTCAGGTCATGATCCCAGGGTCCTGGGATGGAGCCCCACATTGGGCTCCCTGCTCAACTTCTCTCTCTCCCACTCCCCCTGCTTCTGTTCCCTCTCTTGCTGTGTCTTTCTTTGTCAAATAAGTAAATAAAATCTTAAAAAAAAAATAAGAGACTGACTTCAGCATCATGGTCTGAGTTGTTTAATAACTTCTGACTAATTTCAGAGTAGCTTTATTTATTTTGTGGTCATAATAGTAAGACATTGGAAATGTTTAGAGAATTATGAGTGCTTGGGTGGCTCAGTTGATTAACCATCTGACTCTTGATTTTGGCTCAGGTTGTGATCTCAAGAGTCCTGAGATCCAGCCCTGCATTGGAGCCCAGTGTTGGGCTCCACAGTGGGCATGGAGCTGCTTAAGATTTTCTCTCTCTCCCTCTGCCACCTTTGCCCTTGCCCCTCCCTCCCCACCCCACTTAGGTGCTCTCTTGCTAGAGTGCTCTCTCTCTCTTAAAAAAAAAAAAAGAAAGAAACAGAAAAAAAAAGGAAATGTGTTCGCCATTCAGTACTTAGGTTACTCTGCTTTTCCAAGTTTATTGGCATTAACTCTTAAATGAAATTTACAAACACTCTGAAGTTCCTAAAAGAAAATCCCTTTATGATTTTATTTAGAATGATACTAAATTTATAGATTCCATTTGAGGAGAATAACACCATCAATGTTGTCTTACTCAATAAAATGGTCTGGCTCTTGTGTTAGTTAAGTTCCTTTAAAGAAGCAGTTCTACTTTGCCTGCCAAAGAGTGTGGAATTTATACAGGGGTTTGACATTCTGTAATTGTGGGGGCTGAGAAAGCAGTTTGGGCAGACTCCTGCCCCTGAGTCTATTGTTGAACCAGAAGTGGTTACAAATTAGCTAGACAGACACAGTGGAGAAGGGCAAGTGGATGTGGAGGAGAGCAAGGACAGAATGGAATCTGCACTGGCTTCTTTCCAACTCCAGTTTTGATGCTGTGGGTGATCCCCACAAGAGAGGCTAGCACTCTTGACTCTGGGATTGCACATGCACACCCAGGATTTGGAGAAGCTGAAGGAGCTGCAGGCCAGCCCGCTTCCCATGCCAACAAGGGGAGCTAACAGATCATGTGCAAACTCCACATGCAAGGAAGAACCATACGAGAACTTTACAAGGAAGGGAATTCTGGGAAATGTGCTTCCACCTAAGCTGAGCTGCCATAGTATGAAGCCACCAGAGCTCTAAAGAACTGATTGATCTTTTGTGTCCTTTAATACAGCTTTGTTTTCTTCATAAATATTTCCTGTTTAATTTATTCCTTGGTATTTGGGTTTTTATTGCTGTTTTGAATGTTCTTTCCCATGGATGATTGCTTGTATATTATAAAGAGTAGTATTTATCTTGAATTAGCCACCATTTGCAACTTAAATTCTAATAGTTTTCAATGGATTCTCTTGACTAGGCAGTCATTTCACTTGCAAACTAATGTAATTATCTTTTTGTTCCTGGTAAGGTAATGATACATTTTCTTTTCCCCTCCCTCATCCCTTCCTTGCCTCCTTACATGGAATGAAACTGCCAGAACAATATTCTAATAGCTATACTGTTTTTAACTTTTAAGATAATGTCTCTTGGTTTTCATCATTTTGGTTTCTGGTAGACTAGTGTTTCTTGATGTTTAGTGAATATAAGAATTACTTCGTATTCATACTTGCTAAAAATGCAGATCCAAGAAGGGATATTACATTTTGCTAAATGCCTTTTAAGTATTTAATATGCAATTTCTGCTGGATAACAGATCTAGTGTATGAAGATTTTTCATGAATTCATTCAACACTTATTGAGAACTTAGTATGCATGAAAGATACAGTAGTGAACAAAGTTGAGTGAGTCCTTGCTCTCTGAACTTTTATTTTCCTGCCTGAAATGTGTACAGAGCATAAATACTCGAAAACAAGTCTTTTGGATCTAAAGATATTTCTTGCACCACCATTTAAGCTTAGTTTCTTTGAGCTAACTAGGCCACTCCATTTTTCTTTTTAACCAGTTTAAAAGTGATGAATTATATTGCATTGTGGTCAGAGAATTTGGCCTGAACATTTCCAGTTTTTAGGTTTTATCGAAGTTTTTCTTGTAGATGAGTAAATGAGTAGTTGACTTTTGTAAATGTTTCATGGACATTTGGAAGGAATGTGTTTTCCATGTAAAATACATAATTTTAGACCTGTATATGAAGTCAAACTTGTAATTATATTATTTAAACGATCTATACCTATTTTTGGCTACTTGATATAATTTACATATTTTACTGCTTTGCAGTTTGTCGTGTAAGTATCCTTTTTCTTAAGATTTTATTTATTTGTTTGTTTGTTTATTTATTTATTTTAGAGAGAGAGCAAGAGTGTAAGACAGAGCATGTGTAGGGGGGAGGGACAGAGGGAGATGGAGAAAGATTTTCAAGCAGACTCCGCTCTGGGCATGGAGCCCGACTTGGGGCTCAATTCCACAACCCTGAGTTTATGACTTGAGCTGAAATCAAGAGTCAGATGCTTAACCGACTGAGCCACCCAAGTGCCCTGTAAACATCTTATATAACTTTACTGTGACTTGAATATTTTATCCCTTTTATCCCACTAAGTCTTTTGCCATGAATTTTGTATTTGATATTAATATTACCATGGCCGCTTTATTTGACTTATATTCTAGATATATTTTCTCATCTCTTTATTTTGTGTATTGCTAAGACTTTTTGTTTGAGATATTTTCTTATGAACGATAACTTGGATATTTTCTTTTGTCCTAATCTGTTTCTTTATAGATAAATTTAATACACTCACATTTATTGTGGTATTTGTGTTTGATGTTTGGTCCCTTTTGCTCTTTTGGGGGTTGGGGTGACAGTAAAGTCTTATTTCTTTTTTTTCCTTTTCTGTTTTGCTGTACTGATCAAGTTTTCTTTATTCCTCTTCTCTCTCCCTAGTAATTTAGAAGTGCTATTCCTCCAATCTTTTTCCCCTAGAAATTGTATATAGCTGTTATAATTTCTAAGGCAAAACTGTTGAAATTCATGATTGTCACAAAGGTGTCATAATTTATTTTAGGTAGAATCCTACAGTCATGATCCTTTTCTCTTAAAGGTTTATTAATGTTGCCCCACAGTATTTTGGCATTTATTGTTGGTATTAATCACATGCTGTTTTTGTAGATAACCTTTTTGGGTAGAGAGGGTCAGGATTTGGAAACTCTAAAGAATTTTATCTTTATCTTTTGAATTTATTTTTTTTCTTTCAATGCTTAACTCTTCGTCATTTTTCCCCCATCAAGCTTTGTGAAAATTATTCAAAAATGTTATTTCACTAATTGTGTTTTTACTATGCATTGTCCCTGTTGAGCTTTTATTTGGGTAATCAGGCTTTTCCTCTCCATAAACTCTTGTTTTCAGAGTCCTCCTTTTACATGAAAGCCTGCTGTTGTTATTGATAATAAAGTATATTTTCCTAACTTTTTAACATCTTTGTTGGAGTATAATCGGCACATAACTGTACATATTTTAATGTATATCTTGATGTATAAATGAAAATATAAATCATGAAACTATCACCACAATCAAGATAATGAACACATCTGTTCCCCCAAAGTTTCCTTATGCTCCTTTTTTATCCTTCCTGTGCTTCCTGTCTCCAGGCAACCATTGATTTGCTTTCTGTCACTTAAATTGGTTTGCATGTTAGAATTTTATATAAATGGAACCATGTTCTGTACTCTTTTAAAAACATTTCCAAATGAAAATTTCAAATATAAAGTAGAAGATAATATAATGAACTATAGTATATCCATTACCTATACTAAACATTTCCCATACTTGCTTCATTTATTTACTTTTTAAAAACTAAGACTTCCTTTTTTTATCAGTTTTAGGTTTACAGAAATTGAGCAGATCCTACAAAGAGTTCTCAAATATTACTTCTCCCTCTACACACATTTCTTTCTTACTATTAACATTTTGCATTATGTGGCACACTTGTTACAATTAATAAACCGACATTGATATATTGATTGCAGTCCATAATTTACATTAGGGTTCATTCTTTGTGTGCTATAGTTCCGTGAGTTTTGACTGTGTACTTTATTTTTTGTTTCTTTTTGGTTTGGTTTATTTCACTAAGTATTATTTTGAAGTTCATCAATGTTTTTGTGTGTGTTATTTTTTGTCTCTTTTTATTCCATGCGTCGTTTATCCAGTTGGGTTTTTTTCCAGTTTGGAGCTAATGTAGATGAAGCTGCCGTAAACAGTTGTGTACTAGTCTCTGTGTGTGTGTATGCTTGCATTTCTCACAGGTAAATACCTAAGGGTAGAATGACAATCTATGATAGAAGTATGTTTAACTTTTTGAGAAACTGAAAAACTTTATCATTTTAAATTTCCTCCAGCAGTGTGTGAGAGTTCTGGTTGCTCCACATCCTTTCTACATTTGGGATGATAAGTCTTTAATTTTAGCCCTTCTAATAGGTATGTCCTGTATCTCATTGTGGTTTTAAGTTGAATTTCCCTAATAATTAATGAGGTTGAGTATATTTCATGTGCTTATTGATCACCTGTATATCATCTTTGCAAAGTACCTCTTCAAATCTTTTGCCCATTTCTGTATTAGTTTTTTTTTGTTATTTTGTTTTCAGAATTATTTGTTCTTGATTATAAATCCTTTATCAAATGTGAGATATGGGCACACCTGGGTGGCTCAGTTGTTTAAGCAGCTGCCTTCAGCTCAGGTCATGATCCCAGGGTCCTGGGATTGAGTCCCGCATTGGGCTCCTTGCTCAGCAGGGAGCCTCCTTCCCTCTCTGCCTCTGCCTGCTGCTCTGCCTGCTTGTGCGCTCTCATTCTCTCTCTCTCTCTCTCTGACAAATAAATAAAATCTTAAAAAAGAAAAAAGAATCCTTTAAAAAAAACAAAAAACAAACCAAAACAAAAAACCCCAAATACGAGATAAGTAAATATTTCCTCCCAGTCTGTGGCTTGTCTTTTCATTCTCTTAACATAGTCTTTCAAAGAGCAGAAGTTCTTAATTTTGATGAAGTTCAATTTATCGATTTTTAAAAAACAGATTGACCTTTTAATGTTGCTTCTAAGAACTCTGCATAGCCCAAGGACACAAAAATATAGTTTCCTTGCAGAATTTTTATAGTTTTATGTTTTACTTTTAAGTCTGTGATCCGTTTTGAGTTAATTTTTGTATATTGGAGTAAAGTATGGCTTGAAGTTCATTATTTTTGCATGTGGATATCTGCTTGTTCCAGCACAATTTGGTGAGAGGACTGTCTGTTCTCTATTTACTTGCTTTTGCATATTTGTCAAAAATCAATTGATAGTGTATGTGTGGACCTATTTTTTTAATTTCTTTCTTTCTTTATTATTTTTTTTAAGTAGGCTTCACACCCAGTGTGGAGCCCAACACTAGGGGGGCTTGAACTCACCCCATCCCTGAGATTAAGACCTGAGCCAAGATCAAGAGTCAGGTGTTCAACCAACTGAGCCACCCAGGATCTATTTCTGATCCCACTTTCTATTCCGTTTCATTGTTCCATTTGTCGGTCCTTATACCAACACCACACTGTCATAATTACTGCAGCTGTGTAAGACTTGAAGTCAGATGGTGTACGTCCTTCAACTTAGCTCATTTTTTTCCCAAGTTGTTCTCCTGTTCTAGGTCTTTTGTGTTTCCCTATAAAATGAGCTATGAATGGTTTTTATTACAGAATGGAAATTAAATCATTCTTAATACATCATTTAGTTATTCTTTAGTTGCAGAATTAAAACAAAATAATACAAAACAAAAACTTCAGGTATCACATAATATTGATAACTTTAACTGGGTAAGTGATTTCAGTATTCTCTGCCAGTTAAATACTCAGCACAGAATTATGATTGCCTGTTTATCAATTAAAGTTCTGTGGTTAGAGGCAACAGAAAAGAAAAAGAGATTCATTGGAAGAATGCCGGATTAGGTCATAGGAGTAAGGGGTATGCTGTAAAAACTAAGGCAGCTCTGAGAAACTTAAAGATTGGACCTGAGGAGTTGATGTCCTTAAGGTTCTTTTTTCTTTGGCTGCTCTATGTAGTGGAGTCCAGGTCTATAAGAAGAAAACAAATTTTCTCCCAACAGCTCCACTAAGGAAAATTCTAGAAGGAAGCCTGATTGGTCCAACGAGGGTCACCTTAATCACCAGATTATTTATCACCAGTCTAATCACTACTAGAAAATGATGACTCTTTAGTAATTAATTATTACTGCTGATAGGAGAGACAGAGAATTCTAACTGGTCAGCTCCAGAGTTTGGGTATTATGATGAGCAGTTTTCCTAAAGAAAGGAGATGCTGTTTTCCGAAGTTTGGAAAATAGTTCCTGGGTTCACAGACACAATGGGTGCCCACTACCATGTAGCACACATTACTGAGAAATAGAACTATTTGATGACCTCAAAGTAATAGATTGCAGTTGGTGGGCTCTCTTAAATTCACCTTGGTACATACTAACTTATAAACTGTTGTTCCCATAAAGTTAACCTATTCTCTTTGGGCTGCATGGCATATTGTATATAACATGTAAAAGTACAATTTTATTATATTTGAAAGTTACTAGGAGAGTAGTCTTAAATGTTCTCACCACATGCACAAAAAGGTAACTATGAGAGGTGATGGAAATGTTAACTAACCTTATTATGGTCATCAGTTCATAATATGTTTGTATATGAAATCATCACAGTATACATGTTAAACTTAGTGTTATCTATAAATTATAGCTCAGTGAAGCTGAGAAAAATAAAGTGAAATTACTGACAACAGTTAAAAAAAGAAATACAGTTTTTACAGCTTGGTTTTCTATTTGTGAAATTACTGCTGATATCGTTTTGTTTAAATGTTATATGGCATTAAGCTTTGTGCAGTGGCAGTATTGTAGTCAATGAGGTTTATCCGAGGCGTGATTATTGCTAATTGAAATGTTATAAGGCATTAATATTTTCTTCTGCATTCTATTTTAGGGTGACTGGGAATGTAAACAAGAATAAGCTGTTTCCTGATGGCTTTTAGTATATACTGACATATTGTCTGTGATGGCGTCTGAGGCTGAGAAGACCAATGCTTTACTCCAGTCTTGTAGCACTGAGTCTCTTATTTCCAGCCTTGGTCTGGGGATATTTTGCCTAGTAGCTGACAGACTTCTTCAGTTTTCAATAATTCAGCAAAATGACTGGCTTCGAGCCCTCTCGGATAATGCCATACATTGCGTGATTGGCATGTGGTTGTGGGCAATTGTCATTGGAGTCAAGAAGACAACTGACTTTGGCGAAATCATTTTAGCTGGATTTTTAGCCTCTGTTATTGATGTAGACCACTTTTTTCTAGCTGGATCTTTATCTTTAAAGGTAAGAAATATATATATTTAATTCTTCTGGTTTTTAATTTCTTTACAGCATCATTTTAGAGCTAGAGAAGATTATCCTTATTTTAAAATAAGGAAGCCCATTCATCCAATTTTTTTGAGCACTTAGTACTTCCCTGAGGGCAAATACGGACATGTTGCTAATCAAGTCATTGGCATCACCAAGTGCCAAGGATGCAGACAGAGCTAAGGACTCAGTAAATGTACCAGAGGAGTTCTCTGCTGGCTTTACAAAGGATGGTATTTAGCCAGGTCTTGAAGGACACATTAATCAACTGGTTTAAAGTAATGGGGGTGATACTCAGGGCTCGTCTTTTTTCACTGCTCTTTCTGCAGGACCACACTTATAATTTCCCCCTTATTCTTCATGTTTAACAGTTAGTATGTAGCTTCTTAGTGTTCCATAACAGGAGAAAAGCTTTAAGATAATTCCAAGTCCTGGGGAATGACTTTAGTGGATTCATTTCCTGGTCCCTTGTGGGGCCAAGGTACACATTTCAATGGGCCGATTAGGGCCTAGTCCCTGATGGAGAAGTTTGAGGAATTTCATCGAGGTGTTTAGCTATACGGTGACCTATTATTAGCTTTGTAAATGAACTAAGCTTGAAATACATTTCGGTTAATATTCTCTAAGTGTCAGCGGATTTGCCTGCCTATTCTTTGTTTATGATCTGTAAACACTCACAGAGCAAGGACTTTGCTTTGTTCACCACTGGCCTGGAACGGTGCCTGGCTCATCTAGTAGGCGTTCAGTAGCTATTTATTGAATGAACGAGAAATGATCACTTCTTCCTTTTATGTGTCACATATCAGGTATTTCTCAGAGGTTTTCTCACTTATTAAAAAAGTTAATCAGTGGGGCACCTGGGTGGCTCAGTGGGTTAAGCCTCTACCTTCGGCTCAGGTCATGATCTCAGGGTTCTGGGATCGAGCCCCACATCGGGCTCTCTGCTTGTCAGGGAGCCTGCTTCCCTTTCTCCCTCTGCCTGCCTCTCTGCTTACTTGTGATCTCTCTCTCTCTGTCGGATAAATAAATAAAATCTTTAAAAAAATTAGTAAGGAATCAGTAATTCTTGATTAAAGACAAATTTTAGCTTTTTTGCTATGAAGGAAGGCAGAATAACATGTATTTGAGATTGGAATCAGAAGATGTGAGTTTGAATCCTAGTATGAGGTGTTAGCAGAGCACTTTCTTCTTTAAGTCTCAATGTCCTCATCTGTAAAGTGTGGATTTTGTCATTCTGTCGGGGCGCTCATGGGTGTTAAATGAGCACATTAAAGGACGGACCCAGCAAAGTTCACAATAAATGTTAGTAGAGATTGGGATAAGCTATCACGGATCATAAAAAGTGTGCTTCATAAATGCATTCATCTAGAACTTAGCGTAATTTTTAAAAAAACATTTAGGGTATGTACTGTATTTATTCTTTGATTCACTTAGAAGCAGTACTGTTGAGAATATAAGCCAGAGAGTCAGACAGACTCAGTCTGCCTCTTACTCCATTGTACAGCCTGGGGAAGCTACTTGACCGCTGTAAGCTGCAGTTTCCCCCTCTATAAAATAATCCCTAACTCATGCAACTGTTACAAGGATTAAATGAGATAGTGCACATTAGGGTAGCACAGTGCTGGTATTGATACTTTTTTTTTAATGAAATTTGAACATTTTTTCACATTAACCACAAAATTATATATGATTGGGGCGCCTGGGTGGCTCAGTGGGTTGAGCCTCTGCCTTCGGCTTGGGTCATGATCTCAGGGTCCTGGGATCAAGTCCCATGTCGGGCTCTCTGCTCAGCAGGGAGACTGCTCCCCTCTCTCTCTCTGCCCGCCTTTCTGCCTACTTATGATCTCTCTCTCTCTCTGTCAAATAAATAAACTAAAAAATCTTAAAAAGACAATTGTATATGATAATCAGTAATAAATACCAAAACTAAAATAAGTATGATACTAATTTTTAAGTGTCTATTGTTCCTTCTATTTGTGAGTGATCTATTTTTACTTCCTTGATTTTATGGCCATGTCCTTTTCTTCTTTTCATTATTCATTATTTTTCTGTGAATGAAAAATCTGGATTGAGATTTTACACATCAGCCAAGAAACAATTTCTTGTTTCTTCTTTAGCATCTATTAATTTTAATAGACTTCACAAATGAAAGTGTAAAGAGTCAACATCCCTTCAAACATCCAGAACATAACTGCTAACTTCAACTTCAGACTGTTGCTGTCCTCCGAGTAGGGGTTTCCATAGGCTTCCTTGCCCCACCCTGCTGTGGACAACTTGGTTCACTGTGGCTCTGGAAGGAAAACCCAAGGTGGAGACAAGGTTGGAATAACAATACAGAAATGTGGGTGGCTCAGTCAGTAAATCATCTGCCTTCGGCTCAGGTCATGATCCCAGGGTCCCGGGATCAAGCCCCGCTTCGGGCTCCTTGCTCAGCAGGGAGGTTCTCCCTCTGCTGCTCCCCCGTTTGTGCTCTCTTTCTCTGACAAATAAATAAAATCTTAGAAAAAACCTACAATGCAGAAATGTTATGTGCTCTGGCAATGTAGAAATAAAACAGCCAAATATGGAGAAGGGAGAAGGAAGAGGAATGTAGCATAAACTGATGTTCAGTCAGTAGGTGAGAGTTAAAGACACTGGTTTAAGGGTCATGGGACTGCACATGGTGGCAAGGTACAGTCTCTAATGGATGCCTTGTATTTTTATGGTGGGAAAGTTATGCCTCTAATTTTTTTTTTATAGGAACCTATTTTTTTTCTCCTCCTTTTCCTCTTTACCACCTACTGTCCAAATGATTCCTCTCCCTTCCTTTTTGCCATCTTCTCCCTCAGAACCAATGCCTTTTAAGCCTTGAATCATGCACACTTTTAAGTCCTTGCTTTGTGGCCAGTGCTCTGATCAACCAGGACCCTTTTCAGTATTTCTCTTTCTAGTGGTAATTTTAGATCAATCTTAGGTCCCTTCATCTTTCCTGGCTTGTGATGGGAGTATGAGAAAAAGCGCATTGATGTAGAATGTATTTTAATACATTAGAGTATTTGAAGTTTTGGGCACTCTCTGACTTCTGTCTGTTCTGAGTGGGGTTTGGTATAGTTTTTTTTGCCCTTGTCTGTAGTGTTTTTGAGGATGTGTGGGGTGGTTCAGATTTAGGCAGTCTTCACTGCCCTCAGCTTCCTTTTTATTTAGAAATTATCTAATTGAAAATTAGCCTTTAGAGTATGTAAGAACAAAACGTTACTCAGGAATCATTCAGGAGAAAAAAAAAGAATCATTCAGGGATTAACCTTGAATTTTCATTTGTTTAGTTACTGATTACCTTTTTTTGTAATGGTTTAAAATTTTTACTGGAGTTTAACTCAACTTTATAATACTTTTTTAAAATAATAGACTCTAAATGTAGTTGTAAGTGCATTCTGAAAATATTCAAGGCTAATATAAAATGGTTACAACAAAAACATTTCCCTTTGATGCCTTTATTAATAGAAGAATATTTTATTCACTTGTGAGATTTTTTTCAATGTTTAGAGGGTCCAGATAATTTCCTCAAACTCCAAATGTATACAAACCATACATTTGGGATATAAATTACATTTGTATTGTGACTTTTCTAAGTGGATAATAGGAAACTTTAAAAAACTAATCACCATGTTCTTCAGATCTTCAGAGAATTTCCCACTTACTCTGCTTTGCTTTATGCATAACAGATTTAATATATGTATTCAGAGGTGACATAGAAAATGTTTCCATTGTATTTCTAATAGCGTCCTAGAAAATGTTTTAGAATATGAAGAAGCATCTGCCAAATTTTGTTTGCCAAGAAGGAAGTGATGCTAGCCCCTGCTCTCTCTGGCAGGCTGCTCTGACTCTTCCACGAAGACCTTTTCTTCACTGCTCTACTGTCATACCAGTTGTGGTTCTGACCCTGAGGTTTACTATGCACCTTTTCAAGCTCAAAGACTCATGGTGCTTTCTTCCCTGGATGTTATTTATATCCTGGACCTCACATCATATCCGAGATGGAATCCGTCACGGCCTGTGGATATGCCCATTTGGAAAAACCTCTCCTTTGCCATTCTGGCTTTATGTCGTCATCACCTCCTCTTTACCTCACATCTGTTCGTTCGTTATGTATTTCACAGGGACTAGACAAATGATGTCTTCAAAACATGGGATCCATATTGACGTCTGAGCTAACCGTCTGCCAGGCTTCGAGAAGCAGATGGTTCTGATAATGACAATTAAGGGTAGCTAACATTATCAAGCGAATTCTTAACAACATATTATATTAATTATTATAATTCCTGAATCCTCTTGCTCAGGAGGCATGTACACTTTTTTTAAATTATGTATTTGTTGTAATTCTCCTTCTCTCTTCTCTAACACTCTAGTACAATATTAGAGCTTCATTTACCCCATGCTAGATTTTTTTTCTTCTGTTTACCTGGCTCTACTAATAGCTCTAGTAGAGTCACATCCTATTAAGTTTTCTGGAGGCATGTGTTTAAGGCAGTCCTTTTCAGGACGAAAAACAGATCAAATCATGGGGCGACTAATTTGCAGAAAGTCGTCATCTGTATCCACATTTTCCTGACATACTGAAACAGTGGAACAGCCAACATAAATGAGATCATGAATAAGATGTAGAGTGAACACTCCCATTTCTTTGTTTCATGTATGTTGGTCCTGACTACAGTGTGATCGGCCAGGTACTTCAGTGAGTTGCGATTTCTGCCAGAATCCTTTTCCGTGCCCTTGTGAGAAATCATTATAATATCCATAAGAGATAGTAACTAACAGTAGATCTAGATTATCGTTTTAGGAATCACTTTAGGAAATAATTATTGTAATATGTTGACTGTAGTAACATCCTGCTGAAGTATTATTTTTTTAGTAGCTTTGTCCAAAAATCTCGTGTGTTAAGGCTTTAACTGTTCTGAAAAACATAATTAACAAAATATTTATTAAAAATTAACAAAATATTGATACTTGGCTTATAACCATGTAATTTGAATGGACACCAAAAAGGACTTAACCAGTTACTTCAAAATGTAAAATCCTGAATGTGCTATTAAAATTGTTTTAATTGCTGCCAATTTGTTTACAAACCATTTTAAAGTGTAGCAGTTAAATAATTTTTAAAATATCTGCCTGATACTGAGAAACAAAACATAGGTTTTTCAAAATGAAGGATTTTTAAGGAAATTTGTTTTTTCCTTTGTTGTTGCAGGTTGACCTGTTAAAAATGATTAACCTTTATTAGAGAAGGAAAATTCAGTTGCTGTAAAATTTTACATTTTCAGTTTAATGTTCCTTTGATATAAAAGTCAGTGTCCAACAGCACTTGCTTTTTTCCCCCAGTATCCTGTGTACCATTTTCTGTCTTTAGATTTTCTTACACATTTGTGATTTGTAATGCTAGTGATTGTGTGCCTTATTCTCGGAGAAATGCTGAAGCAATGCCTTATCCAAAGCATATTTTTTCTTATTTATTAAGTTAAACAGAGCTCTGTAAATTGTTGTAAAGGTTCATGTTCTTTAGTTTTTCTTTTTGTTGTTAACCGATTAGTTGCAATCAATTATGTTTTAGAATCTATTAGATTCTAAATCTGTTATCTTTCATGAGCAATGATTGTATCAGTTTGTTTGGTATAATAAATATTATATAGTGGGGGTAAATTTGAATAAGGTAGAGGTTTTTTAAGTATGTAATTTCAGAAGTCCATGGAAATAAAGCATATATCTTGTCTCACTTTTCTAAGTTATAAAACTCTACTTTTATCTTTCTCCATATTAAACAAAAGAATGTCATTAAAATATAGGGCTTTATTTAAGAGTGTCACACTGGCATTTTGGGGACTGTCCTCTAACTTTTTGTATTAGGAGGGAATTCACTCTGACCATGACTCCTTGCTTAAACAATAACTACAGATTTTAGGTGTGGGTTTTTCCTTGTTCCTTCCTCTACCATCAGAAATTCTCCTTGTCCTCTACATGGTCTATAACAGCTGTGGTTGTATCCTCTAGAAATAGAACAGCCAATTTCCCATGCCACCATTTTGCTTTTTTTATCTTATTTAAAAAGTTTGTGTCAATACATCGTTACATTGAAAATTGGATTATGTATCTTGTTTGCGTGTATGTGTTTTCTCCATCCACTAGATGTCCTCCATTCACTTAATGGAGGCTGGTCCACTGATCTGACCTTCTAATCTACTGTTTTCTTGAGGCATGTTAGTTATGCTAACTACTCAGAAAAACTTCCACCATTGAGCTGTTTTCTACTCATCCTCAAGCCTAGTTTCCTTTAAGTGGTGGGCTGAGTTAAAACTCCCACGTATCCTCCCTCGCCTCCTTTCTTTAACTTAGGCAGCCACCATCACTACCTCCAATCAGTTGGACACTCACGGGCTCCTTTTTCTTTTGACAATTACTTAGTTTTTCCCATTTTCCCAAAAAGAGGAGAGGAAATAGGGGCTATTCTTGTCCTTGCTCACTACTATCATGGCCAAACCTTTTATCCACCATACTTACCAGTTTCTTTCATTTGATATCCCAGTATATTACTCATTCTCAATCTTATCCTCACAGGCTCTCTCTCAGACTCACTTTCACCTTCTTTGATGATACGAGCACCTGGATCTCTTTTTTCCTTTTATTCCAACCCTTAATTTTACCCTCAGTCATCAGATAACTCTGAGTATTCCCTTCTTCTAACCACTGACTCATCACCACATCACATCAGCCATGCACCGTTAGAACAGTCCTCTGTACCTCTTTGGAGGACACTGCTAATTTCTGAAATCTCAAACGTTTACTTTTTCTAGACCAGTGGTTCTCGAAGTCTAACATACATCTGAATCATCCGTAAGACTTGTTAGAACAGGAATTGCTTGAGACCTACCTCCAGAGTTTTGACTCTGTAGGTACCAAGAATTTGCCCTCCTAGCAAGTTCCCAGCTGATAATGTGAAAGATGAAATTCAATGGGGTCCCTTGTGTCAAGGGGGTTTTATTTTTTTATTTTTTAAAAGATTTTATTTTATTTATTTGATAGAGAGAGATTACAAGTAGGCAGAGAGGCAGGCAGAGAGAGAGGAGGAAGCAGGCTCCCCACTGAGCAGGGAGCCTGATTCGGGGCTCGATCCCAGGACCCTGAGATCATGAACTGAGCTGAAGGCAGAGGCTTTAACCCACTGAGCCACCAAGGTGCCCCTCAAGGGGGTTTTAAAATGCAGCCAGGAGTAATGGAGATAGGCCTTTTGCACGTCCTCACTGGTGGAACCATAAACTTTTGAACTGGGCCAGACAGCAAATATTCCAAGGACTCAGCCTGAACACCTGTAACTTGCTGTAGTTAAGAGACTTTGCTTAGCAATAGTAACCAATTATATTGGGTCAAGAGTACCTTTCTGCCCTCAACACCAATAAAAATTTCTTTGTAGACAACCTACACAAACTTTTTGCTTTAAAAACCTGACTTTGCTCTCTAACAGGACACTATTTGGGTTACGACCCAAATTTTTATAACCCCGAATTGCAATTATTTAACCCCAAATAAACGTTCTTTCTTAATTATTGCCTCCTGACAATTTTAGGTTGACCACAGAATGCTGCTGCTCAAGAACCACACTTTAAGAACCATGACTGTAGTGTTCCTGTCCTAACTATGCAGGGCTGAGGTTATTGTTTTCTGTTCCAATACTCCAATGACCAGCTGTCCTCTTGTGCTATCCAATTAGCCAATCCAGAATAATCCACACAGTCTGCTTTCCCTAGTTCTACCCCAGGCCACATGTTTCTAAAGTTGTTATGAAACCCTGCTGACTCGGCCTGCCTACCTGTCTTTAACTGGGGATTTAATAATACTTTGCTAACTACTGAACAATTTTTTTTTTCAAATATGGTACCGGAACAGGCAAGCCTCAGAATATCTGCCCCTATTAGATCCACCCCCACGCCTGGAAGCTCACAGCATTCCACTGATCTGAGAAATTCGATTGATAGTCAATCTTCACAGTTACTTTGCACTTTGCATAAACCCAAGGCATTACCACGTGTGTCCCCTTGGCATTTCTTTACCTCCCAGGAATAATGATGCTAATTTAAGGGTTTCTGAGGCATTTTACCCTTTGCCTGACCTTGCAAGGAGTTTTTTGGCTTACGTACTCGGCTTCCATACTCCGGCAACAGGAGGGGAATGTCAAATTCAAGCTCTGACACTCATTCCGATCCCCTCCGTACTCTGTGCGAGCTTTCAAAGCAAGCACCCATCTGAATTCACACACCCTTTCTCATTATTTATCTATCATTGACTTCATTCAAGCCCCGCCCAGGTTCCCAGTCAGCAACCCTGATGCCGTGGACATAACGTGGAGGCAGAGAGAACATTTTCCTGAGCTCTCTGGGTGATGCTAAATCAAATATAAAACGTGGGGTAGTGGTTCCTTAACAGTGCAGGCAGGTGTAACCTACCTAAATGACACCAGGTGTACCTCGCTACCCTCAGCTTTTGCCCGTAGTCACAGGGAACACTGGGGACTTTTGAGAGTATTCACGAGAGACCCTGCTGTAAGAGCGTCATTGTGTGCTCCGGACGCCCTGCTCTTCTTGGACACCTGTGTGTAAATACTACCCTTCCAGCTTCCTGGACTGACGCAGCTGTTTGCCCGGAGTCTGCAACAATCATCCCTCAGTGCCGGGCCTGGTCTCCTTGCCAGCAGAGACTCTAGGGTTTCTCTAGATGCTAAGCAGATTGGCACAGGACTGCTCTTTGTCAATCTGGCTTCATGAAGGGTGGCATGGAGCCCAGGCCAATCCTTCTGGAAAGGGCTCTGCCATTCCTCAGGTGTGAGACCCAGAGCCAATCACTCTGCAAGTCCTCTGCTCGCATCTTCACCTATCGATCCAAGGGAGGTGGGATTAAAATAAACCTCAGGGAAATCTTTGAAAGGGTAAAAATACTACAAAAGAGTGAGAAGAAGGAATGCAAGAGAGACGGAAAGCCTGTCCCTTGGCCTGCTTAGGGGCTTCAGGGTGCGTGCTATGTGTGTCCGGAATTATTCTTCTTTTGCTGCTGTAACAAATTACCATGAATTTAGTGACTTAAAACAAGATACATGTATTATCTTACAGTTCTGCATGTCAGATATTCCAAAACAAGCCTCACTGGGTTAAAATCAAGGCATCAGGAGGGATGTGCTCCATCTGAGTTCCTAGGGAAGAATCCGTTTCCTTGCTCCTTCAGTGTCTAGATGGCCACCTGCATCCCTTGGTTAGCGGCCCCCTTATTCTGTCTTCAAAGCCAGCAATGTTAGGTCAGTTTTCTTCACATGTGTCTTTCTGATCCTCTTTCCATTGTCACCTCTCTCTTGGGCCACAGTGGGGATGATTCTCTGATTTATGGACGCATGTGATTAGCTTGGTCCCAGATGGATGATCCAGGCGAAGTTCCCCATCTCAAGGCTCTTTATCACATTTGCAAAGCCTCTTCCTCCACGTAGGGTAATCTATTCACAGGTCCCAGGGATTAAGATGTGGAGATCTTTGGGGGCCATTCTTCTGCTTATCCCTAGAGATTTTTTACTGTTGTTTTGTTGCTGGTGGTTTTGTTTAATATGAGCTGGAGGAACACCTCTCACATACTTTAGGCTGCTCTCTTGAATCCTGTGCACTGGACCAGAATCTAGCCCTGATGACTTTGGACAAGTCACATGTCCTTTTTGAGCCAAAGAGGAATAAGCCAAATGCTTTCCAAGACTCTCTTCTGCTCTAACTTTCTATAATCCCAGCTCCTTTTACCAAAAATGGTGGGGGTCCTCCAGTTCTGGGGGGGAAGCCTCCAACTTGCCTTGCTAGAGTTAAGTTGGTTCTTGGGAAAATAATGTCCTTTTTTCCTTTGCTATTGACAATATGGTTCTATTTGTCATCTATTTTCTCCATGTAGAACAGCTGAATCTTTGTACAAACTCTATATTCTCCATGAAATAAAAAGATTTAAATTTATAAAATCCTTGGCCAATTAAACATCCATAGTTCATTTGGGTGAAAATGAACTTGCCCTCATACAACACTGGTTCCATTGGTCACTGAGCAAGTGCTTAACGTTTCTACTCTAGAGCAGGCCTTGTATTAAAAAGTAATGTTCTGGGTGCCTGGGTGGCTCAGTGGGTTAAGCGTCTGTCTTCAGCTTGGGTCATGATCCCAGGGTCCTGGGATTGAGTTCTGCATCAGGCTCCTTGCTCAGCGGGGAGTCTGCTTGAAATTCTCTCTCTTCCTCTCCCTCTGCCCCTCCCCCTGCACGTTCTCTCTCTCTCTCTCTCTCTCTCTCTCTCTCTCTCTCTCTCTCTCTCTCAAATAGATAAATCTTAAAAAAGAGAATCAGGACACATTTGGGCATTTACCACTTACGATCAGTTAAAGTAAAATGCTCAGTTGAGGCAAGTGATAGCTTGGGATAGTAGCCCCAGAATATTGGTTAAGGAGCAGCCAGTCAAAGATATGTTAATTAAGTGATAGGACTTTCTCATCACAGCAGTAGTTCAAATGGGAATTAATTTTGGGGTGCTGAACCAACTATGGCCCTTACCTTTCTTCCCCACTCTTACTGTTTGCTGAGTAGCAATACCTGGGCAGAGAAGGCAAGGACAGGGACGCAAATCTGCACGTCACCATAAGGCACCTGTGAGGATTGAGATGTGATTATTTCCATAGGAAGGTGCCAGAGTGGAGCATGGGGTGAAGGCATACTATGGAGAGAAGGCTACCAAAAGGAAGGCAGAAGCAGGAAGAGATGGGAATGATGCCAGCCTGAGCATCCCTCTGAAGGCCCAGGGAGAAGTCCCTGCAGGAGGCTCAGGGGATAAGGCCTCGTCCCAGGGAAAGAATGGCTCGCACAGTGTGTGTTCACTTTGAAGAAGAATGTGAGGAAGTGTCAGGAAGATCGGTAGATGAGTCACTCCAGAGGTCACCAAACTTTCTTGGCGTACGGGTGGTGGTCTTAATATCAGTGATTTTTTCACCATACGACTAGGCCAAAAGAAATATCAAATAACTCCAGTTATTCAGTTTGATCTAAACAACTTAATAGTAGTTGTGTGGTGTCCAACAGAACCTGTTGTCTCCCTCAATAATTTGGGATATCCCACAGCACCTGCAAGAGTTCGCCCCAGCACCCCGACGTGCCTTGGCACACAGTTTAGGACCTTCCTTACTAATTCGAATGCGATGGCAGCCTTCTTTCTGAGGGCTCGGGCGCTGGGAAGCGTCAGTCCCTGACGAGACAGAGACCCAGCTGGAGACCTGGCTGGGTTTTGCCCGCTCCCGAGAGAAACGAAGGACTCATTCTGAGGAACGGAGGAAGATGGGCCCTACCATGGGAATTAATGTTGAAATTGTTGTTTCTCTTTCTCTCTTCCTCCACAGCGTGGGTTTCTTGAGGGCAGAGTCATTGTCTGCATCTCTTCCCTATGGCCGTGCTCAGTGCCAGGTGGAAAGTCAAACATGCTGTTGCATAAATGAATGACTGGATGGTTATAGTTACTTCATCCTTCCCTATTTTCTTAGAAGATAAGAGCTGACATGTCCTAGATAGGACCTCAGGAATCTTCCCTGAAATGTCAGCCAGAAGAAAGAAAACATAATTATTCAGGTTCAAAGCCAGCCGCAAAGACCTGATAGGACCTTAATATTTCATTTGTTCTCCACCCTAAGGGAAATTTAAGGGGAAAAGGTGATCTAGGAGTATAAAAACAGGAAAAGAAAGACATTACTGTTTTATTATTTAAGATTGAGGGACCTTTTTCTTGATGCTTTTGAAGAAAAGAATAGCTAAATTACTGGGATGGTTAGAGTATAGACCAGCTCTGAGATAGGGGAATCAATTGATCGGTATTTTGTGGAAGGTTGACAGCAATATTTTAGCTCCTCATGTTCTTCTGGAACCTTGCCACTCACCACTGAGAGGTGAAGTCTGTTTCCCCTGCCTTTCAACCTGGGTAGGACTTTTTGACTATCCAGGTTAATCCAATGCAGAAGTGAACCGGTATAAATTCCAAGATAGGTCATAAAGGGCAATGCAGCTTCTGCCTGGCCCGTTCTCTCACTCGTGGGGCGCTTGCCCTTGGAAACCCACCACCATGCTGTGAGGAAGGCAAACTTGTCATGTGGAGGGGCCCACGTAAGGAACAACTAAGTTTCCCGGACAACAGCTAGCATCAACTAACTACCTACACAGGTGCGAGTGAGCTCCTCCAGATGATTCTAACTTCCAGCTCCAAACTCAGGGTGCTGCTGAGTGGAGCAGGTATGAGCCAGCCCCTGCCTGAAAAGTAGACTCATGAGCAAACCAAATGCTGTGGTAGTTTAAGCTGCAAACATTGGTACATTTGTTGTTTAGCCTCAGGTATTGGAACATTAAATTCTTTTTTACCACTGTCTGTATTTGCCAAATGTATGCAGAGTGTAGCAAGGAACACAGAACTCTGGACATAGACTGCCCGGCTTGCATTGCTAGCTCCATCACTTAAGAGCTCTATGACCCTGGGAAATTACTTCAACTTGTGCCTCTGTTTCCTTATTTGTAAAAGGGAGAAAGAGTTCTTACTTCATAAGATTGTCCTGACCATTAAGTGACCTAATATATGCAAAATGTTTGAAACAGTGCCTGCTACAAAATAAGCTCTACTTAAGTATTAGATATTATTGTGGTGGTGATGGTAGTTTTATAGGTGGCCATACTGGTGTGGTAGGCAAAATTCTAAGAAGAGCCTGAGGACTTGTGCCTCCCTGCTTCCCGGTAACCGCTGTTGTCCAATACCCTTGTCTTGAGTGCAGGCGGTGGCTGTGATTTGCTTCTAACCAATAGAATGTGGCAATTATGAGGGAATTTTGCAGATGTAATTAAAGTCCTTAAAGTTGACTTTAAGTGAATCAAAGATGCTCTCATCCTGGGTGGGCCTGATCTAATCAGGTGAGCTCTTTAAAAGAGGATCTGAAGATCAGAGATTCTCCTGCTGACCAAGAAGAAGAAGCCACTATGAGTTCAACAACCGCAAGGGAATGAATGCCAGCTACCCCGTGGACTTGGAAAGGAGCCTGAGACTCGGATGAGATTGGGGCCCTGGCTGACACTTTGATTGCAGCCCGGGGAGATCCTGGTCAGATGATCTAATTAGGTCACTCTTGACCCCTAACCCATGGAAACTGTGAGCTAATAAAGAAACAGATATTGTTTTAAGTCATTAAGTTTGTGCTAATTTGTTATTCAGCAGTAGAAATGAATATACTTAATAAAAATTCAAATAATAAAAAAGTACTTAAGATGAAAAGGAGATTTGTCTACCACCCTAGACCTTTACCCTTTGCAGAGGCAACCACTAATAAGAACTTGTGTTTCATCATTCCAGAAATCTACATATGTATAAGCATGTGAATGATCTGTGTGTTGTGTGTATGTAGAGACACTCTTATGTCAAAGGATATCTTCATTTTAAATTGACATGTATTGCCAAATTAATGTCCTAAGACTTTGCGCCAATTTACACTCCTGCTACCTATAAATGAGTCAATACTTGCTAACACCATGTGATATGAAACACTTTGCTCTTTGCCAGGCTTAGCAGGTGAAAAATGTGCCTCATTTTGTTGTTTTTATTGGTGTTTAAGTAATTTCAAATAACGTCAAGCATTAAGAGAATGTGTATAAGCCTTTTTATTTCTGTGAATTACATGTTCATATCCATAGCCCATTTTCCCATTGGGTCACTGGCCCCTTCCTAATTGATATACAAGATCTCTTTATATAACAGCCCTTTGTTTGTTGTCTATTGTCTTACAAACATCCTCTTTCCCACGCACTTTTTTTTTAAAGACTTTTATTTATTTATTCATTTAAGTAATCTTTACCCCCAATGTGGGGCTCAAACTCATGACCCTGGAATCAAGAGTTGCATGTTTTACTGATTAAGCCAGCCAGGTGCCCCCTACCACACACAACATTTTGCCATTTGTCTTTTATTGACTTTTATTTTTCCATTATGGAATTTAACTTTTTTGTGCAAGCAAATTTTTCATTCTTTTATTTTTGGTTTCTGAGTCTTGTTTTATGCTTATATAAAGTCCTTCCCTGCTCTAAAACTTGAAAAAAAAGTCTGCCAGATTTCCTTTGGATACTTCTTTATTTTAATTCTTTACATTAGATATTAAATACATCTGAAATTTAAAGATTCAACTTAATTTCTTTCCACATGGATAACCAGTTGTTTCAAAACATTCATCGAATAATCCACAGTTTTCCCTGATGTAAAATGCTAACTTTATTATATATTAAATTCTCACAAACATTGTATCTTCTGGATTTATGCATTGGTGTCTAGAATCTTCTATTTTAGTTACAGTAGATTTACTACATATATATATATATATATATTTTTTAACAGTGTATTTTAACATCCAGAAAGGCTAGTTACTCATCATTGCTCTCCTTTTTAAGATTTTCCCAGGGGCATTCTTTTTGTTTTTATTAGATTGAGATAGGATTCTTCTTTACGATTCCCAATTTGTTAACTCATCTAGTCAAGTCACCTAACTTCTGTGCCTCAGTATACTCAGTATAAAACTGTTAACGGTAATATTGGAATGAATTTGGATTACGTATATATCTGGAAAGCATGAATGCTAAAAAAGAAAACAGTTATACATTTATGTCTGAGAAGGAAACTAAAATGTTAACCAGGAATAAGAAATTCAGTGCAAGGGAAATCCCCTACTTTGGCTCTAGGTTCAAACTCTGTTCCCACTGATTAGTCCTGCATTTTTCTTCCCTGTTTACTTTGGCATATCTGATGCCCAACCCTATCACACATTTAATTAACTACAGAGTGTTAATCATGAAACCACAGTCTGGCTTGGCTCTCCTAGAAGTCCCCTTGGCTGGAAGATGTTTTATCTTGTTTTTAAAGAATACAGATTTCTGAAACATCTCACACACACACACACACACACACACACACACACACACACTCACTCACTGCCCTTGGTCCTAGTCTCAAGACCATAAACATAATTTTAAGCCTAGTTTTAAGCCTGTTAACATAAATATTTTATCACTAATCACCCTCCATGCTTTTTTTTTAAAGATTTTATTTATTTATTTGACAGAGAGAGACACAAACGAGAGAGAGGGAACACAAGCAGGGGGGTGGGAGAGGGAGAAGCAGGCTTCCCACCGACCTGGGAACCCAATGTGGGGCTCAATCCGAGGACTCTGGTATCATGACCCGAGCTGAAGGTAGACAGACGCTTAACAACTGAGCCAGCCAGGCGCCATGTCCTCCATGCTTTAAGGAAAGCTCTATGTATAATTTTGTTTCGTTTTGTTTTCTGTATAGCATAGAAAACTCCTTCTGAGAAATGAACATTTTTTTAAAGATTTTACTTATTTATTTGACAGACAGAGAGATCACAAGTAGGCAGAGAGGCAGGCAGAGAGAGAGGGGGAAGCAGGCTCCCTGCTGAGCAGAGAGCGGGGCTCGATCCCAGGACCCTGAGATCATGACCTGAGCCGAAGGTAGAGGCTTTAACCCACTGAGCCACCCAGGCGCCCAGAAATGAACATTTAAAATATTATTACTAATTAGGCTATAGATACTCAGAAAAGAACAAGAGTACCAATTGTAGACTTCTGTGGCCACACTGTCAAGATTTTGCCCTTGTAGTAAAGGCCTGCTTATTTGAATAATCCAATTCCTTATTCATTCAACGAATACTAAGCCTCTAGCATTTGTTGAGCACTGAACCAGGCACTGGGATAGAATGATTAATAAATACAAGTCCTGCCCTCACTGAGCCCTACTCTCCTGGAGGATGGAGGCACACGCATAGGCGTTTACAATACTGTGAGATGACTTGGCGGTGTGTATTAAAAAGCGATTTAAGGGACTCCTGGGTGGCTCAGTCGGTTAAGCGTCTGCCTTCAGCTCAGGTCATGATTCCAGTGTTCTGGGATTGAGCCCCACACTGGGCTCCCTGCTCAGCTCCATTTGCCTCTGCCCCTCCCCCTGCTTGTGGGTGTGCGTGGGCATTCTCTCTCTCTCTCTCCCTCTCTCTCTCTTTGTGTCAGTAAATAAAATCTTAAAAAATAAAATAAATAAAAAGCAATTAAAATGGGCATACCCGGGGTGCCTGGGTAGCTCAGTTGATTGAGCAGCTGCCTTTAGCTCAGGTCATGATCTCAGGGTCCTGGGATCGAGGCCCCTGTGGGGAATCCCTGTTCAGCAGGAAGTCTGCTTCTCCCTCTCCCTCTGCTGCTACCCCTGCTTGTGCTCTCTTGCTCTCTCTCATTCAAATAAATAATCTTAAAAGTAAATAAGTAAATGAGCATACCCTTTGAGAAGTTCCACTTCTAAGAACTTAAGAAAATATTGAGTTGAATGAACGAAGCACATAAGACCTATTATTATTGCATTTCCATAATAGTAATAAACACCAGAAAGATAACATAATCAAACTACCTAAATAGCCAGCATTTGGGAAAATTCAAGGAAATAAATTATAGCAAAACCACACGGTTGAATACTATCAAACCACTGCAAGAGAAAAAAATTACAGATCTGTAATTATGGCCATAGAGGACTATTTCGGATCTGTGAACTAAAAACGAATCTCACAAAACAGGAAGGGTTATATGACTCTATTTTTGTAAGAATAAAATATACTACTACTTACAGACAAATGAAAAATAACCAAAAGGGTATATATCCAAAAGTTAAGGAGGAGCTCATATTTGATGGACTACTTGGTTATGAATGATTTCAATATTTTCATATATTTTGTTATGTACATAATTAAATATTAATATGAATAAAAAGGATACTTTCTATCAATATATTTTACAAAGTACTTTCTTTTTAATTCAAAACAAAAGTTTATGAAAACACAAGGTGTTGAGTACAGTAAAAGTGATTAAACAGGCATTCTTTCACAAACACCTTCTGAGTGTCTGGCATGAGTTGCACTTGCGAAGGCAAAGCTAACTGGAACTTTCCTGCTCTCAAGGTACAGCCTGGAAGACCAGGGGTAAGAAAGCACACAAGGTGGGCAGGAAGATTCAGAGTGACATCAGAGCTGTGCCTTAAAGATTGAGAGGGAGTTTTCTAGATGGGATGAGAGAGAATGGGAGAGGATACTTGTTCCAGGCAAGGGGAACGAGATCAGAGAAGAAACAGGAAAATCAGGGTTGCTGTGGACAGTTGTATAGGTTGTGCACTGTGGAAGGCAACCTGTTGAAAAAGGACTGAGGGTTGAAAACACAGCGTTTTTGCTTGCCAAGTCATACACCCTAGTTCCATTTTCCCAGAGGAAGGGGCACACCTCTCCCTCCTTTTTAATACAGAAAAGGAGCTTCTTTATTTTTTTTACGGTATTATTTATTTATTTGAGAGAGAGCACAAGTGGGAGCAGGGCAGAAGAGGAGAGAGAAGCAGACTCCCCACTGAGTAGGGAGCCCGATGTGGGGCTTGATCCCAGGACCCTGAGATCATGACCTGAACTGATCATGACGTGAGCAGAAGGCAGACACTTAACTGACTGAGCCACCCAGGTACCCCGAGAAGAGGAGCTTTTGTTTCTGCAAGTACCTTTTGCTTGTCTCTGTAGGTTGACCCAGAGAGGGACACCTTTTCCTATTTACACGAGGTGCACTGAGGGCTTCATAGGCCTTGCACAAGGAAGTTCTTAAATCCTGACTTGGGAAAGAGATCAGAGGACAGAGGCGCCCTGCCATGTGCTCTCCAGAACCATTTTAAAGCACATAATCTGCTTTGTATCATTCGAGTCATCACTGCAGGACACTGGAAAACTGTACAAAGTAGGTAAAAATTTCAGCTTAGCCTGAATATGTATCAAAAGCCTTTCAACTAACTTTAGCCTTTTACTGTGCAATTCTGCTTTTCAAAATTTATTCTGAAGAATCGGCATAAAGGTTTGAATTCTGGAAGTGATCCAATGAAGAATTATTGATGATAGTGGGGGAAAAGAATCCACAATCTAGAAGTTCAGTATTAAGAGGTGGGTTCAATAAAATATAGTACCTCTGTATTGGGAAATACTGAACTGCACAATGGTTAAAAAGTGTGGGGGGCTTAGTCAGTTGAGTGTCGGACTCTTGATTTCAGCTCAGGTCTTGATCTCAGGGTCGTGAGTTCAAGCCCTGCACTGGGCTCCATCCTGGGGATGGAACCTACTTTAAAAAATGGGGGGGGCATCTTTGTAAGCTGGTTCCTGTCCAGGCTGGGTGAAACGTCCCTGCTCAGAGTGCCCTATGCACTTGCCAGTATTGGCACTTAGCCGACTATTGTTACGGCTTGCCTAATAATCTGGTCCTCCCTGCACTAGAGACCATGGCCCCTTTGCCATCTGTCTAACACAACATCTTGCATAGAGCAGAGCCCCGGTAAAGGTTTATTCAATGTATGAATGACTAGATCTTCATAGAGAGAAGCCTGGAAAAATATGCACCAACAGCTTAAGAAAACCTTATTTCTGGACATCTAAACATTTTTCTTCCTTATACTATTTTACATGCTCCAAATTTTCTACAATGGACCTAATGTCATTTTGTAGTCAGAAGAGATAGCATACAATTACTAAAAGTAACTCAGAGCCTGCCATGGAATCTTGGAACCCAGTTTTTAACATGAGATCTCTGTTTGTCTCTGTCCTGTTTAATCAAATCCATTATCTACAAATCAGAACTCAAATAACACACATATTAAAAGGTGACTTTTCTCAACACCAGAAGATTCATGGAAGGGGGCTCATTAAACTGTAAATTCTTCTAAGACAAGACATGGTGACATTGTCTTTTTTCTTTTTAAGATTTTATTTATTTGACACACACACACACACACACACACACACAGAGCATAAGCAGGGGGAGTGGCAGGCAGAGGGCAGAGGGGGAGGGAGGCAGAGGGAGGGAGAGAGCAGGGTCCCCATTGAGCAGGGAGCTGGATACGGGGCTCCATGCGGGGCTGGATCCCAGGACCCCGGGATCATGACCTGAGCTGAAGGCAGATGCTTAACCAGCTGAGCCACCCAGGTGCCCCTGACATCATTTCCAAAAATGTCCATTTATCTACTTATTTTCAAGATAAATCTTCAAGGGAAGTTCACTGGCTTAATTTTATTTTGTGAAAGTTACTGTTTAGAAATCTTCACCCTTCAGCCTGATGCAGGACTTGATCCCAGGACCTTGGGGTCATGGCCTGAGCTGAAGACAGGCGTAACTGACTGAGCCACACAGGTGCCCCTGATCTCTCTTTTGAGGCTTCTTCCCAGTAAATTCTGGTCCATGTCTACCTAGTGAACATCCTGTCACACATAGACACACATACCCCACAACTGCAGCTCGTACCATGTATTCTTCAGGCAAAAATTCCATCCTTCCATTTGCCCTCACTCCAATCAAACTGATCTGCCCTGCATTCCTCTCATTCTTGTAACATAACAATACAAGCATAGGGTTTTCTAGTGGTTTATTGGTTCTTGCTGGTGGGTGTCAGGCTTGCCTTTTAACAGCAGGCTGACAGAACATCCTTGCCCCAAGGATGTTGTTTTAATGGTGGTAATTTCAGGAGTGCCCCTGTCTGCTCTACCACCATCTCATTGCAGTGGCTTCCTGGGGGAAGAATTGGGAAGAAGAGGGAAAATACTAACCACCTGAGACAATTCAAGGAGGATCCCCTGTATTGTCCACGTGTTTGCATTCTGTCCTTCTGCCTTCTTCCTGGAAGTCCCTTGGTGACATTGCCTACCGGAAAAGCAGGCACACAATGAAATGGAAGCTGTCCCAACAGATAGAGAAGCAAATAAGAACACAAGGGTAAGTACATTGAGCCCATCCTTCTTGTTGGATTCAAATGGAGCCCAGCCTTCCTGTTGGATTAAAAATCTCTCTGGGTTATCCAATAGTCACCCTTCATTTTATCTGAACAGAAGCAGGTCACCTCCGCAGGTTCTCTGTGCTCTATTACCTAGACCTGTGGAAGGGTCCCCTTGCTTGGTGGCAGAGCCTGGAACTGCTGCTGCTCAGGACTGGGTCTTCATTCAGGCCGCCATCTTTGCCTAGACCCATGTACTCCAACGCTCCCATTTCCTAGTTTATTATAGCTCTGGTCCTTTTTCTTTTTAATTTGCTTCTCTCTCTTTTTTAAAATTTTAATTATTTTTTAAAGTTGAAGTATAACTAACCTTCAGTGTTTTATTAGTCTCAGGTGTACAGAATGTTTCGAGAATTCTGTACACTACTCAGCGCTCATCATGAGAAGTGTGCTTTTAATCCCCTTCACCTGTTTCACCCATTTCCTTACTACCCCCTTGGTAACCAACAGTTCTTTCTTTATAAGAGTCTGGTTTTTTGTTTGTCTCTTATTTTTTTTTGTTGTTTCATTTCTTAAATTCTACACATGAATGAAATCTTATGGTATTTGTCTTTCTCTGACTGATTGACTTCATTTTAGCATCATACCCTTTGGGTCCATCCGTGTCATTGCAAATGGCAAAATTTCATCCTCTTTTATGACTGGCTGTTCTTAATGATGAAACTGGAGCTTGTTTAAGTACCACGTCTTGACAGCTGGGGGACAATTCTGACCTCGAGCTCTTGCCCTTACAAAGCAACTGCCCAATGCACATATAAGGTAAGCTACATACGTGACTTAAAATTTTCTGAGTAGTCATACGAAAAAAGTAACAAGTGAAGTTAATTTTAATAGTATTTTATTCAACTCAATATATCCAAATACATTTATACCCAATTACATTTCAGCATGTAATCAATATGAAAATTATTAATGAGGGGTGCCTGGGTGGCTCAGTGGGTTAAAGCCTCTGCCTTCGGCTCAGGTCATGATCTCAGGGTCCTGGGATGGAGGCCCGCATCGGGCTCTCTGCTCAGCAGGGAGCCTGCTTCCTCCTCTCTCTCTCTGCCTGCCTCTCTGCCTACTTGTGATCTCTCTCTCTCTGTAAAATAAATAAATAAAATCTTTACCCAAAAAAAAGAAAATTATTAATGAAGTATTTTATATTTTTTGTACTAAGTCTTAAATCTGGTGTGTATTTTTTGCTCATAGTGCATCTGAATTTGGACTAGTACATTTCCAGTGCCCCAGGGCCACATGTGGACAAAGGCTGCTGCATAAAATAGGGCAATTATAGAGGAAGTATGGCAGGATTTTGGAGATTGTCCAGCCCGACTCCTTATTTACAGAAAAGTTAAGTACATACTCTGAGGTTATGCAACCAGTTAGTAAAAAAGGCAGGATTAGAATCCAATTATCCTCACCCTAGTCTATGGTCTTATTCTCAAAGCTGATTAGCAGCAAAGCTGGACTAGAACCTGCACCTCCTTATTCCTGCTCACACCTGCTCGGACCTCTCTTTTCTACCAGGCCAGCCTGGAGGGAAGAACCCTTTCTACCTGTCTTACTTTCCTCCTAAATAGACTAACAGCTCCACTGGAAATAATTTGGCTATAAACCAAGACCAGAATGGGGTTGAATTTTTCCATATCTTTCCACCAGATAATGTTTTTTTATGACTTGTCACCCTTGTCCCCGAAAACAGAAACTCTTAGTTTCACCAAGCTACTTAAAAAACTCTGATTCCTTTAGGCTATGGTTCTCAATAGAAGTGTCCATCAGAATTACCTATGGAGCTTCCAAAGAATTCAAATGATGGGTTCACCCCCACCCCCACCCCCTGCTCCAAATCCTGACTTATAGGTTTGGGGAGGAATTCAAGTAGATCACTATTTTTTAATGGTTCCCAAGTAATTCTGATGCACACCCCCAACTCACAATGACCTCACCCGCTGCCAGATCCCCGCGGACATTGCCAGACCCCCAGGTGTCTGACCTGGATGACCTCGCCAGACCAGACAGGTGGGGTCTTAAGAACGAATCTTGTCTCAAGGAAAGAAATATGAGAAATAGGTACCCCAGCACCTCCGGGGGCGGGGCTTCCTGGCTTCCTTTTCGTCCACATGCTCCACTCCCAAGGCCACCTCCAGCCTCATTTCCTGATCCTCCAGCCTCACCTGCAGTGCAGCCCAGGCTGGGGAGGCAGGCAGGAATGCAGCAGACAGGACTCGCTCTCATGGCCTTGGCTGCCTGTGTGGCCCTTCCTGCCTCAGAAGGTGAGTGGGGGTGCTGTCTCTCTAAGCCTCCAGTGGAAAGAGGGGGTGCTGCCTCCCAAGATGGAGCTGGAAGGAGTGAGGTACTGGTGGCAACGTGAGGCAGAAGTTCCATCTCCTCAGGTAGGAATTTCCAATTACCTACAAGAGAGTGGCATAGGTTTAAGTTCCCGAT
The DNA here is from genome assembly GCA_002007465.1 of Ailurus styani. NCBI lineage: Eukaryota > Metazoa > Chordata > Mammalia > Carnivora > Ailuridae > Ailurus > Ailurus styani. The sequence continues at coordinate 2,224,422 of LNAC01000198.1, forward strand.
CTTCAAGGACGGAACCTCATTTGAACAGGAATATTAGTAATTTGCCACATGGTGGATGAGATCCTTCCACACAGCAACTTTGAGCTGTGTTTCCTTTTCTGACAACAGTATCTTAGAAAATCCCCAGGTAGAGGTTGGAGGAAAGTCTGTATTATTCATCTGTCTCCCCCTCACCCTATTTGGATACAAATATGCATGTTCCTGCAGGAAAGACAGACTTGACCTTCTGGGTTAGGAGTTTGGTAAGCAGCAAAGTCAGCCCAGTGGATGCTGAAAACCAAAACTTCAACCTGACATTGAAAAAGGGATGCGGGATAGGGATGCCTAGGTGACTCAGTTGGTTAAGCCTCTGGCTCTTGATTTCAGCTCAGGTCATGGTCTTGGGGTCTTGGGGTCATGGGACTGAGACCTGCTTGAGGCTCTGCACTCAGTGGGGCGTCTGCTTCTCTCCCTCTCCCTCTGTACCCCACACCGCCGCTTTCTCTCTCTCTCTCTCTCTCTAAAATAAATAAGTGTGTCTTGGGATGCCTGGGTGGCTCAGTTGGTTAAGCATCTGCCTTCAGCTCAGGTCATGATTCCAGGGTCTTGGGATCAAGTCCCACGTTGGGCTCCCTGCTCAGTGAGGAACCTGCTTCTCCCTCTCCTCCCTGCTTCTGCTCTCCGCTATCTCTCTCTCTTTCCAATAAGCATATACAATCTTAAAAAAATAAAATACATAAGTGGATCTTTAAAAAAGTATGCAGGATAAAAGAGATTGAACTATAAAAATTACATCAAAGAGAACTTAAACTGTGAATTGCTAGCATATATGTGGAGATTGTAACTGCATTTGGACCAGAAGCAATGTTTTCTACTGTACTTAGGAAAACCTAAACATAAGGACTTATTACTTGACTGATTTAACTCTTATCCCCTTTATTCCGAAAAGATTCTTTAAATCCAGAACAGAGGTGAAATAAAGGTTTTGTTTGGTCTGCTTTGGAAGACATTAAACCAACATTTAAAAACTGAGAAATTTCATATATACAGTCTCATACAGACACACAAATTGGATTTTAAAGCTTCTCTTGATAAAATCACAGCTGACAACGATGGTTCCATGTCCCCTGGCAAGAACTGGCTGGAGCGGACTAGGCTCCGTCCTTCCCTGAAGTTGGCTCTCCTTCTCTTAACTGTCTGGTTCCCACAGGCCTTTGTTCAGGGGCCCCAGTACACGGTCCCAGCGTACTGGGTTATATGACTGAGCACAGAAGAAAAGCTGCATGATCTCTTCTTTATTTCTATGGCTCTGTCTTATCCAGACAAAGACACAGTGTGTCATTCTATGTTTCTGTAGAAGTTTTTCAGAAAAATTCACCATGGAAATTTTAGGATTCACTTTCACTGTCTCTCAGAGGCTTACCTGCTAAGGCCTTATTCCTAGTGTTGGCAATGCAAATCTTTTTTTTTTTCCGTATAAAACTTTGAAATAAAAGTGTATGTTTCTTCCTTCAGCTTCCTGACCTGTTTCCAACTGTCCCCACAGCAAGAGCAGCCCCCCCCCCCNAAGAGGGCAGGCCGACGGGCAGGGATAGTGAGGGATGCCCCTGCCAGACTGGGGGCGAAGCTTCATGTAGGATTGAGTCCTGGCAGAGAGGGCAGGACCGCAAAACACAGACGTGTTTGAGAAAGGAAGAGTTGGTGAGGATAGGAAAGAAAGAATGGAGGAGACCCCGCGGTAACCTTCTAGGTTATTCCCAGGGCTTTTTTCCAAAGGCAGTTTGGGCCACTAGAAAATCACATTGTCTGTGCAGCACCAACCCTCTGCCATTTAAAAATAAGTGATGCCTGAGAGCAGTTGTGGAACTGAGAGGGGCAACCAAAGGCTTTCCATAAAAGGCTTCCACTGAGTATCTCTGCGTCTCACGTGTCCCTGTG